>LLCB01000047.1:0-252545 GCA_001414345.1 Hymenoscyphus infarciens
AAAGTTATATAATTAATAAATAATTATAAAAGGTATTAAATATTAAATTAAAACATATTAGAGTAAGAGATATATATATATAATATAAAAAGACTATATAAATCGACTTTTATTACTATAATAAGTTTCTAAATTATATCTTAAAACTAGGCCTTTTTTAAACTAATTACTCTAGATTACTTAATATTAAAGTAATTAGCTTATTTTAAAAGCTTAAATAATCTTAATTTAAGATTATTTAAGTACTTTTAACTACTTTTCTCAATTATATACTAATTTCCTAATTAGAGTTAGCGCTATTTATTTTATAAGCTAAAAAGTATACTTACTCTATATACTAACTCTCTTATATCGCTTCTTCCTTTAAATACTATATACTACTTCTTATTATTCCTTTCTTTAAAAGTGCTATTCTACTACTATATATACTCTCTCTTCTCTCTTAAATTCAAGTATTAACAATAATAGAAGAAGAAAGAGAATAAGCTCTAATAATAGCTCTAAGTATCTATTAAAGTATAATATCCTTAGTAGTAGAACCTCTTAAGATAAATCGAATTAGTCGCTCCTTCTTTTAAATACTACTCTATATTATTCCTTTCTTCGAAAGTGCTATCTTACTACTATATATACTCTCTCTTCTCTCTCGAATTCGAGTACTAACAACGATAGAAGAAGGAAGAGAATAAGCTCTAGTAGCGGCTCTAGATATCTATTAAAGTATAATATTCTTAGTAGTAGTATTATAGTATAATAATCCTAGAATTTTAAGTATAGTAGGAAGTATAAAAAGAGCGATTTTAAGCGTATAATAGAAGTCTAAATATACTACGTTAGTTTATCAATTTAGAGCTATATAAGGTATTTATAAAGGAGTTATATTAAAAGGAAGTCTCTACTTAAGAGATATATAATATTCTTAAAAGTAAGTATAATATCAACGGCTCTAATACTACTCTTAAGCTCTAAATTAATATAAAGTAGAACCTTCGCTAGTATAAAAAAAGTAAGACTACTTCTATCTTACGTATATAAGTAGTATATCTCTTTAAAGATATAAGATTATCTAATTTAAGTATAGTATATATATTAAATTATAAGAGCTTTATAATTAAGCCTTAAAAGCTTTAAAGGTTATAATTTAAGATAGACCTTTAACGTTGAAAGTTCCTTATATAGAAAGAGCGTAAAGAGCTAGAAGCTATTCTTTAGTATAAGATCGACGAATATAGCTACTTTAGTACTATAAGAAGCTTTAGCCTTAGGTTCCTCTATATATATCTTAATACTTATAGTATTAATAGAGCTAGAGATAAAAGATAAAGCTAGAATAAGATTTAAAAAGCGCTATTAAAAGTTAATAAGAAGAGGTATAATTATAGGTTATAAGAGATTAAGAATACTTATAGTAAATATATTATACTAGAGCTTAATTTTATATAGAGTATTAATAGATATTATAAATTAAGGTTTATTAGTATTAAGATATATACTAGTATTAATATCTATACTTGATTTCTCTCTTAAAGCTATTATAGTATCTTAAATAATATAGTAGTATCTACTTTATAGTAATATAGCAACACTATAAGTAGCTTTAGAAAGATACTATACTATATATAATTAGATTAAGGATTAGAATCTCTAATAGTAGTAGACGCTTACTATATACTTCGTTAATAATAAGCTATAGAAAGTAGTAGAGAGCTATATTAATTTTCAGACCTATATTAGTTTAGTACTTCTATAACTAACTAACGTATTAAGGCTTAGTAGAGATAGCTTATAAAAGGGTCTCTAAATAAGTAGAAGATATACTTCTAAGGTATTTATAAAAAGAGGTTGTTTTCTAAAAAGAGCCTCTCTAATATAATTGCTATATTATATATATATATTTCGATTATCTAGAAGGAGCTTTAAACGTTTATATATATATAGAATCGCTATTATATTCGTACTAATACTAATTAAGAGTATAGAGTACCGAGAGTGCTATAGACTAACTTTTACTATCTTAGGAGTAAAGAGTATCTAGTAGAGGATTATAATAACAAGGTACTTACTAAGAAGCTTACTAAGCTTTAGGAATTATATAAGAATTAAGATATTAATATATATTTACTTTAGACGACTCTAGAGTAGTATAAAATAAAATTATTAGTATATAGATATATACTACTAATTAATAAGATAATATATACTAAAGAGAGAGAAACTTATACTATAGTATATATAGATTTAAGAGTAGAATTATTAGCGTATATCTAAGAGAGTAATTTAGTAGGATTAGGCCTTTTAAGTAAGCTAGAGAGAGTATATAAGTAGAAGCTATGCCTCGAGGTAGCTTAAGAATTAAAGGAAGCTAGAGAGGCTAATTAAGATAAATTTAATATATACTTTAGTAACGAAGATAGAAGCGATTAAGTAATAAACGTAGTACTAGATTATCTATATAATAGTAACTTCTTAGATAAGAAATTAAAGAAGTTAGATAACGAATTAGATAAGGATTTAAGAGAGTATATAACTAATAGATATACCTTACTAGTTAAAGATAATTTAGAAGGAGATTTAAGAATAGATATTAGTAGATAAATTTATATTTAATTAATCTACTTTAGAGGCTACTAATTTATCCTCGGGATTAGGCCTTCTCCTTTATAGAGCTCTTCTACTAATAGATAGTATTAAACATCGTCGTTATAGTAGAGGGCTCTAACAATTCTAATCCTAGGTTATCTACTAAAAGATAGTCTCTTAAGTCTATTTAAAAAGTAAGGTCTTAAATCCTTAATCCTCTCTCTCTCTATTAGTAACCTCGTACTTAATATATATCTCTAGCTATAGTAGTAACTCTAAGATTATAGTATTATAATCTACTAACTAACTATAGACTTTATAACAGTCTATAATTATAATTACCTACTAGCTAGAGTAAATAGAACGTTAATAGAGAGTAATATAATAAAGGAAGTATATATTACTATCTATGAAAAGTATAGAGAGTTAGCTAGTAACGTTGCTTTCACTATCTATAATTAATAAGTAAATAGATATACTAAACTAGGAATAAACCTATACTAAATATAAGCTAAGCTCTAGGCCTAAAATTTATATATTTTAAGTATAAAAAAAGGCTTAACGTAATTCTAGAGAGAAATAGACATATTTATTAACTTTTAATTAAAATTAGAAGTAATTTATATAAGGTTATAGATATAGTTATAGATATATAATTCTCTAAGTACTTAAGAGAGAGATTTTAGTAGAGTAAACCTACTAACTACGACTATTAGCGCTAAGCTTAATTCGTAAATTACTTACTACTACTAATAAAAGTTAGTAATCTTAGACTTTTAAATCTTTAAAAAATCGTAATATTATAGGTTCTACGTCTATTAAGTTCTAGTTAGCTTTATAAATATAAATAATACTATTCTATATCTAAATTAAAAATAAAAGAATTAAATTAGAATATTATATTTTTAAGCTATTTTAAGTATATAGATTACTAACTTTTATTAGTAGTAGTAAATAATTTATAAATTAGGCTTAGTATTAATCGCTTACCTTTAGAACCTCCTTAGTCTTTAGAGGAGGTTTCTAAGCTAGCCTCTAAGTAGTTACTTAGATTAGAATATCCTTTAATCTAGTCTTACTTACGTCTACTCTTATAAATACTTATAAAATAGTAAATAAAGTCTTAGCCTTTATAGAGGATAATATACTATATAACTAGTAATTATTTAATATATACTAGAATAGTATATTAGAGCTTTATAAATAGTATTAAAAGTAAGAAGCGAGGTATAAGAGGTTATATAGTTTAAGTAGAATAGTCTTTTAATTTTCCTACTTTTATTCTATTACTTTTACTTATACTTTTAGAAGCTCTACGTCTACTACTCTATAATACTAAAAATACGCTAGAATATCTTAATATTAGTCTTCTAAATACTTAGAAGTCTAGGCTTCTTATTCTAAGAGTTTAAAGCTTAAAGTATACTCTTATTACTTCCTAGTAAACCTAGTAAATACTCTAGAAAATCACGTATCTACGCTTCTTTAGAGGCTCTTTAATAATAAGATTAAAAACTATTTATAAAAAGTAAAAGAATACTCTATAAAAGCTATAATATAAAGCTCTAATAGCTAGGAGAAGAAATAATAGTTAATTATAGAGTCTAAGAGAAAGTAAGAGGCTACTATAGAACGTTCTACTATTAACTACTCTACTCTTATTATTAAGTAAAAGAAGGATAAATTAGCTATAGCTAAAAAGTAAGCTATCTAGGAGGAAAAGGCTAAAGCTAGATAATCCTTCTTTATAAAGGCTCCTAGTAAGACTTAAATAATTAGAGTAAAAGCATATAAGAAGGGATTTATCTCTAATAAGAAAAAGGCTAAAAGTAAGTAGTACTCTTAAATTTAGTATATACTACTAATTAGTATAAGCTCTTTAGCTCCTCCTTCTCTAACCTATAGAGCGCTAAAGCCTGTCTCTGTTACTAAAATCCGTATTTAAGTAGCCTTATATATCTATATATATATATAACGAGTACTAAAGACTTCTCTACTACTAAGAGTATTTCTATAATTACGTATACTTCTATAGTATAACGTAGTAAGATAGTTAGAGTATAAATTAATAACGACTTTCTGTTTTAGATATCTTACTTACCTACTAGTAACCCTAAGAATCTATTTAACTTTAAATCAGTGCTCTAGAATATATAAGCTAAAAGATTCGCTATTAAGCTCTTAGAGGATATCTATTATATAATCTCTACTCCTAGTAGGTAAGATCCTATTAATATACTACTCTTTATTAATAAGGTAGAAGACGTCTTTCTAGCTATAAACGTTACTATTAAGAAGAAGAAAGCTAAGTAATTAAGTACTATAGATTATAAGAAGGTAGATAACATATAAGCTCTTATATAATACTTTAATTTATTAAAAGATCCTACTAATAAAAAGTACTATAAAGTATATATAGTATTTAATAGCTATATTAATAATAAGTCCTAATCTTCTAAAAAGAGGTAATCTATTATACTCTTATAGAATACCTAAGAGTTGCTAATTCCGCTTTAACTCTTAGCGTCTATTAAGATACTTAATAATAAGTCTATTATACTTAAAGATAACGCTTAGAATAGAGAGAGAGATACTAAGCCTATACTATTACTAGAGGATAGTACTAGTACTAGAGTAAGTATAATATTAGTAGATAATTTAGAATTAGACAATCTTCTAGAGATATCTATAATTGTTGTCGCTTATCTAGAAGACTACTCTATAATTATCGCTACTTATTTAAAAGAGGAAGATAATAGAGATAATAATTCTAGAGATAGTTCTAGAAGTAATATAAGAAGTAAGGATATAGATATAGATATAGATATAAAGGAGGATACTAATAGTAAAGGAGTATTAACCCCGGGCTTATACTTACTATTACCTCTTATAGAGGATAAGAAGAAGAAGAGCTTAATAATACCTACTAAGTTAAATATACTAAGAAGAGTAGATAAGGTAGTATAATAATAGGTAGATATAGATAAGTAAATTATAAAGGATCTTAATACTTAATTATATATAAATATTAATACTACTATTACTAAAAGTAGGCTTAAATTAATTAATAAGAAAGAGTAATTAAAACTCGATTAAGAGCTTAATAAGAGAGTCTCTAATTTACTCTTACCTACTTCTCTTATACTTATAAATACGCTAGTAAGTAAAATAATATCTACTATTATAATTACTTCTATAAATAGCTTTAATTTAAAGAGAAAGAGAGGAGATACTCTCTCTTAAATAACTCTTACTAATTAACTCTCTTATACTATTAAAAAGGTTAAGATTATATATAGTAAGTATAATAAGAAGAGAGATAAGAAGTAAGAGTATATAGTAGTAGATACTTTAGGTATAAATACTAGAAGGATTATCTATAATATCTTAATTTTATTACTACTTTTTAGTTACTTTTTACTATCTTTACTCTTCTTTTACTCTCTTTACTAAAGTGCTTAAATAATTATAATTTAAGATTATTTAAGTACTTTAAGTACTACTTTACTAATTATATGTTAATTGCCTAATTAGGCTTAGTATCTCTTACTCTTAAGTTAAATTATATCTATACTTATAGTATTAAAAGTCTTAATTATCTCTTTTTCTCTCTTATTTATTAAATACTTATATAATATCATTATTTATACTAAGTATATATATTACTTTTAATAATTTATAATATTTTAGATAATAGATTTAAAGTTATATTACACTTATATTTAGTATAGTACTAAGTAGTATATATTAATAGAGAGTAAGTAGTAAGCGATTATAATATATATATATATTTAATAGACATATATATACTATATTACCTTCTACTTTCTACCTTTGCTTATACTTAAATTTTATAATTTAAGCTTTATGATTTAAGTATTACAAATTATAAATACTCTTACTTTAAGCTTTAAGATTACTAATTTAAGCATTTCGATTTATATCTAAATAGCCTCTAAAAAATCTACGTTTATCGATTTACGATTTACGATTTACGATTTAGCTCTAAAGAGCTATATACTTAAAAATCTAAGCTTTATAATTTACGATTTACGATTTGCGATTTACGATTTACGATTTAGTCGATTCCGACTTTTAGTATATACGAGATACCGTAGTTAATAAACGTCGTTATTTTTTTATTTTTTTTTAAAAAAAAGTCTCGTTTATACTTATAGACTATTTAGAGGTCTAGGGTTATTCTTATAATATAATATATTTCTTTAAGTTGTAGATTTTAGAAGTAGAAAATCTTTTGGAAATTATAGTTTATTGTTTTTTTTAGTAATTATAGAGTGATTAATTAGATTAGTACGTTATATATTAAGTCGTATATCTAGTAAACTAAGTTAAGCTAAGTAAATAATATATCCTATTTAAGAGAAAGAATAATAGAATAAGAAAAGTAATTTCTTAAAGTCTCGAAGAATTGAAAAGTATAGAGTAGTAGATACTTCTCTAAATCTCGTTTTCTTAAGATATAAAATAAATCTCCTAGACTAATATAAAAGAAAGACTAAAATCCTTTTAAGGAACTTTCGCGGTTAGTTCTAGACTCTAGCGAATTATTAGTAAATAAAGTTTAAGAATTATATAATAGCTACTAGGTTCTATATTTAGATCTTCTATATTAATAGACTTTCAGAGTTATAGAGAATACTATAAAAACGGATATATATATCTCGTTCTCTAGTAAGTTAGCGAAGTATATAATACTTTATAAAGTACTCTAGAGTTATAAGGGTTGTGATTTTCGTAGACTCTATCTGTATTTTAGAGGTAAAGCGTGGTTTTTAGGCTCGCTTAACTCGTTAGCTTTAGAGCATCGACGCCTTTCTAGAGAGGATTGCGAATTAGAAGCTTTTGGAGTATTATAGGCTACTAAGGCTGAACCGCTTATACTTTTGACCGCGTCCTTTGTAAGTCTTTTTACTTAAATTGATTTAAAATTAGAGAGGTTGGGATACTTGAGATTCAAAGTCTTCTCCGATCATCGGCGTTCGTTGATCTAGGAGGTTGGGCGTATGATATCCCCGTCCTTTTTTTTTTAGCTAAGACTTTACGAGTAAGCTATTAGTAAGCCACGGGTAAGCTTTGTCCAGTTATCCCAGGAGGTTGGGAGAGTCGCTTTGTGAGTGAGCTGTTCTGCAACGGGTCAACTGCCCACCACCAACTGCCATGAGTGGAGTAAGCCAGTAGTTAACAGCTAATAAGCTGGTGGTATGGGTGGTTATAGAATGAACCAGCCACACACGTGTTATTTACCCCTCTATTACCCCTTTTGTAATGAGGTGCAGAAGACTGTTTGTTGTAATTGAGTCACCGTTGGCTTGCATGAGCAATGAGAGCATGGAGATACAAAAGAAGAATCACCTATACAGAAAAGCGTGAGCGGTTCCAACAACTCTCAAAGTAGAGTTTGGTAAATTCAGTGTGTCCCTAGTGGTTGTCTCTCAACCTCAACACCGCCTCAGAGCAAGTACCCCAACTCTCTCAAGAATAACTAGCCAAATCACCAACAAGCAACCCCTGATACCTCTCCACAAACCCCTGAATCCTAACCAGCACACTAGCAGCAAGCACCCTAACCTTTTCCTCCTCTGCTCCACCCCCCTCCTGCCCCGTCATCCTCCCACCAACCCCCAGAACACTAACGCCCCTCCCCTCTCCTAGAGATTCAAAAACACCCTGCACCCACCCTTGAACCTCAAGCAACTCCCTCCCCATGCCCTCAACAATCTCCCTCCCATCACCACCATCAACACCCAGCTCAAGACTAACCAAAAACCCAAACAGCATACTCTCAATCACGCCCCTCTCCCCCATTGCGCTAACCCGTAATCCCAGTAACAAATCCCAGAACTCTCTCCTCATATCGCGTAAGTTCGCAGCGTAAGGTCCGCCAGCATCAAGGATAAGCGCTAGCGTTTTAATGAAGAGCGAAAGAAGGAAGGGGTCGAAAGCTATGTTGTTAGAGGAAGAGGAACCGTAGGCGCGGAGATGGACGAAGTAGCGGCCTGTGAGGGGGAAGAAGAAGGATGTCGAGACGAGGGGAGCAAGAGTGTTTGTTGTAGGCTTTGGGCGGATCCTCGGTTTGGTGATTTGGCGTGTTGAGGAGGGGGAGAAGTTTATTAACGCGGGATTGGCAGTGGATGCTAGGGCGTCGGCTGCTATGGGTTTTGTGAGGGCGGAGGTGAGGTTTGAGGAGAGGGTTGTTAGGGCCGAGAAGGGTAGGGATTTTTGAGTCTTTTTGGGTTGGGCGGATTGCGTGATGTAGAGACTATGCATTTTTTCGGGTAGGGCTTTTGATGGGAATGATGTGTTTGGTAATCTGTCGGTCTTGGTGAGTTTTGTGTCTTCTTTTCCAAAACCTCCTAATTCTCGAGCACTCAATCCGAGGGTTGTGAGAATAGAAGCACGTTGAGAGATGGAATAGTCGCCATCGAAAAATGTTTTTGCAAACCAAGGTCCCATTTTCGAAGGCAGAGCGACGAGAATAGCAATCATGCCTTGTAGTCGTAGCTCTTGAAATTCCTCGATCTCGTATTTATCTTGAATTCCAACGAGGAGGGTTGCGAGTTCTTCCGCATGCGTGCTGACTTCAGTTCCAAAATTCGCTTTTCTTCGAATCAACGCAGCAGCTGTTTGAAGGCCAAGTTTTTGACGATCATAGTTGTCGGTATCTCGGAGATAGGTGATCAGATCTCTGATATAGACTGGGGCTGTAGGTTTGTTGCGAACGATGTTTGTCGCATCTTCATCAGAATCCTCCTCGTCTGAGTCTGGTTTTGCGTAAGGAGCGAGATCATCGTCGTCTGAATCATCATCCTCCACCTCATCATCGTCATCAACCTCCTCAATGGATATAATTCTTGAAGTTCCACTCATATTTACCGCCTTTTTCGCCGGTTTTGGTTGGGACGAGGCTTTCGGGGGAGCTTGAGCTACTGTTTTGGATTTAAGGGAGTCTATTGATCCCACCGTATCAACCACATTAACCAAGCTCT
Organism: Hymenoscyphus infarciens; assembly: GCA_001414345.1. Lineage (NCBI taxonomy): Eukaryota > Fungi > Ascomycota > Leotiomycetes > Helotiales > Helotiaceae > Hymenoscyphus > Hymenoscyphus infarciens. The sequence goes on from LLCB01000047.1 coordinate 9,588, forward strand.
TGTACCATTTTGCTTCAGATGTGGCCATTTCGTCAACCTTGAAATCCATCTTCTTGTCTCCTTTGTCAACAAGACTAGACAATGCCTCTCCAACGGCCATTCCCAGGAATCGCGTTCGAGGTGACGATTCCGCCAAGCGATGGGAAACAGCATTCAGATGTGTACCTGCGCGCATAATCATTGCGAGCCGGAGTGGTGCTTTGCGGTGGAGACATCCGGCACTCAGTAATAGAATTTGGGCATGGACTAGGACAAATTAGTAGCCAATACGGCGAGAAGTGAGAACACATCGGTACCTTCTTGTTGTATTGTAGGAGTATGTCTAATATACAATTGATCTCCAAATTGTTGAATGCTTTTTTCTAGTAAACTTTCGATGTCCGACTTATCTTCTGAAACTACTGCAACCGCCGCACGTCGAATTGCAATGCTTTCCCCAACACCAGCCCCAGAAGAACTTGTCAACCAAGACATGAGCTGGCTCTTCCTCGATTCTGTGCCGGAAAGTAATGATTTGATCAAGCCCGCTGCGCCAGAAATCAACTTGACGTCTGATTTCCACCAAGAAGAGTCTGCTTCTGTTGTGATGGCCGTAGATAATCTCTCCCTGGAGATGACTTGAAGGGTGGAGTAAAGTACGTTCTTTTGCTCAAATGTTGGTAGATGATTTAGGAGATTAGTAAATCGAGCACTCTTGTCTTGGTTCCCTAAAATCATGGATTCCAAAAGTGTTGCAAGAAATTTTTCTACGATGATGTTAGAGAAATTCAGGAACGACACAGAGCCACTCACCTGATTTTCCAAGCCGGAGTAGTTTTCCAAGTAGCTCGCCACAACATTTCCATTCATGTTCGGAGTCAATTGGTAGATTTAGTACCCAGTATTGAAGGTTACTTGTCAGCCAAACACTATAGAGATTGCCATCTGCTACCCAATACCGTTCTCCGATACTCTGGCTAAGATTATGCACAACATCATCTGCTTCAGCAGCAACGCCTAATAACCGGCCTCCACCAACTAAGCCAAGAAATTCATTCCAGACTGACTTCTTGGTCGCAGGTTGTTCGTTGGAGTCCCATATTGTACCTGCAATATTCTGAACAGTACTAGACCCTTGCAAGAGTGCGGCCAATGCCTGCAGGAGGATAACTAGTATTTCTTCAACATTTGGGCCACCAGCCACCTTTTTCTTGGAGTCTTTGGAGAGTTGGATGTGTCTCTTCAACGACAGAATGATAGCATTCAAGCCCGTAACACTTCGTAGGCATTTCAAGAGTAACTGTAACTCTGCTGATTGCTTCGTCTTCTTCCCCTTGACTTTCGCCTCAGCCTCGTAGAAAACGGACCAGTAGTTGGGTAGAATTTCTGATACGAGAACATGGACTAGCTGAGAAGATATAGGGCTTGGTGATGTGATTTTGAATTTCGATTCATTTTTGAAGAGAAATCGCAAAGTTTGTATGAGGGCATCATGATCGGGTTCGTTCTTCAAAATGTCCAAGGCTTCAGTGGGAGTGGTTGCGTTGCTCAACGAAGGTTTGGCAATAGGTTTGGAGATGGAGATTTTGGCAACTTCAACCAGAGCATCCTCTTTCTTTTCCGATTTCTTGTAAGTCGTACTCACAGGAGTCAAAAGTCCTTCCATGGTTGTCTGGATTCATCTGGTGGAGGCTGGATTTGGTGTTGTGTTTGGAATCTGGTGATGAAGCGTGAAATGGCGTTTGAAGGGAAGCCGCCTGAAGCTACTAGTGTAATGGAAGTTGAGGTGACACGGACCAGCTGCGGGCGGATAAGAAAGAGCTTATCACGGAAGCTCATCCAGGCACAGAATTGCTGGTTCGGTACAACACAACACAACACGAGCCAGCGACCCCTCCACATTTATTCCATACTCCAATAGATATCCACAGCATCTAATGTCACAACCTGTAATGATATCAGGCACCATGGCACCTCCAGAGGCCAAGAAAGATCGATGGTAAAACCCTCGCAATACCACTTCAACTTCTCAGCTAACCTCCTCCTCAGGACCTATCTCGACAATGTCCGCCTACACGAAGGTCCATTTGTTACCGAGGAATTTGTTGGGACAGAGGAAGCCGTACAACAGATGGAGTCTTCTTTCAAAGTCCTGTAAGCTTGACTACATGACGGAATATGCTGCACTGCTAACTGTTTTCCAGAGTAATGTTAGTTGCCTAGAAATCCCCAAGCACCTAAGCACAATGCTGATTGAGAACCCAGCGGAGCAGGAGGACTTGGTTGCGAGATATTGAAGAATCTGGCCCTCTCCGGATTCAAGAACATACATGTCATTGATATGGGTACGCCATTTCTTACATCTCATAGTTTTCGAATACTTTCGCTGACGACCTCGCAGATACGATCGACGTCTCGAATCTAAACCGCCAGTTCCTCTTCCGAGCCAGCGATGTGGGCAGCTCGAAAGCAGAAGTTGCTGCAAAATTTGTGGAAAAGCGAGTAAAGGGCGTATCCATTACACCTCATAATTGCAGGATCCAGGACAAGGACGATGATTTCTATATGCAATTCCAGCTGGTGGTTTGCGGACTGGACAGTGTCGAAGCTAGACGATGGATCAACTCTACTCTGGTCAACCTAGTTGATATGAGTAATGAAGACAGTCTGAAGCCTCTCATCGATGGTGGCACCGAAGGTAATGAATCCCTCCTAGAGGTTTTAATTGCAACTAACGACCAGGGTAGGATTCTCCGGCCACGCCAGAACGATCCTCCCTACGTTTACCTCTTGTATCGAATGCCAACTCGACATGCACGCTCCCCGAGCTGCCGTTCCTCTCTGCACACTCGCTACGATTCCACGTCAACCCGAACATTGTATCGAATGGGCACATATCATTGCGTGGGAGCAAGAACAACCTTTCCCTGCCCTCGACAATGACGATCCCGAACACATAACCTGGCTCTACCAAAAGGCCCTTGCCCGAGCCGAGGAATTCAAGATCACAGGTGTGACATACTCTCTCACTCAAGGTGTAGTGAAGAATATCATCCCCGCCATCGCGTCCACAAATGCCATCATCGCAGCAAGCTGTTGCAACGAAGCATTCAAAATCGCCACCAACACGAACCCTTATCTGGGACCGGAAGATAATTATATGATGTATAACGGCAACGATTCAATATACACCTTAACACTTCAGCATCTGAAGAAAGACGATTGTCCAGTTTGCGGAAATCTTGCAAAGGAGCTTTCGGTCGATCCAAATCTCACGCTGGAGGATTTCATTGCAAGTCTAGCTGAGAGAGCCGAGTCACAACTCAAAAAGCCAAGTATTAGAGCAGATCGCACTTTGTATATGCAGAGTCCACCAAGTTTGGAGGAGCAAACACGACCCAATTTGGTGAAGAAAATTGGAGAGTTGGTAGGTGATGGGGATGAGATTGGAGTTACGGATCCTAGTTTAGGAGCTGTGAATTTCAAGTATAGACTCAAGTTCTCCAAGGAGCTCAAGACGGAAAAGGCGCCTGTGGGAAAGGAGGCTTGATGCTGCGATATACCAAAACATTTGAACAAAGCAATCATTTACAGTACTAATTTCTCGATTTTGAGACAATGGGGAAATAGGGAAATAGAAAGTTGGGTGTCAGCGGACACTACAAATCTTGCAACGTTAGCTATATTTGAGCTCGCGAGCGGCAATTGGAGTCACGGAATAAAAAAAACGAATAAATGAAGGACACTTTTGCTTCTCTCTCTAAAAGACGCCAAACCTTGAAGAAGCGTGAGCTAGAAACAATGGTTGTGCAGAATATCCCAATCCGCAATTGTAAAACGCCTTGACCACCAAACTCAACTCCTGCAAATGCACTTGGATGCCTCCAAAAATTGATCGTCACACATCATCTCCCCCCCCTCTACCACTATAGCTTCTTCCGCACTTGTGACTGTAATGACTTGCATTTGTTCTTCAGATGACCAATGGATTCCAGGAATAAAGCATCGCTTTCCCATTGACCTACACTTTCAACAGAGAAGATGAAATGATCGCGGACCCGCCCCAGTCGAACTTTATCCTTGAATTCATCCCACCGAAGACATTCTCTGCTGACGGTATCCTTCATGGCGTTCACGACTACGGCTTTCTTCTCGCCTTCATGTCCTTCATATCCACTTCCTGCTTTTGAAGCTTCTTTCCTGGTGATGGGCTGCAATTCGATGACTCCTGGGGGGAAACAGCGGGAGAATTTCTCGGCATCTGCACCGATGATGGGGCGGAGGATGTCGATTGTTGGGAGGAGACGGTAGGAGGCTGGTGCGACGGGGGAATATTTCGTGTGGTCTGAGCCTACTCCCAGGATTGCATCCATTTCGATGTCCAACACTTGACCGGGTCTCATCTTTGCGATAAGAATATCCGGGTACAAAGCGGTAATTCCTTCTGTCCCGCTGAAGACTTTGTCTTGGTTTCCGAAGTGTTTCCATACGATGTCTCGGGCGTAAACGTGTGCGTGGTGATACGCTTTTAAGGGATCTTTTTCGCCAGGTGCGGCATCGCGGTTATGTGTACATTCCACTTTGAGATGCAGGCGGATGGTGTTTCCTTCGTGATTGATTTTTGCATTTTCCTCCTCCTTGTCGCCGGGTGGCTTGCACCAACTTAATTTCCGGACACCTCCTGGGAGGGAAAGAGGAATGAGTCCTAATCGCGCGGCCAGAACTTCGTCTTGTATTATGGAGGTGTTGTTGAATATGTAAACTTTTTCGATAGCTAGTGAAGGGATTTCTCCAATCATGATTCTGCGGAAGGCATTGGCGATCGAGGCATCGACGCCGATGAGGGAGAATTCGGTTTCCAGACGGCTGTGTTTGTGGAATACGACGGAGCAAGCTTCACGGAATTTTTCGATGGACCAGGCGTGGTCTTCGCCTGGCCAGTGGCCGGGGAAATCGGTGGAGGTTACGTCTGTTACTGTTTCGAGGTTCACGCCGACGACCTGGTGAAGGTTTTGTTAGTTTTCTGCTGAATCTGCGGATGGAGGTTTTCGGGTTCTTACTTTCCGGCGATCAAGCTCTGCTTGGCTCGCGACAACTTTGGGTCCATTGGGTGCCATTTTTGCTTCGCGATGTTGTCACGATATGGCGGGGTCTGGGAGCAAGTTGAGTCGCAAATATGGAAATTTTTATTAGACAGGGATTAGTAAGGATAATCGATATTCCGCTCCGCCCACATTCATCCAATCAGCGTCTCCCAGACCTCTGCCAAATTCTGCCCACCCTATTGGCTAAAGTCCTTCAGAGCACTCTTAGCTCAATTTGTAAATCATCAACCTCGACGATACAAGCTCGGAGGCGACATTGACGTCGCTCAAGCATCAGGACGCCCGCACATACATGGTCGCCTCAATTGGCATCAACTGAACAGCAGACGACCCAATTCTGGTGACAGACACCAAACACCTCTACTCCTGGTCCTCAAAACACAATGGCAGCTTCTCTCGCCCGGCTGGCCGGCCACAGTGCCAAACGCCTCTGCTTGCGACCCGCACTCCCACGATCCTCGCGAGCCTTCACAGCCCTCCCATCTCGAAGACATGCCGCTCCCTACGAAGGCACGAAACTGGTTCCTACCGATTCGAATTTCAGCCATCCTACGTCCTCCGATACCCAACACATCAACTACACACCCGATGCGAATTTGGATGAGGGCGTGGTGGAGGATAGGAAGATTAGACATTATACTGTGAACTTTGGGCCCCAACATCCTGCTGCTCACGGTGTGTTACGTTTAATTCTGGAGCTCAATGGAGAGGAGATTGTGCGATCCGATCCGCATGTGGGGTTGCTACATCGAGGAACGGAAAAGTTGATTGAGTACAAGACGTATCTTCAAGCGCTGCCATATTTCGATCGATTGGATTACGTATCTATGATGACCAACGAACAATGTTTCTCGCTGGCCGTGGAGAAATTATTGAACATTGAGATTCCGGAGCGAGCCAAATGGATTAGAACGTTGTTCGGGGAGATTACCAGAATTCTGAATCACTTGATGTCGGTGTTGTCTCACGCTATGGATGTTGGTGCTCTTACACCTTTCCTGTGGGGTTTCGAGGAGAGAGAAAAGTTAATGGTATGCAATATTCATTGATTCCGCTGTCCCTGTGGAAAAGGACTGTACTAAATTTAATAACCAGGAATTTTATGAACGTGTGTCAGGAGCCCGTCTTCACGCCGCATATGTCCGTCCAGGTGGTGTTCATCAGGATATCCCCGTTGGCCTGCTCGATGACATCTACCAATGGGCAACCCAATTCGGAGACCGTATCGATGAAACCGAGGAACTTTTGACAGACAATCGTATTTGGATCGGTCGTACTAAGGGAATTGGAGTTGTTTCCGCCGCCGATGCGCTTAACTACTCATTCTCCGGTGTCATGCTTCGAGGATCTGGTATTCCATGGGATATCAGGAAGAGTCAGCCATACGACGCATACGGCGAGGTCGAATTCGACGTCCCAGTTGGAGTAAACGGAGATTGCTACGACAGATATCTATGCCGTATGGAGGAATTCCGTCAAAGTCTACGAATCATCCATCAATGCCTGAACAAAATGCCAGCGGGACCCATTCGAGTGGAGGACTACAAGGTTTCACCACCACCCCGTGCAGCAATGAAGGAGAACATGGAGGCATTAATCCATCATTTCTTGCTCTTCACTAAGGGATATACCGTTCCACCAGGAGAAACATATTCCGCCATTGAGGCACCCAAGGGAGAAATGGGCGTGTATGTTGTGAGTGATGGAAGTGAACGTCCTTATCGTTGCAAGATTAGGGCACCTGGTTTCGCACATCTCGGGGCTTTCGATCAGATCTCAAGGGGACATTTACTTGCTGATGCTGTTGCCATTATCGGAACTATGGATCTAGGTACGCTTCTTCTCTCGGACTCCCCACCTATGATCGTTTGATTGTATACTAATGAAAATCTTGTGTAGTGTTTGGCGAAGTGGATCGTTGAGCTCTTATGGAGTAGTGGAGAGGGGGTGATCATTGGAGTGATTTGTACATTTTGATAGAAAGAAGAAAAGAAATTCTCAATGATTGGTGGGGCGCATTATTCTCCTTTCTTATGTTTTTTTGTTGTACATTTGTGAGTGTGCTGGCAGTTGTTTAGTTAGCATCTTCTCTAGCATATGATACAAGGGGTTTAGAAGAATTTCTGCTTTTATGTTTTGTCTTGGTGCTTTTATTTCTTGTTTCCTTTTTAGGAACTCTGACTTGGGTGATTTTGGACACCACTTAGAGGAAAATACGTGAGGCGGGGGCGAGGATTTCGTCGTAACTTGATTTTCAGAGAGGGATTTTTAAAAGTGTTTGTTTATTGAAATTCTTTAGTATGTCGTTCGGTTCATCGTCACTTTAGCATCTGGAAAGAGGTTCCTTGAAAAGTTTCGAGTAACCTATTTCTGCGACGGTTTATAAGAGAAATGGTATTTTCGGATCTTCCTTTTCTTAGTAAGAACTTATCTAGATGCTTCTTAGAGCCGAGTTCTACGAATGCTCATAAGCAGAGACTATCGTCGCAGGTTTGTTTCTTTTATGGGAATCTTTGAGAGAGGTCTCGTGTAACAGAGTTCTTTGGCAGTTCGTTGAAGTTTGGTATCAGCCTATCTTCGTCCTTTTCCGAGAATTTATTGAGAAGTTTTGGTTGCTGTTGTGATACGGGGGAGTGGAGTCACTTCAAAATCGCCCCAAATATGCACATGAGGACCCCGGAAGGGAATAGAAAAACACTACAAGGTGTAAAACGGCTTTCTACCTCGCTTACATTACATCTCAAGCCATAACCACAATATGTGAGGATCCTGTTTCCATTTTCGCGGCGGACCGGGAGTATACGGCGTCCTCAATCAACTAGAATCAGGTAGAATTGGAGTAAGGAGTAAGGCGAGCAGCTCGCCCCAGCGAACCCATCGGATGACAACCCTCAACATTTCGTATCTCCGCCAGCCACCGCGGCAAAGAAGCCACGGTCACAGAGTCACTAGTCAGCCCCAGAGCCTCTGACCCAACCCCAGAAGTGCGTCGGAAATATTTTTCAAATTGGGTACCGCCGTCTGGCGAGGACGAGATTTTGGAGTAGATGGCAAAATGGATGGGCCTTGACAATGCCGAGACCCTCGAAGCATACCTGGAGTCGGAAGCCCTACTATGAAGTCCTTCGGAACAATGCCATCATACCATGCCTTAACGAGAACCTCAAAGACCTACATTGGAGAGTGCCCGGGCAGCTCCTAGTTGGTTTGAATATGGAAACAAACGCAAATGTTCGACACCTGTGCCAAAGTTCAAGAGCTATGCTCGCAATGATGTTCATGGCAAAGACATGAGTAATTTGCGGTAATGCCGATGGCTCCAGACTGAACGGCCCTCTTCTCGACGATACACCAGCTTTTCATAGACAAGTACGCCATGTTATTGTGTGGTTGCACTCTATAAGTCCACAGGGGTGAAATTTCAGTATAAGCTTCTTGGGGGCGAGGACTTTGGGGGCCATGATGTGTGTTATGATACTGTCAAGAATAAAATTGGCGAGTAGGCATTCAATGGGCATAACTGGATGGTTTCGCTGGAACACATGATGATATAATAACGATGGAAGTAATGCAGGTGATACAAATTAATGAACTCACTCAATTAGTATACTCTCTTCGATGAGTGGTGGCTTTGCTACAATCTACACTATATATGTTCATAGCCAAGAGTCGATTTTTCTCGTTCGATGTTCCTTCTTTGAAAGAAACTAACTGAAATAGCTCGAATAATAACGTTTTTCAGTGTTTTTAAAGAACAGTAATTGGTAGTCTTCCTAAAAGTAACTAGTAGCTAACTCATAACTACCCTTTCGGGCCCCGGACCTAGTAGTAGCTTACTAGGTGACTTCTTAGGCGCCAAAAGTCGTTGCTACTGTTTCGTCTTACTCGACATTTAAAGTTTTACTTACGACTCAACTTTTCGGCCCCTATTAGACCTTTGTGAATGACGATCATTAACTCCCAAGTAAGTTTTGAGTACTAAACTGGCCGATTCCCTGAAGTGCCTCGCGAGAGGAAAACAAAATAAGGTGTTCTAACTCTCTAACCTAGAAAATCTCAATCTGTGTTCCTGCCCTCGGCACCTACAGTACAACACCTTTACAAGAACCTCATTCACTGAAATCATTTGAAGTTTAATACAAAAGTATGCCAGGCGAGAAGAAGATGAAAATGTAGCTCGATCAAAGCAGTGGATAAATTTGCCAATATACCTCTAACAGTCTTCACCAATACCCGATGATATTGCTTCAAGCTCTAAGCATAACAAGAAGCAAAAATTGACATCATATTTGTTTAATTTCAGCAGCTAAGTCATGAAACAACAATCGCGGAACCACCTAATTGACAGTTTATGCCTTCATCTCTAATTAGTATACCGCTTAAAAAAAGAGGTATTTCAGACAGGCATTTTCGTCAGTTAATTTTCACCACTGCCTATCTTTGAGTGTATGCGAGTTTGATGCCAATATTTAGGATTACTGTATTACAACGCAAAGCTGAGTTTTACGAAGATTTTGTTTTACGGAGAGTCTGGAAATTGTCCCCTGTTCCTCCGTCAGTAAAAAGGTAAGTCAAAGTAGAAGTAGAAGTCCCGTACCTTTAGAAGAGTGTGAAACGCGCTCTTAGAAGGGTCTTAGTTCTAGTAATTTCATTAGTTCCTAACTGCTCTTTATAGAAAACAGTTTTCTTTTAAATAGTTTAGATAATAAAGTTATTTAAGCATTTATATGATATAGATAGTAAGTAAGAAGATTTAGTAATAAAAAGTCTTTGAAATAAGTTAGCTATTAATAACTTTTAGTCTAAATCTATAACTTTATATATCTAACTCTTGTAATTATTCGAAATCTTTAGTAGTATATAATATAAAAAGATACTATATCGATTTAATATTTTTATATAAGTACTAGTCTTAAAAGATTAAACTCTCTATAGCCTCTACTAACTAAACTATCTCCTTCTTATTCTACTAAACCTAGTAGTAATCTAAGTATTCGCTAAAGAGTTATAATACCTTTATTATTACTAGAACGTCGAAATAAATATAAGTAAACAAAAGAGGTCTATTCTATATAGTTAAATACCTAGGATTATTTTAATAGATATAACTTGTTTTAATACTAAAGCTATATTATATACGTTACGCTTTTTATTATAACTTTAATAAGTAATCTCTTCTAATATAAGAGAAAATTATTTAAGACTATAATTATTTAGAGCTCTTTATATAGCTTACTCTACTAAGAAAGAGTAGTTTATCTTTATAGTAATAATCGTAATTATTCTAAACGTTCTTATAGAATTTCTACTAAGTTCTCGAAATTAATTAACTTTAATAGAACGTATATTAAGATATAGTTTAGCTAGTTAGCTTATTAATACTATTACTTCTAATAGTATATCGAATACTTATAGAAACTACTTATTTAGAAAGCGAAGACGAAAGAATTTAGTCTTACTAAAATAACTAAGTTACTTTATAAAGTTTAATAACTAATTTAATTATATTATCTAAGTATAAATATATTAGAGATCTAGTTATAATAATTCTCGCTACTATTATAGTTGTTTTTAATTATATTATATCGATAGTTATTATAATAATAAGCGAAGAGATATAGCGTTATTAATTACTACGATTAGTAGTAACTATAGAATATAGAATAGAGAATAAAGCTATGACGGTTTCAGACCTGTCACGTGACTCCTCACCGCCTAGCAGAATCCTATATATTAGTATCGTTTAGAGCTGTCTTCGCTCTTTATCTTTAGTTTTCGTGTTAATAACTATAAATAGACTACTTCTCTACTCTACTCCTACCTTATTATTATATTAAACTAAAGGTTACCTTTCTTATTCTATAAAGGATTTAAAATATATTAAGCTCTTAATCTTACTTCTATTCTAGCCTCTCTACTACTAACTCTACGACCCTCTTTTTTTAAATAGCTTCTAAATATCTATATATACGCTCTAAGACTCCCTTTTCAAATAGCTTCTAAATAACTACGTATATACTCTATAATCCTACGGCTTTAGTCCTCTTTATAATACTAACCCTCTTTAAATAGCTTCCTAGACCTCTCGCTAGCGACTCTTAAATTAATACTAAGCTTAAGACCCCTCTCTAGCGTCTTTAGACCCTCTTCTAGTATCTTTGGATCCTCTCTCTCTCTAGCGTCTTCGGACTCTCTTCTAGTATCTTTAGATCCCTTCCTCTAGTATCTTTAGATTCTCTCTCTCTCTCTTTAAATAGCTAGCATTTAACTATAAAATGCTAATAATAGACTCTAATATCGTACGCTAGGTATATAACTTTAGCTCTCTTATTAAAAAGAAATATTAATACGCTTATATAATTAACGCTTCGATAAGATAGCTTATCTAGCTCGTTATTAGTTAATCTAAGCCTCTTACTAATAAGGAGCCTCTCTACGCCTCGACGAGAGTAGCCTTTTAAGCAGACCTTCTTACTTTTAGCTATATTATTTTCTAATAACTCTCGAAGCCTCCTCCTTCTCCTCCTCCTAATATTACGAAAGCTGATATTACGAAAGCTCTTAAAGCCTATACTTTAGTAATCGACAAAATCGTAGAAGTATATACTAGTTACTTAGCAGATTATATAGATTAGTATTAGAGAGGGAACATAGAGAGTTTTAGGTAACCTAGCGTATAGCTAGTATCTTACTACTCTTATAGAGCTAGTATCTCACAGCTGCCTTAGTAGATAGAAGAGCAAGAGTATAAGCAGCTAGTAGATATATAAATAGATAAGTATACTAGTTTCTAGAGCTATAAAGCTCGAAGGCAAGCTCTACTAAAGAGAGGGAAATATAACAGTTTTAGATCTATTACGTAACTCCTCACTACCTAGCAGAATCCTATATATTAGTATTATTTAGAGCTGTCTTCGCTCTTTACCTTTAGTTTTCGTATTAATAACTACGAATAGACTACTTCTCTACTCTACTCCTGCCTTATTATTACAAAAGCTATAGTTTATAGATTTTAAATTATAAATTACTAGATACTTTAAAAAACACTTATTTCCTAACTACGCTCTATACTTATACTCTCTCTCTTTTACTTAAGTAAGTTCCTAGAGTACGTCTTTCTAACTACTTATCTCTCTTCTTCTATTAATCTTTATTACTCTTAGTAAATAGAATTAGAAAAGATAAGAATAAGATAGAAGTAAGAAAAGTAAATAAGAAGTAAAAAAAGAGAATAGAATAGTAATAAAGTCTCGTAATTACTCTATCTATTTAAGTGTTTTATATATTCTCTTCTACGCTTATATTAAGTGTAGTATAAAGGCTTTATATAATTTCCTACTTTTAAGATCTCGATTAATTTCTCTTCTTCTTCGTCTTTTTATTAACTATAAGAATAGAAGAATTCTAGAAGTTAAAGAAGTATAAAATAGAAGCTAAGAATTAGTAAGTATATAAGCGTTAAGAAAGTATAGTAAGCGTATATATAATATATTATACTATTAATAAACGAAAGTATAAGCTTTCTAGAAGTAATAATTTATAATTAAAAACTTATAAAACTATAGCGCTCTACTCTCTAATTTTTCATTTTATAAGTAACTTAGAAATAATATTAAGTAAATTAAAAACTACTCTATTTCTAAAAAAAAGTATATATATCTTAAGAAAGAGATATAATAAAATCACTACTTTAAATACTCTTATAGAAGTATTATTAGAGAAAATAGTTTTTCAAATAAGCTTATATAATAGAATTCTTTAAGTATTTATAAAAGACGAGTACTTATAATAGCTTAGATATACTAAACTCTAAAAACAACTAAATTATAAATTATAAATCGTAAATCGTAAAATATAAAAAGAGATTAGAATATATTTAAGCTACTAATTAGAGTAATCTTAATTTACTATTTATCTCTACTACTGTATATTCTCTCTTATTTATATACTCTAGTATCTTTACTCTTTACTTTCTTTAAGTTTCTTACTTCTATTTAAGTAAATTAGAAGATTCTCTTTTAGAGTACTTTTATTTTCTATTTTCTAAAGAAAAGAGAGAGAGAAAGCTTTAACTAAAAAAAGGCTTAGATTATAAAAAAAGTAGATAAATTTAAGCTTAACTTATAACTTACTATATTTTAGTAGTACGTCTTTTTTTTAAAAAGTTTATTTATTATAAATCGAGTATTAATATTTATTACTAAATTATAGGAAAAGACGAGTACTATGTACTAATTTTTTTAAACTTAATACTATTCTATATTTATTTCTTACGACTTAGTTTTCTAAGAGCCTATTTAGTTCGCGCTCTTAATTCGCGAATCTCTATATAAAAGTTAATTCGAATTAATTTAATTCGTAAACCTTCTTTTAAACTATAAATCCGTTTAGTAAGAAGCCTCTATATATAAATCGAATCACTTAAATCAAGCCTTAGTACTATATTCGTAAATCTCCTATATAAAAAAGCTCGATTCGTAAATACTACTCTAGAGATATATTTATAAATTAAACCTTTAATTCATTCGTATCTTATACTACTATAGTATATCTACCTCCCTTGTTTAGTATAGTAACGCTATACTATTCTTAATCGCAGATATACTATAGTTGCTAGCGTAATAGCAGCTATATTAGTAGCTCTCTTTTTTAAGAATAACTTCGTCAAAAGGCCTTAGTATACTTCGAAGCTTTATAGAGAGTATTATTACTAATATATATTTTTAGAGATTTCTTTTTAGTAAGTAATATAATATACAATTACTAAATAGTATAAGAATTCGATTTAAGAATATCGATTCGATTTATAAGCGAACAAAAAGTAGCCTATACTAGCTCGATTCGACGAATAAATCAAGAGTTTAAAATATAAACTAAATAGGCTCTAAAACCTCTTAAATAACTTAACTCTCTTATAGTATATAGAACGAAAATACTTTATTCCTTCTTTATATGTTTTAGTAAGTACTTTTAAGAGATTAGATTTTTTGAAAGAGTTCGTATAATGAAATTATTTTAGGTTTTATAATAAAAGATGCGTATTATTAAGATTTTATCTAAAGAGAGTATCGTCGTATCTCTATTTCTTTAAACCTAGTTTTCCCAAAACTAATCCAAACAACTGGAATAGCCGGTAGCATTTTAGACTGAAATACTCTAGGTCTCTCTTATATTTTTGTAAAAGTGATATCAAAAGAAAAGGTTTTCTGAAGTGGTTTATATAATTGAACTTTTCGATGATTTATAAGAAAAGAGCTTTATTATTAAGAATTCATAAAAGGGAAGCTTTATTATATATATATATATATTCCTTTGAAGTTAGTTTCTCTAACACTCTAAAACACTTAAATTTTCAGGTTATTTATTAACTGAAAATGCGTTTTTAAGTGCCTTATCCGTATTATACAAGTTATGAAAGTACTGCCAAAGCAAAAACAATTTTCGAAGTGGTTCTATTAAGCATATTTTTAGGTGTATTATGAGAAGAGGGCATTATCCTAAGTACATTCCTTTGAAATCAACTTCTCTAGCCCTCTTAAACACCCAAACTCCCCGATCATTCATCAAATGAAAAAGGATGTGAACGCCCCATTTCTACTTTACAAATTTGCGGAAGTAACATCAAAGGAAAAGGTTTTTCTGAAAAGGTTGCGCGTAATAATTACCTCCGACCGTTCATCCACCAGGCCAATTGTCGTTATCCCCTTTGATTTCAAACAATGTATGAGGAAAACCTGATTCTGAAATGCATTATTCAGAATGTTTGGAGTAATGTAAATCTGTGATGCCTCATTGTCCAATTTCACTTCGAATAATGGCTGGAGAAGTGATTTCTGGAGAGGAAGGAGCGGTGACGACGGATGGCTGATGAAAATTGGTATTTGCTGCAGGTTCCGGGGCTTTACCTTCATTTTCAACCTCTTTTGGCTCAGAAAACACATCTGAATCATCAGAAATGCCTTGAATAACGCCAGAAAAGCCCTCCGAGACTGTATTTTCGAGGCTTGGGGTATTTGGTGTCGTTGGAGTAGCAGAAGCAGTAGCAGAACAGCCATTTCCAGCAGCTGGATGGTGTACTTTTGGTGCAGTACTATCCTCAGAATCACCAGAAGTCATCATAGCTTCAGCAATACGCTCAGAGCGTCTTGAATGCGCATTTGTAGCTCTCATTGAACGTCCTCTAGCACGCATAGCTCCCTGACGAGAGATGGGTTGCTGATTTTGGTTTTCCGGGCCACCAGAACTAATATTGAGGTTTTCAAACTGAGTTAGAGACTCAAGGTTGCTATTAGGTGCTGGGACAGGAGATTGACGGACATTTCGAGGTTGTGTGGGAGTTTCCGGGAACTGTGTTGGCTGAAATGTAGGGGAGGAAGGCACATGAGCGTTGGGATAGTAGCGACTGCCGATTCCGTAGGTGACTGGTCTGTATGCACCTCCGTATGCACGGTTTGCTACGTATGCAGAGACTGGTTGTTGTGCTTGCACATTTCCCCAGCCTGCTGGGCCTCGAAATTGCCATGAAGGAATCTGTGCGTACGGTGGTGCTGGAGGAACCGAAGACGTGGGAGTTGGTTGATTTCTATCGGCAAGGGGTCGGGAAGGTGCGCCTGGTGTAGAAGGGCTCTGTATGATTTGTTCTTCGGGCGTGCGAGGGGACACAGAGGAAAATGACTGCTGGGCTGCTCTGCGAGCTTCCTCAGCCTCTTGCCTGTATCTCGCTGCTTGAACAAAAACGGGCAAGTTACTGGTTCCTCCGAATGGACTTCCAACACCGAAGGCAGGAGCGTTGTTACTACCAGGGTAATTGGAGGGCCCAGCAACACCAAAACCCGGCCCAGCAACATAATTGCTCTGCAGTCCATATTGGGGTTGCAGTCCCAGAGGACCGGGACGATTGTTTCCGTACCGGAGCTTCTCATGATCCATCTTGATGAAATCCTTTCGAGTCCAGGCGCCCCAGAACTCAGCTCTTGTATTCTCCTCGCAGGCTGGTACGGGTGGAAGCTCATGAATATCCCGGAGACCAACAGGAAGCTCAATAAACTGGTTATCAGGCGTGTCTGGGTTGAACAAGAAGAGATTGCCTTCATGATCATAGTAAAGTCTCTGGTCTGGGCG
The DNA here is from genome assembly GCA_001414345.1 of Hymenoscyphus infarciens. NCBI lineage: Eukaryota > Fungi > Ascomycota > Leotiomycetes > Helotiales > Helotiaceae > Hymenoscyphus > Hymenoscyphus infarciens. The sequence continues at coordinate 25,793 of LLCB01000047.1, forward strand.
ATCATGTACATATTGTCTCGCCCAGACCCCAGGAGATGGTTCTTGAGACTGGATTTGTTGCTGGTTATAATATTCCACAGCAATACCGTCAGAAGCGTTGTTGATGAGGTAGCTTATGTATGCATTCATAATCTCTGCATCATTTGGACCCCCGAAATGTGTTTGTCCGGACTGGTCTTGTTGCACCCAATTGTATTGTGGTCGAACCGCTGCATCCTGAAGGTCAGGGAATACAGTGTCACATTTGCATTTTCCTTCTCTGTGCATTGTCTTGTGTTCATTCTCCTTGTTCAAAACCTCAGCGTTCCAAAGAACCCGAAAACAAGGGTGGCAGACTGCGGATTGGTGGTGTGGGTGCTCGGCTGGGAAGGAACAGACTGGGAAACTTTGATCTGCTTGGGTCGTTGGGCATTTTACAAGCCATGGAACAGAACAGTGTCCGCACGAAAAACCAAGGAAGTGCTTTACACACATCCTTGCGAGTTTTGTTGGGTATTGGGTGTGTATATTGAGATAGGGGGGATTCGAAGACGGAGAGAGGACCTGGAAAACGCAGGAATAGGAAGTATGATCTGCTATCTTGTCTGTAGTGTGTTAGTTAGATGTTCTGGTAATTCTGGGACAAATAAAGAAACTATTCAAGGCAGTTTGGAATATGGTTCTCCAACACATCCTTCGATAATGAATTTGATCACCAGAGAACATTTGGAAGAATCAGGCAATGGAGTCTTTGATTCTTCAAAATCTCCTCGAACAAATATTCTGGCTATCTCAGACTGCTTCACACACTCTTGGGAGTAGAAACAACCAAAAAGGAAGGCGCAGTCCAGCAGAAAGGGGATTTGCCATAGGCGAGCTCCAATAAGAGGGGAAGAGAGAACGATTACGGACCTTCGGAGAATGGAATATGAACGTCTTCGAAAGAAGAGGTCAGTTAAATATTCTTTGCAGATGTTATGAAGATGAGGAAAGTGTTTAGGATGTTTCTCAGAACGTCTAGGGCTTGTTTGGGGGAGAGGGTCGGAGCGAGTACGGACCTTGAAATTGAGAACCTGATCTATCTATATTATCAGTTAGTCATACGCTCTAGAGAGGGGTAAAGATTGAACGAAATCGGATGAAAACGTGCTGAGAGGGCCAGAAACGTCATAAGGCGTGGGAGAAGAGGGGTTACCAACCTTTGAAGTGCTGGTCTCCTCGTTGAAGAGTATCAAGATATCAGAGACTGTATCGTGAGACTTGGTTAGTCATCAATTATTCGCAAGTTCTTGAAAATTCTTGGGGTGCAAGAAAAGCACAAGATTTGAGGATGTGGGTGACTCGGCAAGAAAAGAGGAGGGGAAGACAACGTACAAACTGCTGAAACTTTTCCCCAAGCCTTCGAAACACCGGTATCTGTAATTCTCACCTACTTGGTCTCGTCAGCTGGTGTTTCTGGAAGAACCGTGTAGCAAATTGGGATAGATTGGGGATCATTTCCGCAGGTATGTCATTGCAGCAAGGAGGGGAGAGCAGAATAGCGGTAACGAACCCTCGACCTGTGCGATTTCTTTTTCAAGGGCGAAGATATGGAATTCTTCCGCTGTTCGGATTGGTCAGTTGTTATTTCTGAGTTGGAGGCGTGACAGAGTTGAGTGTATATTTGTTGAGACGAGGTTCGAGGAGTGCAATAACGGCGTGGATGGGAGGAGAATGGAGGTTACGAACCCTGGGACAACGAGCCGCCTCTTGTAAGTTCAATGCTTTGGAATTATCCGCTATTTAACCAGATTAGCTCTCGTGTCTTGATGGAAGTTGTGACAGATTGAGATGTAAATTTTGTGGTAGGGAGTTGAAGGATGTTTGAAGATGTGCGATATCGACGAGGAACAAGCGGATAGAAGCAGTACGAACTCTTAAAAGGTCCGCTTTATTGGGAATGAAAAGTTTTCAGGGTCTCTATGACTCAGTTTTGTCAGTTGTTTGTTGGCTGTTGGACGTTGTAGCGAAATAAGTGGAATATCTTGACGGGGGAAGTCAGAAAGGAGAGCGATAGCGGAGTGTTGAGGTGGGGTAATAGCCTTTGGCAAGTGGCTTGTATTTGCTTTACACTTACGAGGAATATCTTCAAGTACTAGTAGCTCTGTGCCAGTGTATCAGCCTAGTTCTTAAGAGTTTTTTGTGATTGGAGAAGGAGTAGTTGGGTATTCTCGGAGGAGAGACTTGGTAAAGTTGGATGCAATAACGGAGAGTTGGAGAAGAGATGAGGGGTATCGATTCTCGAGTCTCGAGAAGTTACTCGTATTGCTTTAGACTTACGAGAGGGACTTTCTGAATTGGAAGCTGTCTGCCAACAACTTTATCAGTCATCATTCTTGAGAAATTGTTGTAAGAGAAAAGCAGTTGAGAAGGAATGGCCGGGTTGCACGGAACGAAACAAAGGATGCGATTGCATGCGATAACAGGGGTTGAGAGGAAAGAAGGTGTGCTGAGTCTGGAGAACTAGGTTCATAGTGCTTTTGACTTACAATACGAGAGATTTCTTCGAGTGTGAGAGGTATCTACTGCCGTATCAGCCATCATCCTTGAGCGGCCGTACTAAGGACAGGTAGTTTGAGAAGGAGTCGTTGAACTGTTAAGTTGTATTGAGGGGAGAGGATGACGAAATGTTTTGCGATAGCGGGGGGTTCGAGAAGAGAGGAAGGTAATCGGGGTTGAGAATTTGAGTGGCATATTGGCAGCTCTGTCGACTTACCAAGATGGAGGAACACCTCCAAGGGTGGAAACTGTTTGAGAGAGAGTTAGTCGTGGTTATTGGGCGATTGAGAAAGGAAAAACGGGCCGAGAAGCAGCAGATGTGTTCGGTGAAGGAGCGTATGGGGAGAAAAGGAGAAAAGGAGAAGAGGGGTTGTGGTGAAGTTCGAGGTATTGCGATATTGAAGGGCAGACGAGGGGTATCGAGACTTGAGACTTCGTGTATCCGCTGTCTACTTACAAAGAATGCCTTCACAAGAGTGGACTGTCTGCAACAGTATCAGCTATTGCTGTGCCGTGATCACTAGAAGAGTAAGGTGGTTGAGGAGAAGTGGTTGAGTTGTGTTGAAAACGGGAAGGGGGCAAGGGCGTAGAGGAGTAGAATAAATAGAGGGTGTAAGATGATGCGATAGCGGAGGGCACAAGGGGATAAGAGGGGTCTGGGTATGCGAAATCGCTTGGTACTATGTGCTTTCTACTTACGTCGAGTGCTACCTCCGCCGAAAAATACTTTTAATGTTGTCAGCTAATTATGACGGGTTCGTTGGGGGAGAGAGCCTGTTGAAGAAATCGTTGTGTTTTGCAGAAGATGCAGAGAGTTTTTGAGTGTAAGATTGGGAAGAATAATGGGTGGTGTAAAGTGTTGTGGTAGAGACTAAGATGAAAGGCAGGTCCGGGGCTGACGATTTGTCTTGTGTGCATTTCCTACTTACAGAAAGCTGCTCTATATGGGTAAAACCTAGTTTGTGAGCTGTTAGTTGCTGAGACTAGCACTCTTTAGAGGGAAGCGACAGTTGACAAATAGCGCTTGTGTTTTGCGAAGAGAGGAAACAGGATAGGAAGTGCAAGGCTTTGGAATAAGGGGGGATAACGGACAGGGAGAACGGTGACGAACCTCAAGAATCTGCCAACTCCTTGCGTCAGATAGACCAAGAAGAACTGTATCCAGGTTTTCAGTCAGCCAATTTCCAGAGTTTTTGATACTCTTGTTTGAGGAATCGATCGCAGAGATAACTGCCATTGTGTTTTGGGTTCCTTTGAAAGAGGAAAAGAGGGGGAATGGCCGAGGGGCGAGCGGGCTCCAAGATGTGCCTTGATGGAGGGTAATTAAGGACAGGGTGGGGACCTACAGCAAGAGTTTCTCTTGTGGTGGCTTACCGGCCAATAATCCAAGATCTGTGCGGCGGGTGATCAGTTACTGTTGATCGAAAAGTATTTTAGGTGACGACGAGGTATTATCGTGGTGGGGACGTTCGTGGAAGAAGGGGAGAGGGTAAGATGATTGCGACTTCGTGATTTCGTGACTTGGGACTTGGGAGGGAGCGTCGCTTGAAACATACCGTGGATTTAACCTGGTCACGTCAAGATTAACTTGGAATACTTCTATCAGGGTGTCGGGGGAAAGAGAACCGCTCATTGAGGCTCTGCCATATTGGACGGGTGAGGGGAAGAGGTGTGGAGTCGCGAACCTTGGAGGGTGGAGTTGCGAACGCTATTCCTTACGCGCGATTAGCAGATGTTTTGTCTTGTAGATGCTCTGCAGTCGCCCTAAACTGCCAGTGGCTCTTCTGTGGCTCTGCAATAGGATGATGGGGTTTACGCGCACCTTTTGAAGGGGATGGGGATGGTGGTGGATGATCGTGGTGGAGGTGTTTGTGGTGTGGGAGGGACAGCAGTTATTTTAAAATTCAAGATGATTGTGGGTGGCTATGGCTCAGTTACGCTAGTCTTTTTAGGGAGTGCAGAAGACATATCCAGGCATCGGTGCGACTACTCTACGTGGACTTGCTCAGCGGGCTCGGCGTGGTTCATTATTGGGAAAAGTCACTGCTTGCTTCTCAAGCTTATGCATCAAGTTAAACAGTACTTGGATTCTGTTACGGGGCTCTGCAAAAGTTGTGATGGGAACCACACTATGCGTGGCTCAATGGAGGTTGAGGGAGGAGCAAACATTGTTTGTGTATTGTTCGAAGCACCATCTTTCTAAAGAATTCTCACCTAGACTATAGAAACGTGAGAAATCAGTTCCAATTACTTACTATTTTTCTGGAGGAGTGGAGGTTGCTACAAATAGTTACAGAGATCTATTGAGTTTCAACATGGATAGTTTAGTGTTCACAGAAGAGGAACTTGTGTCAAAACCGTCCAGATATACTTCATAAAAGTTCTGGCGTTCGGCTAATTTGGGGGCTTTAGGGGGCTTAACCGAAATTTTGTGACTGGACACAAGTTAGAAGGGTTTTGGCATTTTTGAGGTGCAAAGGGAAAACCTTAACCTTCTAGAGCATAGTAGGAGTGAAATGGTGGATAAACTAACTGACTTTGTTAGTGAGTTATGCAAAACTTGGGCATGGTTACAGCTATGAAAAACTGCAACAGGATATTTTCATGTTTTTAGATAAAGCATGTGACATAACGTTGAACCAAGTTTTCCAACACAGGGCTGTTGTTTGTAGTTATTTTTATGAATCACAATATCTGTGAGTTGGAATAAAGTTTGTGACTCAAAGTGTGGTGGTGTGTTACCTTCTAAAGGGCAGATGCATGCTAAGTTGTTTGGCTAGAATGTGAATCACGACGACAAAGTGCCAAGTTTCTGTGCAACCTCAAGGGGGAATACCACCAACTTTTATACCCGCCAGGATTCAAAAAAGGGTCATAACTGTTTTCCCATTGGCTATCCCTTGATGACTGAGGTCACCTGAGGAAGAGTTTTCAGCTGTTGCTCTTTGGGTGTAAGGTTCTTTAACTTATTCAAATTCATGAATGGTTTTTGAAAAAGGATATTCAATAATGGAAGTTGCTGGAAGAGTCGTAATATATGAATCCTCATTGAGGGATTGACTGATGTAACAGAAGTTAGTTTGCTTGAAATTGTGGATAATTTCAGAGAATATTAACAAATAAAAGATGCCAAGATTATTTAAGAAAGATGAAGAATCTTAACAACGCAGAGTTTATTTGGGTATTTAATTCAGCTTGAAAAACAGTGATAAGTGAGGGATTTAACAGAAAGCAACGATGTTGGATAGCAAGGCCAAAGGAAAGTAATTGCTGTAAGGAGAGTTATTTCGTTTGGATTTAAAAAGAGCCAGACAGAACACAAAGACACGAACGATGATAAGACTAACAAAAGCTCGCAAAGATACGTGGTTGATTTGAATTTCTAGTTGGACTTGAGAAAGTGTGAAAAGTGAATGATTTTACTGGTGTAGGATTTGTCCATCTGGTGACAAGCATCGGACTTTCCACAATAGTGGTAGCCTAAACAGAAAACGGGCTACCCTAGACAGCATTTTATCTAGACGACATATTCGCAGGAGTGTAAAGCTTCAACGATAGATATACTCTACTAGAGAACCAGCTGCTCCTAAGAATCTGATAGGCTAGGATGAGATTGTCATTTAAAAAGCTAGAATTGTTTATAGTAGAAATAACAGCACTTAGGGTAATCCATCACTTAGGAGGAAGGGTAGTGATAAATATAATAAAGAGGGATAAGATACGAGATTAGCCACTACCCCTTAACTCTACTAGAGTTAGACAATTCCTAGGAGTAGTAGGCTTTGTCCGACGCTTTATTAAGAATTACATAGAGATAAAGATACCACTATCAAGACTTATAGGCAACGTCCTATTTAAATGAGGGAAACTAGAAGCCGTGTCATTCCAACTCCTTAAAGATAAATGTGCAGCAGCTATCGAGATGCATGGTTGGGACTTTCGACTTCACCACTTATCTGATCATGAAGCTATTCCGAAAGCGGACATTTGCTGGCTTTCTCAAAAATCTAACCTCTTTTTATTAAACTCACGCCCTTGAATTTCGAGAACTCTCTCCGCACACTTTCGTAAATTCTACTCACTTTGGTCTCCTTCACACTCTACATCTCGAGAAGATTGATCAACTAAATTATCCTGAAACCTGCCTCGTTTGCGTCAATTTTATTATAGGCCCGCGCTTTCTTTGTCCTTCTCCAATAAGGCGAAAAGATAAGAAATAACAAAAGTTCTTTCTTATGTAGATATCTTGACTTCCTGAAATTAAGACAACAGGGCGCCGTTTCTGGGGGATCTATCTAAGCTTAAAAACTATATCTCGCTACCTGGAGTTTTTCTGGTTCTATTCAGGATCTCTATGGAACTTTGGATACAATGAAAGGTTAGGAGCTAAGTATCTTATATTCAATGAGATTCAAGAAGTAGAAATAACCCTAAAGGTAGAGAGAACTGCTGGTGGATTTCAGTGATCTCCGAATTCATTATTTCCAAGAGTTGGGAATGAGTTGACTAATTCAGTGATATTTTCAGATCAAAGTACCAGAGTATAGGTAGCCTCTCAATGCGAAATCATTCGTGATATACTTGATGTTCGTGAAACATAGGGAAGGTATGACCCTGGACCTGTTGAAAGCTTTATTCATTTACGGAAAATACATGAGGCCTAGACGATCCTATCGTGCCCGAGTGAATCAGTGGCTCAGCTCACTAAATTCTGTCCAGAGATCATAGCCAATTCGGTCGTCCCAGGTTTACCAACTGTGCGATCCAAATGTCACCTGAGGGAAAGGACACGGCCGGTGATATCGAGAATCGCATCCGACAAACTTTTGTGTTCTTTCGGAATCGTTTCAAAAGCTGCTATCGAATGAATTATTAGTAGGCATGGGAGATTTATGCTGGTCCAATCACCTGTTTCGACTGGTAATTGTAAGTTGCATCTTAACTGTTTCTTAAGCGCTGCTTAGGTCGAATGTTAGCAGTGGCTGAAGTGACGCGAATGTGTTGGTTCTGTAGAGAAAAGAGTTCGAGAAGTGTTTACTAATTGCCCACCGCAAGACTAGGGTATCCTTCAGGCCCCTTCCCCTATTTATGCAAAATCCTAACTCTCAACAACGCAACCATTTTATGAAAACCTTATGGGATTCCTAAGTTGCGACTAGTTAGCCTCCCATTCGCGCATAGGAAGTTAGTTTAGTGTTTCTATGTTGTGGCTGGGAACCACGCTGGGGTGTTATTATTTTGGGTTCTTGCGTTAGGGTATGCGGCGAGTGCTGGCCTGGCGTCCAAGTACGGTGTTGACCTCGCTGTAATTCAGGGCTCAGATACCTTCTCATGGGCTGGTATCGTCGCCTCTTACAAGGCTGACACAGCCTACTGCCATGTAGTCTCTACTTCTAATGTGCTATCTCTCTACTAAAACGGAAAAAAGTCCGTATTTCCACCTTCTAAAAAGCGTGTTAAATTTGAAAGTAAACCACGACACGGCAATCCAGAGTAGCCAGAGTTTGCTGTAGCACTATCTAGCTATTAATGAGTTATTCTTAGTATTTTTATAAGCTCTTTTAGAAATACGGTTGGTCTTTTGGTGAGTGCGGCACCAGGTGAGAAATACGAGGCTTTGCACTCTAACTTTCTTACCCTTTCCAATTAAATAGCTATTTAGAGAGATACTTCACTTAGAGTACAGTCAACGTTCATCGACGTACTATGTATATTCTAAACTTACTTTCCAAGTAATAAATGAAGCCTTACACTGAAAAGATGTAGCTATGTTATATCAAGAGCGTATAATCGTATGGTTTCTTCTCCGACTATTATAAGAAGAATAAACACATACATTGAAACACACGAAAAACTCCAGAGTAAAAGAAGTGTCTATATTTCACCACAGTGGTCTTCTCCCCTTCGGCGCAAAGTATCTCCTCAACTCCAACCATCCTTTCGCAGAACCCCAACATTCCCGAGCGGCGAGCACCCATGCCCGTAAACAAGAAACTCTCGCAGAGCATTGCCGACCCCATAGTAAAAGGAAACAGTTACCCCGTCGAGTCCAGGTTGTCGACTTCCACGATGTAGTTATTTTGAATAGATAATTCGACGACAAGGATAAAGTAAGTGGAAAGTAGAGTGTGAAATCGACTTCATTTCAAGAACGGGCTGGACAACACTAGATCTCCTGACATCGGTTGATGCTCGCACTGTGTTCTAAGGAGGTTGTGATGATGACCGAGCTGGTGAGGGACTTTGTAGTGATACTCGAGTGTCGTTTTCCATCTCCGTGCGGTCACTAATGCTGATAGTCTCAGCACTTGCCTCGAAGTTTTCCGATACTACCTTGGTGGTTGAACAGTCACTGATATAACCTAAATCCATGCGCGCCCATTCTACACTAGGAAAGTCCGAGTAGGATGAGGTTTGGTTGTAATCGATAATACCAAAGTTGACGTTAATTCTCATTGTCTCCTGAATGAAAGTCTTAGTTACGAGATTCAATGATGTTGCCTTTGGCATCAACCAAGGAAGAATATTGCGGTCGTCCTCCCAAGAGTGCATCCACTTTCCTCAAGCTAAAATAGTAGGTTTCCAGCCACAAGAGTTGCCCAGCAAGAAATTTGACGCAGTGATGTCTCCCGTACTTGAGGACTGGTGCCCCCGTTTCCGCAAAGCTATAACCTGATGTAATGTCAGTGCGATAATGTCAGTGCGAAAGACTAAATTCCAGTTTTATACACACCCGCTGTGTATATCCTGCACTCTACAAAGAACTCTATGTAACCTACTCCAACGACCAACAGCGGGACAGAGAAGACAACAACGAGGATAGTATTGAAAATCCACACTACAAGTACGGATATCTCCATTTTGATCATGCCAAATAAAAAACCATAATCACCACAAGGCGCTGGCATCAAGCGAACAACTCCCTTCCGCCAGAACCAGGCCGAGTAATACAAACTTGCACAGTTAAGAAGTAATATGTAGATCCCTAAACGGAGTCAACGTGTGATTACTTCCGGGACCCAAGTCTTCTCCGCCTGAGGTTCGAACCCGCCGTCTGCAGTGCAATCGACGACCCATGAAATACCGCTGGCACACCCGAGAGCAGTATTGTGAATCGAAAGGACAATTAATAGTTTGGCTGTTATAAAATCCTTCGCTGATATAGATGCCGGCATTAACAGGGCTGTAGATGAGAGCGACAAGGAATGCGATTTGAAATATGGCACTGGAGACGAATATATCCTGCGATTTCATTGAGTTAAACAGAAGGAAAAGACTTGATCCAGCAGCTTGTTGATAGAAACCCAGGCGAACCCCAGAGGTCGTGATTTCCTGCGGCGGTGCAGTTGTTCGCGAGAATCCCAATACTACTGCGTAATTCCAAGGATTGGTGCAAGGTGCCCAAGTTGGAATGCTGGAACGGAGTTACCATGGCAATGATCGCGATGCAGATGATCCATGTCTATTGCTCGATGATCTAGGTACACTTACCCGATGGCTGTTTAGCTTACTGGGTGATTTGCTTGATAAGCCAACCACCACATTTTGGGGCCAAAAAGTAGAAGTAGCGAGCCAACGATCACCCAGTGAGCCATAAAATCATGAACCCGTAAAAACAGATGTAAGAATCGAGGAAAGGAGGACCCACACCAATGGATTTTGTGAATTGGAACTTGGGCGAGCCGTTTCCACGCTTATCACGGGAGAAAGAAATGTGAACTCAAGCATCGAGAAGGATGAACAGCAGACGAAACAAGAAAAATCCCTTTCCAATTTCATGTGAATTTCACCAGTACCATATCCATGCTTTACACTTTACGGAAACATCAAATATCTCGAAGCCATAAAAACCAATTTTTCCCTGTCGGATTCCATTCTCGACCAAATCATCTTTATGAACAAAGCCACCATCACGTTGACCGCCCTTTTGCAGGGCGTCATCAGAATAGGCAGAGGAGAAGGGCATGAAAAAAAAGAACTTCGCAACGCACGCGCGGGTATCGAAATATTTCCCAATTCAACCCCGAATATGAACCCCCAGCGAACTTACCAAACGACCAAATATCCCTCAACCACTCTTCTTGTTTGGCTTGATAGTGGAATCGTTACTTCCGCCACTACCAGTATTGGCCTTCTCCTGTGCCTCCAACTCGACTTGTGCCGCATCCTCAGCTGCCTTCATCTCACGAACCTTGGCGAGGACAACTTCCCTAAAGATGGCACCTTTGGCAATACTGCTTAGAGTCTTTTTGGGAGCACCGGAAGGAGTGGACGTAGATGCTGCTGAAGAGCCAGCTGCATGACCTGCATCGGCTCCAGAAAGTGCCTCTCCTGCTGCTGCCTTTGCGTTTTCTGGAACGTCTGCTTGTTCGGCCTCTCCCTCTTCCTCGTCCTCTTGCATACGGAGTGCTTCGATACGGTTTGCGAGTTTGATGATTTCGATACCGCGACGGAGACGAGCCTTGGCCATGTAGGCTTTGATTTCTGGAAGCAAATTGTGATCGGTGGCATTTTCACCACTGAGCCAGACGTGTTTTAAGGCTTCCTGTGAGATAATTAGCAAATATCCAAGTTCAGATGTCCGTAAATCATACCTTGCTGGTTGATCTATCATCAGCATCTGGTTGGAGCAGGTGTCCGATGAAGTCCTTAGCATCGGCACTAACATCCTTCCAATATCTCTCGTGGAAAACAACCTTTCCGCTACTACACTCATCAATGAGATCTTGGAGGTTCTCGCTGCGGAAAGGAGAGTATCCGCAAAGTAGGGTATATGTGATAACACCAAGCGACCACATGTCCACAGGCTTTCCGTGACCTCTCTTCAGCATGACTTCTGGTGCAGCATAGCCAAAAGATCCAGCCATTGTTGTGAGAACCTCGTCTTTGGAATCGAGCATCTTGGCGATTCCAAAATCAGCCAAAACGAGATCAGAATGTTTGCTGGAGTCGAGGTAAAGTAAATTTTCGGGTTTGAGATCTGCGACATGTTAGAGTTGGAAAGCCGCAATGGCCATAATTCTGCTAACCTCTGTGAACAACATTATTATCGTGTAGGTAGTCAACGGCCTCTATGACTTGTCGAATCGTTTGTGAAGCATCCTTTTCCGTGAATTTGCCCTGTTCGCAGATTCGATCAAACAACTCTCCCCCGGTCGCAAGTTGCGTGACGATATAGTATTTGTCCTGTCAACCCAGTCAGCCACAATCACATGTGCCAATATATATGCTGCCCTCTCGTACTCTCGACTCGAACCAATCGACAAACTTGACAATATGTGGGTGCTTCATCCGTTGCAACATCTCGAGTTCGTCGTAAACCATCTGCTCATTGCCCTTGACATTCTTCTTGAGGATAATCTTGACGGCGACCTTGCCAGAAGGACCGTCGGCCTCTCGGACGATTCCATATGTACCGGCGCCTAACGTGCGCCCAAACCGATACTTGGACCTACTGAGCGGTCAGCATGCAAAGATACGAGGAGGTTGGAGGAATACTTCTTATCGTAACTCTCTGGCTGCCCATGGAGCTTGTTGAGCATATTAGAGACTGATTGATCGAGCAAATCCGACACGGTTAGCATGCCTGCCAGAATAATGTTTAAAAGAATGAAAAGAGAGATAACATTCAAAGGATTGTAGGTCTTTGCATCGTCCGAATAGGAAGGGCGGGGTAGATTGAGGATGCTGGAGAGAGAATATTGCGCAAGGCGAACTTACAACTCATGACGACGGTTGATAGATGTGCGACAAGACAGCGAGGGGAGAGTGATATTTTGCTCCTTCCTCTGCTAGAAGTTCTGCGGATGTGACGTGGATGTTTTGCGGTAGCGTGAGGGTTGAGATGTTGCTGTCCAGAGCACGGTGGAAGCACACTTAAGGTTGGCCTTGGTGGGGCTGAAATGGCTGGCAAGGCAGGAACAAAGGGGTGCGCGATTGAGGAGAGGAGAGGGGACGAGAATTGAGAGAAGGTGAATGTTTATGAAGGAGAAACTTCTTCTATCAAGTCCAAAGGAGCAACTTAGTAGACACTTCTCACACATTCACGGTTTGCTCTGCCTCGCCTCGCCTCGCATCTATCTATCGCTCACTGCCCCGCCTGCGGCTGACGGCTACGCCAAAAAGAGTACTGTGGCGCAGGCTTCAGGGGTTGAAAGGGAGCGAGGCGAGGTCGTATATTTTGCATCCTTCCGAATTACTGTATTCACCCAAACCCAAGATAACTTGGGCCCCAATGGTACGGAGTATTTGGTTGCGAGGACTGCACGAGCTGAATAGCACCAACCATGTCAATCCACTGCCGATATGTCCCCGATAAGGCTGGCTTCTCCCCGGTGAAACTCATATTTTACCACGAAACACCAACCAACGCAACATTCAGGAGAAATCCCCACCGTGACCTCATGAACGTCAAGTGCCAACATCGAAAGTGGTGGCTGTTTCACCACCCACAGAGCTCAACCTACACCTACCTCTAGGTGCAAGTTCATCCCCCTTTTATCATACACCTAGCTGTGCCTAGATAGGAGTTTGGTCAAGAGGAGAGAGTATCAAGAATTAGCTCCTTGCTTAAGCTTTTCCCAAGGATACCTCTGTTATTGGAGATCCTGAGAAACTATCAAAGCAGGAATTCGCGGCCATGGTTTCAGAACATTTGCCCTCCGGAAAATCAAGGTAACGTGCACCTTATCATTCAAACTTCTTAGGATAACGGAATTGATTTTCCAAGTCCTGGTTGAACAATTAAGAAATCAGGTATTCTACTCCTAACCGGTTTCGAGTTCCTGATCTATACCAGACTATCGTATTCTATCTTTTCTGCTCAGTACGACCTCGTGTACATTTCGTGTCGAGTGAGACAATAAGAAAAAAGTAATTTATGTCTTATACCTCTCCCACTCGAGAGCGAAAAACCGACAGCCAACAACCATTAAAAACAAAAACAAAAACAAAAACAATTTTCTTTTCCCCAAAGTAATAGGTGGCTTCAACTATGCAGCTGTATACCCCACATTCAGGAATCATCAGTGAAGAATGAAGTTGGTGGAAGGTTTGGAAAGTGATACTGCGGGATATATTAATGCCACCACCATGGGATCGTTATCAATAAAATAAGCGCCATCATCCCCAAGCTATCTTCTATATAGAGACCCGAGAGATAAACAATTTTCCCAACTGGCGTAATACCACCAACTTCCACCCCACCAAGTCGGAGAATTTATGATTCTGCCAAAAATTTGTGGTTCGCGGTTCGTCCATGTAAAGAAGATTCATCATTTTATGCATCGACCAAAACAAGCACAAACCCCAGCTCCTAGAAGCACAAACAGGAAATCATCGGAGAATTTCAGAAAATCATTCAAGCTTACCAAAGATTGTCAAAATTGATGTGCTTCCTTTTGGTTTATATGGAAGGGTTTATGGTTCATCGCATGACAGAATTCAAAATTCATAAGATGAATCATTTTATGCAATCCCCCAACCCTCCACCAAAAACTATTTTGAGCCGCAACAACCTTGGCTAGGCCTTCTTCACACCGGCTAGAATTTTTAAACCCCGGCATTTGGGCAATTTCCTAGGTTTTAAATACTTTCTAGGTCATGTTTAGGTTGGGGTTCAGGCTGGCTCGAGGTTGGGTAGGTCATCTAAATCTCCATTGCATGAAACTTGGATAGTGTGTGAATTGGTGAGACACCTAGGGACTAGATCTCGCTACCAGGAAAGTTGAGGTGATGGGATTAGACGGCGGGTGTGCACTGTGAGCACCTTGTGAGGGTGTGATCGTGTGAGAGTCGAACCATGTTTGAGCGATAACCTAGATGGCACATTGGCAGCGTTTATTTTGGCGTTTCCCATGGTTAGATAATCATACTGGAGTGCTTGGGTATGTACCCTTTCGAGGGAAAAGTGTCTGGGTAACTCGGGTTCTTTAGCTATTTATTGTTGGCATAAAACCGGTACTATTCACAGCGGATGTGCTTTCGTAAATATTCGAAGCCACTCCGGAGCCTCTGTACGTTACTATCGGAGTATAACGTGCGTATATTCCTGCTCGTCAGGCCATCCGCTCGATCATTCAGGGGCCGCCATGTTGCATCACACAATTAGCTAGCCCTCGTCGAAACTTCTCAAACAAACCCAATTGCAAGCTCTCAAGCCATCTACTCCACGATTTCTAGTTCCCGCTGGAGAAGTGCTGGTTGAATCTGGTTGATGCAATGATGTTGTCAGTCACTGTCAGTGTGACCACTAAAGATGTGACGAGTGCTCGACCGCAGGAGCGAGCGGGCCGGTAATTCTCAGACGGCAGCTGTCCGGTTTTTATTTACAGTTTCTTGACTGGTTTTGCTCTTAGCTGCAGATGTCCAAGTGAAGAGTTCGCAGTTTTGGTTGCAGCAGTTCCAACGGCATATCATCCTGGCGAACGGTGGGTATCTGCGTTCCTGCGCGGAGAATGGGTTGCGCAAGGAGGTCCAGGCGTCACCATCACCATGGAGAAGGAGAAAACAGAGAGAGGAAGGACGAGATAAACACCCGATTGGGTCACCGATTGGGAGGCGATAAGGGGCATCTTGGGCAGAATGAGTGAGTGAAGGTTTTGGTGAAGCAGCGAGCGTGCGCAGTGTGCTCAGACCCAAAAGATGGGACGGTGAGCTAAGGAGTGGGCGGGAGGGTACGTAGATTTGGATAGAGGCGCGGCAGTGGTTCGCTTAAGTCGCTTCTCTCTTATTTAGCGCCATTTAGCTGCACGCTAATACCGCTCTACAACTAGCTGCCTTCCCCCTGAGCCATCACACAAGCTCTTAGCTCACCCACTTCCAAATTACCAACAACATCAATGCGTGGCCGTTTCGTTTCGACCTCTCTCTGCCCCGACGATCGCCACGCTCACGTACCCTAAGTACTTGACGGACGAGCTCTGCACGCTTGCCCCTCCTTTTTTCGTCCCTTCTCACCAATCGTGCCACCCTGTCCCCCCTCGGTACCCATCCAGTTCCCATTCCCGCTCCCCTGTTGCCAGACCCCCGAGCTGCGTGCATTATCGCTGGGCCATTCCATGAACAACCTCCTCTGAGCAACACAACAAATCGAGGAGAGAGAGGGGCCCAGACGAGGGCCCAGCGTATGCTGCAAAGCCCAGACGAAAAGAAAGGGACAAGGGAAAAGATGGATGGATGGATGTAACCGAATCTGCCAGTGCAGCTGGGCCTTCTATATAATCAATGGACATCCTCCTATCTCAGTCCCCTTTTGGTTTTGTTCAATTTCATCTCGACTCTTTTTACCTTTCAATAATCTACATCTAGATCCATCCTATTCGACGATCAGCCAAAAGCAAACATCCTCACCAACATTACGGGATCTCCACCATGTCTATTGTTTCATAATTTACACACGTTTCTGTGCCGATCGAAATATCGTTTTATCCATAGCGGAACGCCTCGAGAAATACATCAAATACATACCCAATCAAAATGTTTCTAGATACCGCACCCCGGAAAAAATTGGCTCTCACGCGAATGATTCCATTTATAAAATCATCCCTTCCTAAAAGTCGCGCTCCTTCACCACCTTCCGAAGCCCCCAGAACACAATCGCCAACATTACCCGCAGAAATGAAGTCAACACCAAGGAATCGACTCAATAGCCGCTCCCTGCCAGTTACAGAACTCACAATTATTCCTTACACATCTTCGGAATGGATCAAGGTTATGGAGGAAGTCAAGGCATTATATTTTCGAAACAAATACAAGCAGTGTTCAGCGCGTTGTATAAAACTCCTTGATTCTATCAGGGACCCTGTAAGTTGACTTGCCATTCGGCCATACTCTCAAGGCTGATTTTCGCAATAGTACCACGTTCACCCGCTCTACTCAATAACTCTGGCTTTCTTCGCCGCCGCATCACTAGAAGCCACCGCTTCTCCTCTGCACAACGATTCGCCTCTCAAACTTCCTCTCTTCAACGAGGCCATCACATACTACGCACTCGCTTCGTCCTACATCTCTTTCGCTGATATCGCTACCAAACCTGCACCTACCGCACAACACGGACACAAAGCGAACAATTCCTCCATATCTTCGAGTATGCGCAGTTCGGTGGACAGTATCTTCAGCCAAGCTTCAATATCTACCTGCGGTTCCTCAATTCTCGATTCGCCATATTCAACAGATTCAGAAGTAGAAGGCAAACTCGCCAGAAGTCCCAGCATCCTAGTTCTAACACCCAAGCCCCTGCTCACCAAAAAGCGTGTCTCTTTTCACATCGCCGAAACTTCAACAGAAACATCATCAGAATCTGAAGCAGAACCAACAATCTCGAATGAAAATACCGATCTCCTTGCCCGTTTCCCAAGCCCACCTACTCACGCAGCACTATCACCCACTATCGTTCCTACCACCCCAAATTACACAGCGACGGCATACGCCAGTCCCTCTAGTTCTCCATCAAGAAACACACCTTCTCTCAATCGTTACCGAAGCCATCTAGCCTCACTGGAGAAGCAATTGGATTACCACACCACGTCTATAAAAGCGCAAATCCATACTGTATCTTTAATACGACGCGCCCGTCGTTCAAACCTCCCAGATCTTTTCCCCAGACGTGCGCGGTCCGGATCTGATAGTTCGATGACCTCCAACTCCTCAACCTCTGTGCAAACACAAATCTCCGAGTCGCAAGAAGTTCCTGAGACCGAACTCGCCGCCAGAATTCAGCGGATACGAGAAGACTCTTGGAGACGACCGAGATTCAATCCTCAAAAATATAAGGACTTGTGTGAGCGCGCGATTTTCGAGATGGAAGAGGAGGGATGGAGAAGCTATTAATTTTCTTTTTTCCTTTGTTCAATTTTCTTGTTATGACACCATACTTTATGATATCCCACAGTTTTTGACGTTTCTTTGTAAGATAATTTGTATGAATGGTCATGAACGAGACGTGCAAGGATGTAAGAAGTTTGTATGAGAATAACGGAACAAGTATGAGATTTTGGGAGGATATACCAGTACTCTATTCCACAATTTGTTAGGAAATAGGCTTGAGCACAATGCAATCAATCCATTATCAATAAATCTGGTGTCCCCTGAAATAACGAGTGTTCTCTCAACTGAAAGTGGCCAGGCCGACGAAAGTACGGTATCCTAAAAGATGTGCGCTAAAGTACGGTGGCCTGTTTCTTGCACACTTGGTACTATCGGTTAGGGTCAGGAAGAGGGTTTGATAGCGCTGCAGCAAAGAGTGAAGAAGCAGTTGATGTGTAAAAGGATTAATTTTTGGATGCCTTTTTGACTTTGACAGGAGCGAATTCACGCTTCAGATGTAAAAGGGTGGCTTTTTGAGAGGCAGTTGGACAGAGTAGTTAAATCAGTCCACGTGACTGAGAGAGAAAGACCTGAGAATGCGACTGCGAGACCAAAGCGCAATGGAACTCCAATATCAATTGCCCGTATCATACGACACTCTCATCCTACGAATCCTCACATCCCGCGAAGAGACACCCGTATCCGTTTCGCTCGACTACAATACTGGCTCACCATCATAAGTGGATTGGGGGTGGGACATTGGGGATATAAGAGGACACAGCACAGGCACAGGCTTGGGATGCGACCGGTGAGACGATTCCACGTGGTGATACATATATCAGCACCAAGATGTAAGAAGGGTCTCTAATGTGTTTGAGTAGTTGACATAGGTGCGATTCTATCATTCTCTCGATGCTGCGGGGGGAAGTGACTTTGGTATAAGTGCATGGCTTGGAATGGGAGGGAATTGCTTCGAGTAGCACCGCTAAGCCAACCACCGTCAACCTACCGACGGCCAGGACCCCATATATCGAAGCACTCACCCAAGGATCTAATAATTGAGGATTTTGCAATGGCATCAACAATGGACTCACACATGCCTCAACATGAGGATTTGAATTTGATGGGATTGCACGAGTTGGACTCGCATCTCATGGAATTTGAATCGTTGGGAAGGGATTCGTCTACCCCGGGTGCCATGTCCAACTCTGCTTACGGAGATGCCATGTCAACAACAGAAAATCCATCCACAACTATCGTTGTTGACTCGCCTAAAGAGAATTGGGCAAGAAAAAGTCAGCCGGAAATGTTACTAAATGGCCAGGGTGCACATTCAAGGTTGGTCTCCCGCCATCTGATAACCTCCATCGCCCCTTCCAGATGACCTTGAAAAGCACCTGATACAACTTTCACCAATTGTAAGATTGCCTTTCAATCAACTCTATTAACTCACACTCTTTAGAGCCGAGCCCATATTCAAGTCCGCGGCAATATCGGGTGGCAACATACATCTGCGGCCGGAAAGCGCCCGCGATTCCATGGCCTCTTCCATGACTACAGACCTCGACGATGCTTCATCGGCCCTTTCGTCGATATCAAGCAAAGCAACATCTCCCACGGGTTTTGAGGCCACTTTGAAGGAATCTGCAAATGGTACTTCCTCGGCCGCAGCTGGAAAACGACGCCAGAAATACGAGATTCGCCCGAAAGTTTCCATACCAACGGATCTCACAACTGCAGAATATGCAAGACAATGCATATCAGCTGCGGAGTCGTCTCGTTTGAACCCATATGGAATGCATACTGAGGAACATTCACTGTTACGAAAACACCTCACCCATCAGCAAGTTACGACGTACTTGAACATACGAAATGGGATCTTGAGGTTGTGGACAAGAAACCCTCTCATTGGTGTTATGCGAGATGAAGCAATTGGCTGTGCCAAAGACCCTCGATGGTTTGATGTTGCGAGCGTGTGCCATGAGTGGCTTGTACGACGTGGCTACATCAACTATGGTTGTCTGGAACATCGAGAAGCCACTGCAGAAAAAAAGAAGCAACGAGCTGTCAAGCGGAAAAGAAAGACGATTGCCGTAATTGGAGCTGGTATGTCTGGTTTAGGTTGTGCAAGGCAACTTGAAGGTCTTGTTTCTGAATTCGAAGCTCGATTTCGAGACTTGGGAGAAGATCCACCACGTATAGTTGTCTTGGAAGGACGAGACAGAATCGGTGGTAGAGTCTACTCACGGCCTTTCAGATCCAAACCAGCTTTCCCAACACTCAGTTACGGAAGCCGACATACGGCGGAGATGGGAGGCATGATCATCACTGGCTTTGATCGGGGAAACCCTCTAAATATTATTGTCAGAGGTCAGTTGGCTTTGCCATACCATGCCTTGAGATCAGAGACGACCATTTATGATGCAACAGGAAAGCCTGTGGATGCCAATCGAGACCAGTATGCGGAAAAGCTATTTAATTACATCCTTGACCGTGTCAGCGAGTACAAATTCAAACTTCCCGTTCCACCAACCGTCAAGGGAGATAGAGATCTTCTTGATGCCGGTCGAGAAGTGAGCGGAGAGGGAGCCAAAACGATTAGCGAGATCGAAGACAACCCCTCAGCTGCGGAAACAGTCGCGCCTAAGGCAAAAGAGGTACAAATGATCCCTGTATCTTCGGATAGGCTGACTGGCAGAGCTCATCTTGAGCCTGGAATACATGGTGTCCACACGGCGGCTTACAAGGCAAACGAAATCGGTTGGTTGTTGCGACCCGGCGTGGGAATCGAACATGACTTGGATCTCGAAAACGCCGTCAACTCGAAATATGCCACCCTTGGCTCTGTTTTTGACGAAGCGATCCGTCAATACACGAGAATCGTTGATTTCACTCCTCTTGATCTGCGACTCATCAATTGGCATGTGGCCAACTTGGAGTACAGCAACGCAATTACTTGTAACAAATTAAGTTTGGGCGGTTGGGATCTTGATGCTGGTAACGAGTGGGAGGGCAAACACACAATGGTCACTGGAGGTTATCAGCAGGTCCCAAGAGGACTACTCAATTGCCCTCAACCTCTTGCTATCCGAAAGAAGAGCAAAGTTAACAAGATTACCTACAGTCCCGAGCTGGGTGTTTCCCCATCCAGCATCGAATGCGAGGACGGAGAAATTATCGAGGCCGATTACATCGTGTCATCGATCCCACTGGGTGTTTTAAAAGAACAGAAGATCACATTTCAGCCCCCTCTACCGGACTGGAAACAAGGCGCCGTGGATCGAATCGGATATGGTGTATTAAACAAAGTGGTTTTGGTGTATCGCGAGGCATTTTGGGATGAAAGTCGAGACATTTTTGGAACATTGCGAAACCCAACCGATCGCTTTAGTTTGGATCAAGCCCATTATTACACACAAAGAGGTCGCCTATTTCAATGGTTCAATTGTACCAGTACATCTGGTCTACCAACTCTGCTAGCTCTTATGGCTGGTGATGCCGCTTTTCAAACGGAGAAGGAGTCGAACGAGACAATCATCGCTGATGCAACTTCCGTTTTGAAGACCGTCTTTGGAGCTTCGGTACCACCTTCTCCTATGGAAGCAGTAGTTACACGTTGGGGCCAAGACGAATTTTCCCGAGGTAGTTACTCTTACACCGGTCCAAACTTTCAACCTGATGACTACGAAACTATGGCCCGTCCTATTGGCAACCTCTTTTTCGCAGGCGAGCATACTTGTGGAACTCACCCAGCCACTGTTCATGGTGCATACATCTCAGGCTTGAGAGCTGCATCTGAAGTTTTGGAATCCATGATTGGTTCAATCGAAATACCCGAGCCCCTTGTCCTACCAAAAGACTCTTCGTCAAAACGAAAATCCGAGGCCTTACAAAGTCCGAAAGACCCAAAACAAGCTCGCATTGATGCTTATGAGATTGAGGTCTGGAATGCGATATGGGTAAAGTTCGGTGACCGACCATGGAAACCCGAAAACAAATATGCAAATCCATATCGGATGTATAGCAAGGATCAATGGGACGAGGCAAAGCGGAGATGCGAAGAAGGCAGAAGACCCGGAAAAGGAAAACCCATTCCCAATGAGGTCAAGAAGATGGTGACGAAAATGTGGAAGGACGCTTCAGATGAGGAGAAGAAGCCTTACAACGACCGAGCCGATGTGCAAAAAGCTGCTCATGCTGCTGCTGTCGCAGAATACAACATCAAAGCTGCGAAGTGGGATCAAGAGGCTGTTGCTTTTAGAGATGAATATGTGGCGGCACATCCATACGTTCCGGATCCTGATGAGGAGAGTTCAGTAAGGAAACAGAGAAGAGCGAAGCGTGTTAGTGGTTATGCTGAGGATTCCGCTTCGGATGTGGAAGCTTAACCTTATCGCGTTGTTATCATTGTTGCATTTTCGGGTAAGGAACATGGTGTTGATTGATCATGGGGGAGTGACATTGGCATTGCTGCGGGGAGAATCAGTCGCATGTAGCTATGTAATGAGTATGATGTTAATATGAACGTGTTGCTCAATTATCATTGGTGTAAGAAGTTTGGCCATTGCTCTTCAGCACCCTTTATCGAGATGTTCTATAGCTAGAAAATCAAGTCTTTACTTCCTCCAAACGGTGTTCTATGAACCAGTTCCTCCGTACAACGTTTCTCGGAGTAGATGCTCAAGAGCAACGACCAAATTTCTTATTATTTAGATCTAATGATCATTACTTGGAATGCTATTCAGCAAATTATGCATTGCAAGTCTACAAATGGATAGCAAGTAGTGAAGTAGGCGTTGGTGAAGTCATACAATAGCGGCGTCAGACCCCATTCGCTTGGGAGCATCTCGAACATCAACCCCTCGACGCCCCGACAACCTCTCCTGCCACCAACAACCACAACATCAACAACCCCTCAATCAAGATGGCAGAAATAGACCAATTCGATAGCGCGCTGTAAGTTCCAACCCCCCTCTCAAATCCTCCATCCGACTTATCACCAACTAACACCATCCCCGCGCCCCAGGGACCTCCTCCGCCGTCTCGACCCAAAACACACAACCACCCACCTAAACTCCCTCATCAACCTCGTCCCCTCCCTAACCGAAGATCTCCTCTCCTCCGTCGACCAACCCCTCACCATCTCGCGCTGTCGCAAAACTGGTCGTGATTACCTGCTTTGCGATTACAACCGCGATGGCGACTCGTACCGCTCACCTTGGAGTGGAGAATTCGAGACTCCAGCTGGAGGCACGGGATTAGGAGGCGCGGATGATTTTGGCAATAATGAGGGTGCGGGAGAGGGCGCGGTGCCTAGTGAGAGGGTGAGGGCTATGGAGGTTAGGGCGAATGAGGCGTTTGATGTTTACCGGGAGTTGTATTATGAGGGGGGGGTCAGTAGTGTTTACTTTTGGAATTTGGATGATGGGTTTGCGGGGGTTGTGCTTTTGAAGAAGGGTGGGTCTTTCATTTTCCATTCTTTGGTTATTTTTGCTGCAGGATCGGGATTTTGGTTTTAGGGGGGGGGGGGGGTTACTGGGCGGCCTTTACTAATTACATGCAAAAGTCGCGACATCCTCCACCTCCTCAGAAGGAACTTGGGACTCCATCCACGTCTTCGAAGCCATCGATCGATCCCGAACCGCACACTACAAACTCACCTCGACCGTTATCTTGCATCTCTCGACCACCTCCGACGCTCTTGGTCTCATGGACCTGTCCGGAAACATGACGAGACAGATTGAAGCCGATTTACCAGTCGAGGACGATACGAGTCACATTGCGAATATTGGCAAGCTAGTTGAGGATATGGAGTTGAAGATGAGGAATTTGTTGCAGGAGGTCTATTTTGGGAAGGCCAAGGATGTGGTGGGTGATTTGAGGAGTATTGCTGAGTTGAGTGGGGAGAAGAAGGAGAGGGAGAGTCATAGGGAGATGATTAATAGTATGAAACGGTGATAGGGAGATATGGGAAGGGGAGAGGGAGGAAAATGTGGTGGTAGAACTGAGGAGCAATTGCAAAAATGGATTTATGAACTATCGCTTTTCGTGGCTGTGGATTCGGGCCCCCGGGAGGTTTTGTGTCTTGTGTGTTTAGCAAGTCTCAATTTGGGATGGAGCACTGATTTTCGATGCCATTTTCTGCAGATAAACATTTCAGCGAGTGATAAATGAAGGAGCGGTTAGTTCCCTCCTGGAAAGTGTACATAGTACACCACTCCCCATCAAATATACCTCATCAGCTTCCCTATTCTCATGTCTATCATTTTATTTTCACCTTGGAGAGAACTTTTGCGCCTTGCCTTTTTTTCTCATACACGAGGTCATGCCATGCTTCAGCATACACCTGAACAAGAAATACACAATGTTATTACCCTAAGGTGTATAGGAGAATTGAATTTCTTGTAAGAAGTTTGGGACGAATAAGTTTTGCTTGACTTAATTATCTGGTATTTCCCTTTTCCAGGTTACCTCGAGCCTTTCTATTCTTGGGTAAAAGAGGTCAGGACTGGATAGAACGAAGCTGAAATAGTTGAACTTTGAACTATCAAATAGTATTTGGCATTGTTTTTAGCGTTCAAATGTGATTCCTCCCTGTAGCTGAAAACGGGAACAGTTGTGAGATTTTGAAATGTTCGTAAGAAGATTATGGATTCACACAGAAAGAAAAAAACTAGAATTCCTAATGTTTGCTTTTCCAATACTCTTTTTAGAACCTGAAGTCAACTTTCTGTTCATATCAAGTGGTTCTTCACCTTTCACTATTGGGTGAATGACACACATGGTAGTCAAAAACCGTTCACAGCCCTGCATCCTTCCAGTCTCTCATCTCACACCTCTTTCTTATCTTCAATCTTGCAAGCTTTTCCCACAGTGACTTTGCCACAAGTCGGCCACAACTTTGTTCTATATCTCCAACTCAAAACCGTTACCTCCTGGTATCTCTCTTGCAATGCGTCAGCTATGGCGTCTTCTCTCCCCACTTCTCTTTGCTGTCATCATACGGGGGATCCAAGGGATAGCTCCTTCATCGACATATTTGACAGCGCCCTCAACGCGGAGCGACAACAGAGAAGTCATCTTCCACAGCACGTCTGCGGCGCAAATAACAACACCTCCCAATCTAGAACTTATCAAGAAGCGAGCAGAGATGCCGATACAATACTGCGGGTTTGTCGATGGGAAAAAAGGCTGGTCGCCCTTCGTACCGCCCTCAAGTCAAAAGACAACAAATTGACGGAAGGAAGAATATAAGCTAACTTGCTGGGGAATATAGATTCAAGCTTAGGCTGTATTGCACCGAGCTCCTGTTGTTGGAACACGGATCTCATGGCTGTGGGATGTTGCGATAGTGTCACCTCACATGCGACTTGTTTCTTTTATACGAGTTGCATTGATGATAGTGCGGGGAGTATTACCAGCTTTCCGGTGGGAACACCTTATATTCAGACTTGGTTGGTACACTCCTGCCGCTTGTCGTGAAAGTACGAAATTTGGCATGCTAATTTTACATACTTTATAGTACAGGTGGACGCAAGTGTATGCACCTTTCATATACCTCTGGCTTCCAGCAATATGTAAGTAATTCCTTTCCAAAACAAAATTGTCACTCTTGCGGTATTAATAGTTTGATTTCAAAAAACAGATATGTGGGAATCTCAGCCCGTCACCAACGAGCATGCTTCCAACTTATTTCAATGAGCCCCCAGACGAACCGAAGGGAACCGCCCAAAGGCTTCTCATGGGCTCTAAAGAACTTGGCTTGAATCCAACTGCAACAACAACAGCGAAAGAAACCATCACAGCTGAGATAACACTTCCACCCTCACCTCCTTCCTCTCCCAGCACCACCAAAACAACACCATCAACCTCCTCGGTCTTTTCTACTTCTTCGGCCGTTCCACCCCATCACCATGAGATCAACACAGGAACAATAATAGGCGCGTCTGTCGGGAGTGCCATCTTCGGCCTCGCGGCCGCTTCCATCCTCGCATTCTTCTATATCCGAAAGAGAAACGAGAGGAGGAGATTGGAAATGGCGAATAATAGACGGAATGCTTTAGCGCACGCTGGCGTTAGCGATCCTCCAGCTTATCGTTCTCCAGGGCCCAGGAATCCACCCCCTCTTGTTTTGGTTGGCGGACCTGCTGAACTGGTTGGTGGACCGGGTGGTGTTGAGGGACCGAAATCTATGGCTACAACTAAAGGAAGACCCGAGTTAGATGGTGCATCTGGGATCGGTGGAATGGCCGAGTTGGATGGAAATTACGCAGCTCATGAAAATAACGCACATCATGAACTTCAAGGAGATGGTCATGTGAATGTTCCTTACATCCACGTCTCATCAGCAGAGCATGAGGATGAGGACGACGAGGAGCTTCCAAGACCAATACTTACTGGGGGCCCAATGCTTTCGGATACTCATACTGGAAACGTTCCTTACCCAGCGGATCAACAATTTTCTAGGCTTCCCTCGGCTAGGCAGCTTAGTTGGATTCTTCGGCAGCTTGATGAACCAGACGAGGAACTTGAGGGGAGTTGGGGTGCTGTGGCGGGTGAAGGTGGAGGAAGCGGAGGTGTGGATAGGGGTGTGGAGAGGTCGGAACATGGAAGGACGAGTAGTTGGGGGGGTGGGCCTCCACAGGGGTGAAGCTGAGGTTGGTTGGAAGTGGTATGATTTCGTTGCGCTGTATAAGAGAAATAGATACTAATGGAAATGGAAATATTGGAGAGTTAAGAAGAATGATAAGTGGTTCAATTGAAAAGACATTCGGGTAACGGCCGACAGCTTGGTTTTTTGTTTTACTGCAATATCTTGTAAGAGAAGTCTCCTTTTTTAGAAGAGTCTTAGACGTTTAAAATCATGCAGTGGGTAGAGGGGTGGTAATAAAAAAGTTACCATACTCATATTTTAACTATTATTCCAATCTTGAGTCTATGAATACTTGGAAATGATACAACCTCGGAGGTCTATTCAATCTTATGGAAGTAATACTAGCTATGGTAATGAAACTCAATGGTTTATGAATGTGTAGTATAGCATAATGAGTCCGATGTTTGTTAATAATAGTCTGCTTTCTTTTTCCTGTCTCAAGTTAATTTCACATCAATCGCACTCTCAAAAGATCATTTTCGCAGACAATTTTTCGACTCCGGAGCTGAAATATTGCTCTAAATCTGAAGCCTAGCTGCACGAACAAAGTTGTAACCTTCGGGATAGAGAACAAAAATAAGGCCCCCAACACAACAAACGGAAATTCAAAGACCATCACGAATGAAACCCCCTTTATTCTCGCGAAAGCCCGTTCTTAATTCCCTTAAATCTCAGCTCAATATGTTCCCAGTCTAATTCTTAAACTTTCTGGACTTCTTCGCATGTTTTGGAGTCCTTCGTGTAAGGAAAAAGACCCGCGCCTCTATGTTAAAAAAACAAAATACAAACCCGCGGCAGTTGGGAAGCAAAGACCTCAATCAGTCATATGTTTCAATAAGTGTAGATTAGATGTCGTAGAGTTTAGAGAAAGTGAACACTAAAGGTAAAGGTTGTCTTAAGAATAGTCGACAAATTCGGTTTTACATAGTATCTAGAAGAATCAGGATCGTACAAGAGGTGTTTCCGAAGTAAGCTATGGAGAAAGTTTCCAGCAAATAGGCTATCTTAGAGACGACTTAATTTTTTTTGCATTTCCCGCTTTTGAAAAGTCAGGATCTCTCAGAACTATAATTTTAGAGACAATGTAATTTTGTTCTAATTTGCTTGTTCGAAGACCTGAGATGTACAAAGTATCTCTTCTGTCAAATATTTTTCCACGTCTTATGTCACGATTGAGCGGTGTGTAAAAGATGTTTATGAATGAGTAATCGATTCCTAACGTCTATTTCTAAGCACCTAATTATCTAACTTGTAACTCGCAACTTTATACTGACAACACTATCGATTCGGAAAGCGACCTGGCCCTGTGAAAATGAGTTTGTTAGCATGCTAGAAAGAAACGAGCTGGAGCGAATGGATAATCGGTACAAGGAGAGGGCGGGACCAAAAGCTCGTCCTCGCTTTTCGAAGAAGGCTGTAGTCTTAGAAAGCGTCTTAGAGAAAAATGATCCTGCGCAAGAAACTAACGGTGCTGTTTAGAAGATGATTGAGAGTGGAATTGAGGCAATTGACCAACGAACAGAGCTCGATTCCAGCGCTTAGAATCAACGAATTGAACTTGAATCAAGTACTTAGGAGGCTCCAAAAGTTCATAAAAGCCGTAAGCGAAAGAACAAAGATTTTGGGCTAATGACTACCAAGGTCCTGGTGAGTCGACTTACATAGTAGCAAAAAGCAGTGGGAAGTAGGTTATACTTTACTTGACTCCTTGCTTTCCTCTAGTTATATAAGGAAAATGATAAATAAAATTAATATATCTATTAACCGAGAAGACTTCCTCACGATAGTGGCGACGGTTCCCCTTAAGTCGCCTATCCTTCAATTTAAAGATAAGATGCTAGGCAGGGTAGGAGTGCCAGCTGAGATATAAATCCTATTCCGCTGGTAGAAATGGGTATTTGAGGGTACGTGTACACATCTGGGTGCCAGACTAGCTAATGACTTCCTTCAACTTGCCGGGAGTAGTAGAGACGCAAATTCTACGGATGTAGATGAGTCGGTAAATCGGAGACATTTTATAACCTTGATTATCTTTAGAGATGCCCTGGGCCATAATCCAGCGTTTTGTGGCGAGTGGCGTTAATCGTGATACTGCTGCTGGGTAGCTTCAAGGCGGAAATAAGGGGTGTTTTTATTGATACCCCATTTGTCCAAGTTGCCCTGCGACCAGAGACCTACGCCGCAATTGGCTTTATGCTACGAGTAAGTTCTTCTATTCTGTTGAGTATACTGACATGGCCTCCAGAGCACTTAAATCAGCAACGAGAAGTACGCCAAATACCTACGTCGTGTTCACGAGTACCGTCAGAAATGCCGACGCCGCGATGAAATTCTACTTTCAATTCCTTAATTTTTGTACTGCCTATCTACCATTTTTTCCATCCTATCACATTCCATTCCTTCAGGGTTCCATGGTAGAATAAAAAAAGCAAAGACTCCCAGCGAAAGTATCATACAAACTCTACATTTTGATCCGTATCATGAAACCCGCGTTTTAAGCTAGTGTATATGACGTTCAGCGCGAAACAGAGAGAAATTATTTACGTCTTCCATTACCACTTCCACCACTTCGGGACTTGATAGCAGGAGAATCAAAAACATCGCGGAATGCCTCAAGTTGCCCCGCCATTGTCGCCAATTGTCGTGAGAGCTCATTACTCATTTCCTCTCTTGATGCAGTGCCCGCAAGAGCAGCAGCAGATGGTGGTGCACCGAGAGATGGGAAGTGGTCAAAGGTGTAAGTTTGGTTGAGGTTGGTCGGGTGAGAGGTTGGTCCAGGACCCATGTTGGTATATTCGCCACTCGATTGTCCTCCTTCGGGCTCAGAGAAGTCGGAGATATCGTTGATGTCGCGCGACGGGGAGGGGTCAAGAGCCATGTCAAGGTCGATACGACTATCTCGATCAAGGTTGATACGAGTGTCTTCCGCAAGGTATAGAGATGGCTCGTAACCATTGTTGGGTGCGGCATAAGAGACGTGACGTTCGAACTCGAATGGGTTACCGGTGTTCAAGTGCTCGCTGCTGGTAGAACCAACATCCGAGTTTGCGGTGGATGGTCGAACCATGTCGTTGGAGTAAGAATCTGGCATACTCATATCGAGATCAATGAGGGATTCTGCGACAGAGCGACGATCCATGTTGGGAAGTGCAGCGGGGAGACCACCACCAAATGCACCACCGAGAGGCTCTGTAGGATGATGAACCAAAGTTGGACGACCGCCGGCACCAGGAGTGATGGTTGGACGTGGGAGTTCGTAGCTCGAGGCTGGGAATCGTGATACCTCAGGATCTGCGGAAGCAGGAGGAGCCATAGATGGGAACTTCCAGTCTTGGGTACGTCTGTTGGGATTGATGTCTGCTGGATCGCTCAATGCTGGACGGTGGAAGTCGGAATAACCATCATCCTCGGCTTGACGAGCACCTGGCTTGATGGTACCCATGTCAGGAAAGCTTGAGAGTCCAGTCTCCATGTCATGGCCACCAAGATCAATCATTGACTCGCGAGTAGATGTGCGTCCGGTATCACTGCGGAGGGGAAGATCGGATGCAAAGTTGAATTGGGATGGTGGAGGTTCATGGAGGTCGGGAGGGGGCTGATTATACTGTTGTGGGGCCATGTTGTAGTGACTTTGACTCGAAGTCTTGTAATCACTCAAGGTGTTTGGGTCGAAGACCTTGGCCAATGGAGGCGGCAAGCGGGCAAGTGCTTCTGGTGGAGGACGTCGGCGCCCAGTTTGCTTTGGACGAACCGTGTCTTCCTTGAATTCAACTGCATTACCAGCATAGACTGCGTCGATATCCAATGATGTTGAGATTTGAGAAACCTGTGCATCAAAGTTGGTTGTAGTGCTGAAGTTCCAATCATCTGATAATGCAGGAGCAGAGAGTCCGGAAACATCTTCTGCGGCACCGCCCTGTTGAAAGAGTGATTTGCGAGAACCGCCTTGATCTGTCCAAACTCTGTAAGCAACAACGAGACTGACAAGGCTTGCTGTTGGGTATTCGCCCTCGGTATTCGCGATATACTTGTGCTCCTGAACCTCTTCGATGGTTGGTCGCTTTTCGATGTCTCTCTCAAGGCAACATGCGATGATGTCTTTCAACGCGTCCGAGTATTGGTCGCCTTCGAGCCGAGGAGCGTTTTCTGCACTTTCCAAACTCTGAATAATGGCATCCATTGTTAGAAGACCATTCTTGACGTACGGAGGTGCGCCAGTGGCAATCTCGAAGATGAGCGCGCCAAGAGCCCATATATCAATTTCCTTGCCGTAACTCGCACCTTGTGGCGCAAGCAACAACTCGGGTGCCATCCAATGCGGGGTACCGAGAATGGTTGTGCGCTTGTCTTGGCTGAGCTTGCCTTCAGCGATACCAGCAACACCAAAATCACAAAGTTGCAAAGAGCCTTGCTCCGTAATGAGAACATTGGCAGCTTTGATATCGCGATGAATGAGACCAACTTTGTGAACCCACATGATTCCTTCGGCCACTTCTCGCACAATTGGGATGACCCAGTTTTCGCCCAGTCCATTTGGCGCAGTTGGCTTCATCTGGTAGACAAGTCAGATCTGATCACAAAGGTATTGAAAGGATGACCGCTTACCAAAGTAGAGATGCTTCCTCCGCTGCAATATTCAGTAACGAGCCATACTGTGCTTCCGTAATGCTCGGCCTCGATGACCACATTGATGTTTTTGGCACTACTATCTCGTAAGGTTCTCAAAGCAGTGATTTCCTTTTGGATGTCGCTGAATGCATCGGAACCCTTTGGATTTGCCATATCAGCTTCCTCCATATTGAGAACCTTGACTGCTACGAGGTCTTTGGTCTCGGTGTTCGTGCTATTCAAAGGTCAGTCAGCATCAATATCGATGGAAAGGCGGCTACATACCCCATATATACTCGACCGAAAGAACCCTTGCCGATCAGTTCCATGAGTTGGTATTTTGGTGGAGATCTACCAGTAGTAGCACACAGCTCTTCAGCGGCGTTTTGCATCTTTTTGGCATCCTCAACTGCTCGAATCTTGGGCTCGTTCGTCCCCCGAACCTGTAGTCTCGATGTGGACGCCATTCTGGAAGGAGTTGCTGGTATATCTTCTGCTGGGATGTCTTCCGCTCCGTCCAGAGAAATGATGGGACTAGGGGTTGTTGCCTTGTCGCAGTCCCCCGAAGGAGTTGGCAGTTCTTTTGCGTCGTCGGCCGAAAAGAGGATACCAGGGGTTGCCTTGTCGCAGGCTTTTGAAGGGGTTGTTGATAGATCTTCTGCGTCGCCAGCCGAAAAGTGGAGATCAAGTTTCTTGTCGCAGTCGGTATACAAGTCGTCCGATAATACTTTTAAGGGTCTTGGAGTTTGAGCAGAATAGCTGTCTGATCGTCGAGGACGAGGACTCACATCAGCAGTGCTAGTCGAGGAGTCTCGATAATGGGCAGGCCGTGCCGAGCGGCTGGCTTGTTTTGGCTTGGGAGGAGTCGCGTCGTATAAGTCCTCGTGGTCTCCTGGCTCTTCAACAGGTGGGTTTCTGTTTCTGGGGGTGACAGGAGCAACTAGATAATAGCCTTCCGGGTCAGGTTCAACGTTTGAAATTGGGTTTTTAGACTTTTCACGAGTTGGACTGTTGGCTGGAGAATATGCTCCGTCAAAAGAAGGAAAGAGAAAAGCCCAATTTCCGAGATTTGGCGACGGGACTTTGGGGGATTTAGTAAATGTAACAGCCTCAGAGCGCTTTCGGATGAGATTCTCAGATTTGGTGCCTCTGAGTGTTAGAAGAAAGGGAATTTTGTATCGTGAACAAGGCCCGTGTGAGCAGTTGTAGTTATGACTTCGTTCTTCGTAATAAAACGCTTCCTCTTCAGATGCTTCTGATTCTTCCGGGAGAGGGATCAATCTTCCACGGATCGGGCTTGTACGTGAACTGGCCGCTGCACTACGTGAAAGAGGACTGAAAGCTGTAACTGGAGCCGGGAAGGTGGTAGAATCCTCACCAGCAGCACTGGGCGGGCTTGGTGGTGGATTGAACAAGGAGTTAAGTTCATCAGATGGCCCTGCCACCTGTATTCCTCTGCCCACGCTCGTATTTACTGCAAGCACGGGTTTCACAGCGTAAGAATCGCCCAATTTTGATGGTCGAGGCCATCCATTGGCTGTTGCGGCCTGTCTCGGGTTCCGTCTAACCCCTTCCTCAGCCTGCAGAACCCCACTCATTAGCCACCGCACTAAGATTATTGCGCGCACATCGTCGGCTAAAGAGCTCGACGACACCTCAAGACCACTTACCATCAACGCGGCATCACCAACCTCATCACTACGCCCTCCAACAAGCTCACCGGTCGTCTCATCGATCAGACAGCTTATATATTGCACACTGCCGTCTTTAGGTGGCCGTCGTCTGAGTCGAGATTCAGCCCATGGCACTGGTTGGATCAAGTCTGCCCGTATCGACACCGCAGATGCTTCACGACGGTGCCCTCGTCGGATCTTCTCACCTCCAAAGATTGGTAAGGGCTTTTGCTCCTCATTCAACCCCCCTAGCTGACGATAATTCTCTCTCACAGGAGATGCACGCGCACTTGTCCCGGCTCGACTGGGAGACTTCACAAGCTGGACCGGCCCCTGCCCATAACTCTTGGTTGCATCGTATCCCGAAGATGGCCAACTGGGTCGTTTCTTAATAGGAGAGCCACCATCCATCGAAGACACGGATACTCGTGATGGGGTCTGGGCCCCTGGCGTCGTAGGACTTGCGAGGATTGGAAACCGTCCTCGCGAGGTTCTTGAGCCACGCGCTCGGTGCTTCTTGACAGATTCGACGTCTGTGGTGCCAATGGCGGCCAACGAGGGAAGCGACAACGGGATCAATCTTTTATCGGCTGCTAATTGTGGATGCGAATATGAAATTGCGCTGTTCTCTTTTACTGGTATGTTGTCGTCGTCAAAGGGATCCGAAGCTTCACTAACATGACTGGTGTAGGATTGATCGCCGAAATCATTCTGATCATCTTGACTCGCAAACTCGCTACCACTTTGACGATGAGCATCCACGGGAGAGTCGAGAAAGGTCGGTGATAAACAATAAAACCGCGAAGAAAAATGCGGACCTGGTTCAGGGTTTGGGTGCGGATGCGGGGCAAAGGTGTCGCCACCACGACTGCTCGAGGGTTGGTCGCCGAAGTCATTCTGATGAGCTTGACCTGCAAATTGGCCATCCTCTTCGCCCTGAACGTCATTGGTCGACTCGTCAATCCCAAAGATGTTGTTTCGTGAAGCAAAACCCGAAAAAAAATCGACACCTGCTTCAGGATCTGGGTGTGGAGTAAAGGTTCTTGAAATTCGATCAGGCCGAACACTGTCCCTTTCTCGTCGACGGTTAAGGATATCTCTTGATCGCGAGCGAGCGGTGCTTTTCTGAACTCGATAACTCTGAACACGATGACTTGGCCTATAGAATGCTTCTGCCGCAGAGGAAGTTACGCTTATCCGGTCATCTCCTCCTCGTGGTACCGATCGCATCCAGTCTGCGTCGGTATGGGATAGGTTCTCAAGCGCAAAATTGATTCTTTGGTTTGAATGCTGACCGTCTGGTCTGGGCGTGCCTGCTCTGAATGCTGGATCGACTGCTCGCAATGTGGGAGTCCCCCTTCGCATCAGTGGTACGAGTGGTGCTAAGGTCGAATCCAATGACATGATTGTTGAACGATGGGATGAAGACGATGTCGACCGGTCCTTCTTTCTGCTGAAAATCTTTCTCAACTTCTCAATCGTCTGGCTCCGTTTGATCGGACGGCGGGCACCCACGATGGATTGCACGACCGTCGACGCGTTCAACTTGAGCATTGAATATCTTGAGCTCCGAGGAGCTGGTATCCTCTGGAGGGGCGTCTTGGCTCGCTCCATCGCCATGGGGTATTGTTGCTCTAGCGGCGGCTCCATCTCTTCAGCATCGTGAAGCGCGTGGGGAGACACATAATCCGGGCTGTTGTTCCGTGATGGGCCTACCATAAGGTCCATATTGATGATGCCGTCTTGTTCTAAGACGTCCATCGCGATGGTTGGTGCTCTCCTGGCAATCGGAGTTGAATTGACGCCGGATCGTTGTCGCCGCAGCGGTGAGGTCCTAAGACCGTTGTCCATGTTGTTGTCGTTTGTGTCACCGAGTTCCTTTGGGCCTCCGCCGTGCGCCTTCTCACTCCACTGCTCTCAATCAAATCAACGCATGTTGTCGTTGGATGTCGCCGTGTTGAAAGTTTCGAGGATGTCGAGGACTCGAGAAGTTCTCTTGTGCGCGACCCAAATCAAGTGGCGCGGGTCGCGGGGGCTCGAATGTCGAGTGCACCTGTGAGGTTCTGAGTATCTCGAGGCCATCCATCATCAATCAAGGCCGCTGGTTCTGCCTTTTCTCCCACGCCACAACACCACCACCGCATCAAATCACACCCGCAAAACAGCGTTGGAAAGCTCATGCTCTCAGTTCTCACATGGTCCACGGTGCATTTCGTTTGTGTGGAGTTGAAGGATGCTATCCATCTTCCAACGTTGGAGTGGTGATGAGCTTCTTCCAAAGTCGGCTCATATTCGGCAATTGCCGTGGACAGCACGCTAATTAACCGAAAACTCTATATCTTCACGGCACACACCCAATCGGATGGTTATCGCTCATGCGGACCGTAGATGGGTCTTCTCCACTGCCCTCAACAAGGCGGCTGCACCTGCCTGCACCTGCCTGCACCTGCCTGCACGCTATCTGTGGGAGACGACGTGAATCTTTGGCTCCTCGCGCTGTGAATCAGATCTCAGCTCAAAACCACAAGAATAGATGCGTGAAAGGTTTTGCAAAACAAATCGCATGCATTGCAAAGAACAGTGTATTACTGCATTGCATCAATCGTGGGAAGCAATCCCCTCCAATCTACAGTCAATAGGGATTTTGTGCTGGTCAAGAAAGTACAAAGGCTGCACATCTACAACTGGCCTTCAAATCAAGCTCCTCTGCTTCAATCTCATATATTGCCTTGAGGGCCGCTCCTTCCCTTTACTCTGCAATGGCTGGGTCGTGCCTTCCTTTTGAATATGTTGTGGGTCACTCGCACCTTCCCCAGCATTTTCTCAATCCCCTCGTGGGTCGCTCCTACACTTAGTTCGGTACTGGTCGCTCTTTCCATTGGATATGGCCCGGAGTGGGTCACTCGCCAAACGATCGTACTGGGTCACTCCTTCCACTCCGCAATTTCGCTACCCCTGAATCCACGTTGGGGGGCCATGCCATGTGTGAGAAGGTCGTTGAGATGAAAATGCATGAAGTCTCGTCATTTTTCCAATCAACCAGTGCAGAAATACTGAAAATGACACCCAAAAATGACAATGAAGATTCAACACTTGAGTCTGCAGTGCAAGCCCAGCAGGAGTCGCCAAAAGAAAGTACATCACTCCACCCCTGAAGTCATCTCCAGAGTCGAAGAGCTCGAAACCACCAAGCAAGTTCTTGTGTCTCCATTTTGCCAGGGCATGTCGGCGTTTTGGATTCGTGGGACCAGCAATTGTGGCTACGTACATCTGTTTGCTTGAATATGCTTCAAATCGTCACTCCTTATGCAAGCGAGGAGATGTTTCAAACTGAATTGCTTTCGAAAACGAAGTCTTGGTTGATCACATACCACTCACTCGATGCCTTTAGTGGGAAGAGCGGTCCAACTTCAGATTTTTGCGCCTTCCAATCCGTGTCTTCCAGCGAATTCGCCAGTGTGAGAGATCTCTCGCTAGTGCCTATGGTTTTGCTGGACCTTTTGCGTTGCTAGCCAAGTACCAAGTTCCAATATCTCAACCTCCTTCTCTCCCCTTCTTTCAAGCGACTTCTGGGATCGAGCTACTTGAACGATGATTGGAACACCACACTCATGGGTCCTCTTCATCGTCATCTTATTCTTCGTTTTTGGGAGTCTTGATTGATTCGTGTCGCAACAGCCGATCAAAACGAAAATATTCCTTGGTTCCTTGACGGTGCCTGTCACGAAGAGCTAATGGAGAAGTGTGGTGATCTTTCTCGAATTGCCAACTCTCCCTTCGAGATGCTGTGGTGCAATGGTAAACGACTTTACGGACTTGACGCAATGATGACGGTCTTTCCTTATTCCGCCACTGCGCCTGTCACGAGTCAATGAGGTGGGGTGATCTTTTATTGATCGCTAATAATTCTTTTGAACTCCTTGACACAGTATTGAAGATGGCCCACATCCCTGGAAACCTTGCTCACTTTCAATGATTGTCTTCCTTGGTTCTTCATTCTGGTTTGATGATCTTGGATCTTCAAGTCGTGACTGGTACCGCGGGACATAGTAAGTTCCACATCTCTCTCCCACATATGAATGATACTAACACGATGCAGTGAAACCTCTTCGATTCAAATCAAATCAGGGTCGCGGAAAGGCTTCTAGTCTTCACATTCGGTAACATCTTTCTTTTGTTATTCCTACAGCCTTTGCATCCAGGAGCCCACGGCGCTCTTCACCAGGGTCCGTATCACCAAGATTCGGAACTGAGGTGGTTTCGGGGTCTCCAGCATGCTGGAGGAACTGACCGCCTCGGGTGGTACGCTCGACTTTGGCGGCTCGCTGTGGAGAACGGCAGTATCACGAAGATTCGGACCTGGGGTGGATTCGGTGTCTCCAGCATGCTGGAGGAACTGATCGCCTCAGGTGGTACGCTCGCCTTTGGCGCAAAATGAGTTCCGATAGAGCTGTTATTGTCGGAAAAATCTTTCTTTTGTTATTCCTACATGTCGAATTCATTCGACGACACCATGCATTGACTTGCTTGGGGGACACCACGGACCCCCGATACTACGAAAGCCAACGGTTCCTCATTGAGGATCCAAAGCTAGGCATCGCCTGGCTTAAAGCCATCGCAGCAGTTCGAATCTACGTACCGGCTGGGTACAATTGGCTCGACCTTGACAAGGGCCAGGTTGGTGTGCTCTCTTCGAATGGTTGGTGGTGCGGGCTACGGCCCTTGAGGACGTGAAGATCTTTTGGGAGTGCGACACCAGAGATTGGGGAGTTAGACGTTTAGGAGGGGGGTGGAGTGGAAAGGCGCATGGCGGAGGCCTCGGAAAAGACGTACGACAACATGGGCAATCCCTCGCTTCGTGATGGAAAGATTGCCCCAGAGACTGATGTTAAATTTCACGTTTCTCCATGTCGTCACCTCAGACTTCAACGCCTTGATGAACTTAGTCACGGCGCGATTCTTCACAGCTCCAAGCCCCCCCTTACCGTCATACATCGGTCCACACGACGAGAGAAGAGCAGACGCTGTATTTGCGCAATTGAAACACGAGGTGGAAGAAATCAGAGGTTCCCCGCGAGGACTTCAGAAGATCTTCGCCAGATCATCCAAATCAACATCTATATACGAAGACTTGCACACAGCACTATTACGTGTAACCCAGGAACATGGATTCTCTGGGAATTTGAAAGTCCTTCCCAAGAGATTCAAAGTAGTGGACGGGGATATGAATGTATTAAAACGGCCAACTCCGGGCATCTTGGGTCTCGGAAACATCTTTCTTTTGTTATTCCTACAATGAGCTCGGAAAAACCGCTCGCAACCCACGAAAACGAGAAGACTTTGATCAAGTGTTCCTCAACCGCGGAACCAGTCAACTCCGAACCAAACGACTTCCCAATGCATTTTGCACCACTTCACGGCCATCCACAGATAGTCGGACGTCTTATGTTGGGAGGTGCTGTCTACAATCTCTCCACGAACCGGAATACTGAAGTGTGAAGGAGGGGAAAGGAACGAAGTCAATCAGTTGTAATGGCAGGAGAGGAAGTCGAGCTGAGCTCGCAACCACTATCAAATGGAACTTTGGCGCGCACGAAGAGAGTGATAGACATCGTTCACTTCCACTAACTCAGCGAACCATTCAAAATAACTCAGGCAACTCTGGCGAAGGAATCGTTTTCCTAATCTCGCTTGTTCACGCCGGAATTCCACGATAATTTGAAGATCAACCCACTCGACGTCGAAAAGATTATCTACAACAACATGGAGAAATCCATTTTCAGGGTGATCTCGAAAGATGGCGAGAACCCATGGAACTCTATTAAAGGTCAAAACGACCATTCTGCAAGAAATCACGTTTCCTGCAACGCAAAGTTGGCAGGGACGAAAATGCGTCCGTCAAGTTGAGAAACGAAACGGAGGAGATGGTGCGTCGTCTGGCTAACCTCACCACTGAACACGACCAGGTGATTCAACCTCTCCATAAAACATGGCAAGACTGAAGACAGCACCTGTGGCAGTCCTCAACCGTTAATAACTTTCGACAACAAGATCGCCTTGCCAGGCAATAGATCTGTCACTGCGCAAACTGCCCCAAAGATGACTGAATTTCTAGAGGGTATTGATATAGCATACCAAAAAAAGTTGGAGCGCAGTGGAAGTCGACGAGTTAGTCTTAGACGCTGATGTCGCAATCGCAATACTCGCCACAATTCGATGCTCACAATGATGACGAGGAGGGATCGAAGAATAAGGAAGGTGGTGATGGGGCTTCGCCACAATTCGATGCTCACAATGATGACGAGGAGGGATCGAAGAATAAGGAAGGTAGTGATGGGGCTGATATCGATCACACCACGAGTTTCGCTAAGCCACAGACCTTGGTAAAAGCCGTCCGCACCATCATGGCTTCTCCACACTTTGACTTCTGGAAATCAGTAACAATGCAAGCACATTGCAAGAAGTCCCGCGACTATGTTAGTATGTTGCTGAATGAGGGAACAATCCGCCAGGATGCAGGACGTGATCTGGGGGTGGTTGCCATAAGAGCATGGAATCCAAAATCTATCAGCCTCCAAACTGTCACCAGAATCGATGTACCAACCAGGCTTTGATGAGATAACCCACAAACCTGGAGGCGAGCGCAAGGTAAGCAAAATTGTCTTTGATCTAATTCATACTCCAATTGTCGCGAAGCGAATGTAACTGACGGCTTTTAAAGGGGCTTCTTGTCTGTTGTGTGGCTGCTTTGGACTTCGACCTGTTCATTGGGAACCCTTCTCAACTTTCGAGATCTCAGCATGAAGAGGTCCAGCAAAGCGGATTATTTCACAATGAAATCCGCTCGGGGAGCTTCGACAACTAGTCTGGCGGCAGATCTCTCGCCGAGTGAACGAAACACCAAGCAACCCCGGAATCCATTTATTCCTGAATCCATCTTGAGAACAATGGAGAAACGAATCTTGCAACGTTCAACGGATTGATGGAGCGCGGTTTAATCGCAATCCAAGACCCCCAAGGAACCCTCGTACCATCCAAAACTGGACCTGGAAGCAAGCAGGTATTTGCGAATGGTACGGTTGTCCGAGTTCTCTTCTTTCAAGAAACCGCGAAGGATGACAGATTCGTCTGTGTGATCTGCAGAAATGCTTATTACACCAGCGAGGGAGGGTGCAATGAGAAAGTCGTGATTGCACCTTGTGGTCACCATTTCGGCAAGAATTGTATTGAACAATGGCTCAGAACAACACCTGGAAGCCCAAGTTGCCCCATCTGCAGATTTGATATGCAATTCTCAATACATGGCCATGGTGGCTATCTTCTCG
Organism: Hymenoscyphus infarciens; assembly: GCA_001414345.1. Lineage (NCBI taxonomy): Eukaryota > Fungi > Ascomycota > Leotiomycetes > Helotiales > Helotiaceae > Hymenoscyphus > Hymenoscyphus infarciens. Next base: position 65,374 of record LLCB01000047.1, read on the forward strand.
CCACGAACCCCCCCTCGACCGCAGAAGCTTTTTCGGTGGCATAATCTGCTCCCTCTTCCTCCTCTTCCTCCTCGTCCCCCTTCTCTGCTTCGTCGCTCCACGATGCAATCTTCCGATCATTCCTCGGTTTCGCAGCTCGACGAGGACGTGAGGCTAGACCCCACGTCCTTTGTCAATGGGACCGAACACGAAGATGAGAAAAAAGGGAATGGCAAACGTCCGAAAAACCTCTTGATTCTTCCTCGGCTTCGCAACTCGACGAGGACGTGAGGCTAGACCTCACGTCCTTCGTCAATGGAACCGAGCACGAAGATGAGAAAAAGGAACTACCAGACACAACTCCCTCAACTGAGGCCTGGGTCCCAGCACCAGTCCTCACCTCCGAAGCACTTGCCAACAACCCACTCACACCACAAACACCATATGCCATTCATTTGACATTCCGCGAAGATTTCGGACCTATGCGTTCGCACAGCTACCTCGGGTCACAACGTGGGTAATTGCTCGAGGCTGGACCGCTCTGCGAAGAGCCAACGCAAGCTGCATTCTTCGTCCAGTAAAATACTATTCAAATTATCTGCACCTTACCCAGACATTGTGCAGCACAGAAGAAGATATCCCGCAAGGCATGGTAAACTGACCTGCAAGGACATGATAGAGGAAAGGCAAAAAAACCAAAACATCCCAACGCTGACTTGTATCGGACGCCATCGGGGCGCGCTCTCAAAAAAGGTCCCAAATCATACAAGATGTGTGATCCTCGCCAAGGCGGTGATCCTTACAAACCCCAACGACCCTACAACACCTATAGTTCGCCTCAACACGGTGGATATGCCCCCAACTACGCCGCCCTCGCTCTTTGATTCTTTCCACAGATATGCTGTTCAACATTTTCTCCTCTTTCATTGCTCATCGAAGCATTTTTACGGGAAGCCGACGATTTTCGCTGAATTAAGCGAGACACTTTTGTTTAGAACACGCTGCTAGGCATAAAGTGTGATGAGGAGTCGGTATTCCCTTGGGACACAGAAAAAAGCATCTTTTCTGTTTCTTTCCTTGCCAGAAAATCGAAAAACACAAAAAAAAGTTGAAAAGAGAAAACCCCACAAAAATAAAATTCTGCTTCCCCCCTGGTAGTAACGAATTCGATGGATGGGAATGGATGGGAATGGAAGTACTATGTCTTGTATCTAGATTGTAATAAAACACATTATACCTTAGGCGGGGTTCACACCCTCGACCATTTGCCCGTGAAATGAGAATGAGAGGCCCCTCGCCTGGACAAAATCGACGAAATGCAGTTCACGATGTCAAGCATACTCCTCTTTTCAAGTTCCGGGAGCTCCACCGAAATTTCAGCCCATTACACCACGATCACAAAACGCACCTTTCGAGAAAACTTCCGAAACACATCTAATTTACCTGGGAATACAAGGTGTCGATCGCATATCCTAGCCACGCACAAGAGTCGTATACTCTTGTCCTGCTTCTCCCCGCCATACACAAGATTTCCATACTCATGTCATGCTTCTTGTTTCTCAGAAGGATTCGTACTGATTATTGGGGGGTCTGGGTGGGTATATCAGGGCCTTGAGCCCACTTCAAAATATGCACCAAGTCTCAGCCCAAAATATCCAGAGTCACAAGCAATGGCTCTGGTCCACCTCCACATCGCACCAGAGTCGGAGGATTTCAGCGATGAATTTGGTGTGTTTTAGGGCATCACAGAGGGATATGTCAGCATCTACTGAAACAAGCTCAACACTGAGACGGATAAGCAGTTCCCTCCAAAGAAGCAAGAACTTTGGGAGTACATGATGCCGATCAAGATTCCCATACGCACGTCATGCTCCTTATTTTTCTGGAGGACTGGATGGATATATCAAGGCTCTGAGCAATCCATTCAAGTCACAAGGCCTATCGCCCCAAGACCTCAAAACTCTCAACCCGCTGTCTATCCTTTGTCCTGTCCAATCTAATCTCAGACCGATTCCAGTCCCACGGGACCGACGAAGGGGCTCGTTAAAGCAACAGGCTGTCGAGAAAAATTTTATCGAGTACGGAATGAAGGAAACTACAAACGCAACGGAAGCGGTTCCATCTGAAGCCGAATCTGGCGACGCTCCACTAGCCACCGAGGCATCCACTCCATCTGCCACAAAGGCTAAGGGAAAACGAAAGTCAACCGGTGTGCCCGATGAAGGGTGGCGGTTACCCAGAAATCCACCTAAGATACCCTCTCGACCACGTCCCAGGTCCTCCTCAAAACATGGAGGTTAAGTGGGTATCGCCCGAGGGTCCTAAATATCCGCCTAAATCAGTGTTCGTCACCAAGTCAATTGGCCTTCTTCGCGACATTTCCCTGGCGAGAGTATAATTGATCTCAGATTTGCTCGAGTTGATGTACATTGCGGGATTCTCTGTTTGTTGTAACAGCAGGTCAACCGACGTGACGGCCTTCAGGCTGGTCGCGCCCAGACTGTTGAAGAAGAAGACGAGGAAGTCACCTACAATGGCCGCGGTCGCGCAAATACCAAAGCCTAGGTATAAAAAGCATTGGAATCTGTAACCACCTTTTTTGAATTGATTTATCTAGTATAGTCATTTCAACAATCGGTTTGCATCCAAGGGATTCATTGCTTGTTCCAACGGCAGAAATTCTATCACAACCTATCTTCCAAGCTTGCACTACTTGCTGTCTCCAATGTCTTGCTTCCTTTACATGACTTTCTCACGGAAGGAGGGACCAAAATCAAATCAACCCAATATCATGTTGCGTGGTGCTTTTCAAGCACTGCTTTTTCGCTTTCCAACATACCAGAAAACAAAAAACGACTACCGCTTGATGCGAGACGTCACCAAAAAGACCCCCTTTGCTCCTTACCGTTGTCGGTAGTTTTCTCGACGGGAGTATAATTTACCTCAGATTTGTTCGACTTGATTTGCTTTTCTCTCCCCCACGGTGTTCAAAGGAGTTCGCAATATTATACACGCATCCTCGGGAATAAAGGAGCCAGAAAGAGACTGCTTGCATTATGCTCGTAGACAACCCCTTGGGGTTTATCTGCGTATCAACTTTTGTTGTGCCGTCTGCCTTTTCCGAAGCCAACAATACAAGCATTATTTCGGTTGATCGTTACATGGAGTGGAGAAAGTACCCCCGCAAGACCGTCCCAGAAACCCCAGCAACCGTCAAGGAGATTGTGAAGAAAACTCCCCAAAAGAAGAGAGCAAAGCCCCGTTGGAAAAGGATATTTCGAAATATTGCTGCTATGTAGCTCACACGGGTTGTGAAGTGTTGGAAATATATAGAACACATCCACTGGCTCCTATTACTAGCGTCGTCGAGAGGAAGCCCTCATGGCCGGCACGAATAATAACCAAATGTCCGTTAGTAGATGGAGCCCCTCGACCTCTACGCGTCCTAACGTTCATCCTGCTGCCGCCAAGGGATTACCTGTCTTCAAGGATTCGGATCCTGTCATTGCAAGCGAAACTATCGAAGACAAGTCCGCGTGGGGACCAAGTCTTACACTGAACGAAGACCAACTTTGGGTTCGCTCCGTACTGGTGCTTCTCGGTATCCCAGACGAGGATGACTCGCCTAGATACTCTAAACAGCTTTTTGACACAATGATCTACACAGGTCCAGATCAAGTTCAATAACGACAAGCATTGCCTGCCAAAAATTTGGGTTCGGGTTTCAGCGTTGATTGAGTCCTTGCGGCTCGCAATGACCAAGCTCAAATTGCAAAGTTTAAAGACATTCGCAGTCACGATGAACTAGATTTCATCTATTTCGTCAAAACGCTACGCCTGGTCTTACACCCGCAAAAAATGTCTCTCGAAGGTTGCAAATCCCTGACGAGAGTATAATCGATCTCCAATGTTCCAACCAACTGCAAATCGAATCATAGCATTGCACGGCGTACCCGGCCTCACCAGCTCGGAGTTTGAAAATGTTTCGGGGGCAATTCCGACAAGACAATCATGTACTCCTGCCCAAAAGAAGGAAGGCCAATAAGAGAATGAAAAAAAAAAAAAAAAAGTCAGAATCGAGTCAAGCATCCTTTGTTTGGGGAAGAGAATTCGGACACACCTATCGACCCTTATTATTTCTATGAGACCGCGCCCCCGCGCGCTACCCACTTCCGCTCTCTCAACCTCCGCCTGGTCTCAAGCCAGAGAATCGTCCCTGACCAGGGATTGATTGTCTCGGTTCCTTTCAGCGTGCCTGGCACCACCACGACCCAAGAGGTCCGAAAATTGTGCGTTCGCTTTGCAAGCAACGCGTTGATTGTCCAGGGCGTATGTTCATTCCTCTATTTCCCAGCCCTCAGTGCCCATTTCCAATATTCTTGTGCCTAAAAATGAGCAAATTCTAATCAATGATCCTCATAATAGTGGGAGCTCAACGATGGAAAGGAAGGAATTGGAGGTACGGTCCCGGTGGCCATAGAAGCATTCAGCTTCCCTCAGGATGGGAGAAATTTAACCTTTCCCAGGAAGATAAGCGAAGAAACCGTCAACGTATCTAGCACTTTGGCCATGGAAGCCCCCAAATAGGCATGGGAATGATGTATCAGCAGCAGCATTAACGCCAGCAACCACCCCCAGCCATGGGCGCTATTCCGGGTTTACTAACCGTTTTCGACGGCCATTATTCTGCTGGCTCTATGGAAAATTCCCGCTATTGTTATTCGCAGGGTCCGGTGGCATACCAACCCAACATGAATGTATTGGTGGTGGAAATGTTGACGTTATGTTTCGAAAAGCATTCGTCCCCGCCCAACCTCATTTTAACAATGTCATAGCACCCCGGAAGGTGGGCAGCAATGCGGCGTCAGAAGAGAGAATTTCGGTTTCCCACCAAATCATCGTCTGCATCGACCTACGCCACACGTTTCGCCACGCGCCACCTCTGGTCCAAGTGCCATGGAGCAGGCTACAAAGCATGCGCCAACCTTGAAATACTTCTACAACTCCGAACATGTTATTCATGGGGGTGTTCGCGCAGTTACGAGATGCCTTCAGACAAGGCGACCCAAATGTCTCTTAGACTCAACCATGGTTACCTACCCTAGAACAGTGCTGCCTACTCTGTAGGAAATCGTCTCGGAAGCCCACCTGCGGAACAACAACTTGCCAGTCCTGGAAGACCTTATGGTAAACGAATTAATGGCTCACTGGGCCAGTTGGAGAATGGCCAAGGCAACAACGGTAACGGTAATTCTACATATCTTTATTATTCCTCCAGAAACAAGCTAATTCACGCATCGCAGGCTCATTATACGCTTTGGCGCTTTTGAAAACCTCATAAGCGACGGGAGAGAACTTGACAGGAGGCTGCAAGCAGTCGATATCTAGCGCGGGAAACCAGAACTTGCTGATCTTGGGGTCGTTGACAGTGGTAGCCCGCCAAAGGCAGTGATCAACGACCCCACCGGCCTGCCAGCTCTACGAGTCGGTTTTAAAGATATCTTATACGACAAGCACGGAAAGAAGATCAATTCTGTTCTTCCAAAGCATTTGGAGAGACTCCGCAACGACCCAACCGGCATGCCAGCTTTACGAGTCGGTTTTAAAGAGATCTTATATGACAAGCACAGAAAGAAGATTAATTCTGTTCTTCCAAAGCATTTGGAGAGACTCCGCAACGACCCAACCGGCCTACCAGCTTTGAGAATTCGTTTCAAGGATATCTTGTACAACAAACACGGAAAGAAGATTGATTCTCGCTTTCTGAAGTAGTTGCAGAAAATCAGCAGAGAAAAGTTTGCTATCTGTTATGCCTGAGCCGATCCCCACAAGGGAACCTCAACTGAGCCTGGCGCAAGGAACCGTCGACGAAATGGTGGTACCAACTACAGTTTAATCTCCAGCGCAAAGACTATCACCGCGACTGTTACTGAATGTGGAGTTACTCCAAGGGTACCCAATTACCCAGACTCGTGTGCCATGGCTCTAGTATATCTGAAAATCACCCTAGAGTCTGTGGAATTAAGCGAAGATTTTTGTTGATGGGACCGCTTCTCACGTGCTGGGGATCGAGAGAGAACAGGAGAAATTGGTGGATTGGAGTGCTTGTAATAGGTCTCGTATTTGAATTGTAATAAAATACGTTATACCTTAGGCGGGGTTCACACCCTCGACCATTCGCCTGTGACATGTGAATGAGAGGCCCGTCGACAAAATTGCCGAAATTAACAGTGAAATTCATGATGTCAAAGGGCATGCCGTATGTTTATTATCTTTTGAAATTCCCTCTTTCCAATACCAACCATCGCGTATTCATTCTTTTGAGGAAATTTAACATGCTAACCGTTGGATTTGCCAGGAATCGCACACCCATTATCTATTAATCAGATATGGGGTACTAATTAGGGCACGTCGCCGCTGCAATTTTCCTTGGATAGCCTGAATGTGGCACCAACCAAAATTATAAAGCCAGAATTTCATACGACGAGTCCGCGTTAGCATTCATAGTTGACCAAGTTGTATATGCTTGCACCTAGTGCGTACAGGGCCACGGTGGCCGCGAAATTGATCTCGGTGGATTCAAACCTTCGCGAATGAAGGAGGAACAACGTGGAGCGGTGCTCATCCCACTGACTCAAATTGTCTCAGCAACAAGCTTACCGTATACTCGCTATTGGAAGCCTTACTCGTCATTCAGACAATTTCAATCTCAACTGTTGGAAACATCCTCGGAAGCCCCGCAAGTGCATCCAGAACTACGCCCATTATCCCTATATCAAATATGGTCTTAATGAGTTTAGTGATCCAACAAGAACTTCTTAACGAAACCCGCGAGATTAACCCTAGATTTGCACACTATGCTGTAATTACCCCTGAGCCCAGATTTAAGTCTTGCAGCACTTGAGCTTTGACTGACGCTTTCTAGGACTATGATTCGAACGGTTTGAAACAACCACGACAACTCCCATCATGAACTCCAACTCCAAAGGCTTCTTGCCCGATCCCACTGACACCCCAGGGACTTGGATACCCTTACAGTGGTGGCATGAATTTCTCGACTCCGCAGAACATTTCCCGCATTTGATCCACCTATTACCTCTCCTACAAAACCACACTATTGAGTACTTATCCCTCAGCCGAGATTCAGACCTGTCGGGGACATCTATCATCGCTGCTTCAGCTGCTTCCAGGTTGGGTGAACCTCAACAACAAATCAGTGACAAGCAATAAAGCTTCGGAACGCACTATCACCACTTCCTCTGAATAGCCAAACTCCGAAATCTCATGTTCTGGCTTCTGGGCCAGAGGCTGACGCTTTGGTGACTGCCCGACGCCTCAGTCGCGAGCCTAGCCTCCACAAATCTCTCACCGTAGACTACCTCCAATTCTTGTGGTTCACCATTTCTGATGTCCCCCAAAATTATCATGTTGTCAAGACTCTCGCCATTGCCAATGGACCGTGACTTCAAGGATTTGACACCCCAATTGAGTGGCCTCATGATGTAGATTGCTTTGCAAAACATGGTTCATCTTGATGTCCAATCTCAAACCCCATTCCACTACTTTGTAAGAAACAATGTACAAGCGCTTCATCCAAAACAGTCAGCTGACATAGCGCTTAGGGGGAGTCGCATACCTGCAACGGTCGTACACAACGTCTCGTCGCCTTGATTTGCACCTTAGAACATCCCTCGGGTTTTCTTCTCGGGTTATACTCAGTTAAGGCGCACTAAAAATGCCTTTAGGATGTCACCATATGCGGATCTTTTCCTCCGTCAACTGCGCTTAACAGCAACAGTATTGGTGGAATACCTACAGTAACGCGCTGGAAGGGGGTACATTGAAGTCCTCTAATACGAAGAAGGAGGCCGTGATTCTATTTTTGGCTAAGCTATGGAGCAGTGACGGGAATGGGAGGCTGGTTGTGTGGAGTGGGCTTTGTTCCCAGCAAAGCAATTCACTCAGTGTTTTGTCAGTTACGAGGTTTTTCTGCGGTCTTTGTGGCAATTGAGGACGAGGAGGAGAAACCATGAGCAGTTTTACCATTGGGCGAGAATACTACAACCACTGGATGAAGAGAAGTTATACTGGGAAAGGTTGTGCATTTTTTCCTGTATTAGATTTTAGATTTTAATATACCATATTATACTTTAGGCAGGGCTCGAGCGCTCGGCCATGTCGCCTGTGATATGAGAATAGGTTGTAAGTACAAAGCAAGAACAAGTTTCTATTCTCCCCCTTGGCTTATATCCATGACGATGAAAACTCGACAATGATCTCAGATAACAAATTTGACTTTGCTAACTCCTAACTTAGTCCTGTATTGATTCCTTTATTGCGCGATTTCCCATAGAATACAGCTACTTTCCAGTTTGATTCTACCCATAGACGTAGAGCATACGCGTTTCGATCAACTTTCACCCCTTTGTACTACGAGAAGTATGCCCCCTTTCTTTTGATGTTCAATAGACCTCATCTCTCTCGGCGACTTTGCATAGTTTACATCGAAATATCTGCAAGCCACTCTCTGGACCCACCGGTGATTCCGCAACAAAATCGTCGCAAACGACCTTCCCGTCCCCTCTATCCCTAAGAGAAGCCGGCCATCCATCTCCAACAACGATGTGATCACTTACCACAAGGCCACTCCTCCCCTGCCTTATCACCACATAGCTAGGTCTAGACTAGACGTTAAGTACGCCGTCAGTACGTCCTCAGCACCTTCGACTCCCGGGCAGCTCGTACCAGGAAGTTGCTTGTGGAGCCGCAGATGCATTGGATTTATTGGGGGGAGGGGGAGGGGGGTGCTCTTGCTGGGAGTTACAACTTTGCGTGTACCACAACCACGTTCATCAAATATGCCCGAAGTGGAGCTAGGCTGCTTAAGAAAATCATGGACTCCACAGCATTCAGATCCTTTCCATCTCACAAACACTATCTCAGGCATCTTTCGGCTGCAGCAACAAAAGGGATATTCGCTGGCCCCTCCACTCGGTCCACCTGTCGCACTCCCCGATCTACTTGGCAATCTGTCGGTCATTTACATTCCTTTTTGAGCACTGCTATCGCGCTAGCACCCATCTAGGTCACTGATCGGCCCTTTATTCAACATAAAATTGTTTTAGCGGGCATTCGTTTCTTGTGAGGAGACCCTTTTTCAAACAATTGGCCACAAGACCGATCACCTAAACAGTCCCAAGCGGACACTTCCCAAACAAGCAAGCCCACAGCAACTCTAACCAGGTCATCCGTGATGCCTTTTTCTGTTTCCTCAAATTTTATTCTGAGTAGAGATTACAAGGGGGCCAAAATTCGAATCGCACTCCAAGATGAGAACCGGCCTCCTGCCTATCCAATAGAAGTGGCGATATCAAGGCATTTCTCAGTGTCTCTAGTCAAGATGTTCAGGGGAACTTGGTTTCCAGGAGAGGTGTTCGCCAGCAACCACCTTTTTTCTAGTCTGATAGTCTAAAAGAAAGAACAAAATGCATTAGCTGGTTTACAACTTCATAAGCAACCCCCAATGCCGACTCTCAGAAGCATTACAGGTAGAATTGTTTCAAGAGCGAGTGAAGATCATGAAGAATCCTAACACACAGGGCATTTCATAGGTCACTCCTACAAAAAGCATCCCATGGCTTTCCATAGTGAGGGAAGCAACCTTCAACCATAGGTTGCTCTACCGCGCGTGTACCATTCTGTTGAAGATAAAAGGGTGAAGGCGATGGGCCTAGAATACCAGATCTTCTACTCCCGAATCAACTCAAGTATTTGACCTTCATTTACCGAGCCCAATTTGCGGCTTCCAGGAGAAGACCTACTCTACACCAACTCGTAGAAAATTTCCAATACTACCATTTAGTTAACAGTAATTTATTATTCGAAAGTACATTCTAGATCAAGGAAAGAAGAATAGACACAACTTGTATATTCGGATCCCAGCACCACTTTCCATTGAAGCAGAGCAAGCGATAGGACACTAAATCACCAAGGAGCTCACGGTCGACGGCCTAATGTTCAAACTAGCATAATTTTAGGTTCTAGTAGAGGGTGTGCTCTCACTGTCACTATTAGTCAGATTTATAACCATCGTAGTAAGCCTACCATTCCAATGCAGCGCATCGTGTTCTCATTGTCTTTTTTCCCAGGTCACGGCCCCACAATTAACGACGCAAACCCAACTCTACTTTACTGGACTTTGATGCAGCTGGTTCGGCAGTCAATAAAATAGAGTCTAGAGAGGAGGCAACGCTGACCGGGGATCATTGAAATTACGCATACTCCATTCATGGATGTTATAGTGCTGTGTCAGTTTCTCGCCCGCTGGATTCGAGGTGGCTTTTGGAATACATACAGTACGATAAGAAACACCTTCACGATAAAATGTCGTTGCTTATACAGACAGAGTTCCTGAAGCTCCGGTGATTTGCTAATCTGTTGTGAATCGGATACCAGAAATCATTCCCTATCGGGGTAAAAGTTTTGATGGTGCTTGATGTAAGTTCTATCCCTCTTAAGAATTTGCACATCATTCCCTAAGTGTCACGGAAAAAGGGGGTATCACGTGACCCCCTTTCCCTGAATATATAGCAGAGTTTTCACCTCCCAAATTCAAGCTCCTTAGAGCGTTTTCAACCCTCAAAAATACGTGACACTAAGTAATGATACAGAGCTATCCCCTCATTGATCCGCTGCCGTAGTGCTCTACAGTTCCATCTTCAATGGACCATTCGCAATAAAGTTCACTATCCTGCGAAAATCGGTTATAACTAGCTTTGCAAGCCACCTACAACTACACCCAGCACCCGAAGCAATTACAATAGGGATGCATGCTTCTCCAATTGCCACCAACATGAAATACTTCGAAGTCCTCTAGTATGGCCGTGAGTAAGCGATCGTGTGGATTGTCGCATGCCCCATCACATATTTTATACTCCAATAGAAATTACGAAAGTCGGCATACATCAAGTAGCCTAATTATCCCTTCGCAATTTGCTGGAGATTTTCTTCGGCGGACTTTTTTGTCTGCGGAAAATTACTTCCAAAAATGGAACAAAATTGTCGACCAATCCTTTCATCTAAAAGTACAAGATGGTTCAGCCATTGCCATCACTTTTACGGGAGAGGCCGATAACGAGTTAGCAGAGGTGAACTCCCAAGAGCAACATCCCACCCACTACACTCGGTTGCGGCAAGAAGTTAAACGCACATCGTCGAGCGATCCTTCTGGCGCAAAATGCACGAGGAAGCCTGTTGTAGAATCCGCTGAGGAGCCAAGAGGCGGCGCAGACAGAGAGGAGTCGAGCATCAGTGATATTCGAAATACTTCTTATAGGAAGCAAATTACAGATGGTACGGCAAAAGCGTTCTTAATGTTTTTGCAGCCGAACCTGGAATGGAATTCTTCAAGCAAAGCGAACTGCCCATCGCCACATCGCCGGGCTGAAGAAAGTTTCCGGTGTCCAAGACTGGCCCAGTGGTCTTCCTTTTTTTCTATCCCTTTGATTCTGTGCGACCTTGAACTGTCAAAGTACGGCCATAACTCACCATATGTCTAATGAAAAAACTGAGAGGCAGTTGCTCAGTTTGACGTTGCGTATGGAGGAATGGTCGAAGGAAACCAGAAACAGAACTCCAGCCATGAAGCTCAAGATGCCCCTTTTGGAGCTGGGAGGGTGCATATAGAGGCACAATGTTTCAAGTCTCCCAATGAGCAAACAACTGAATGCTTCTAAGAAATTCTTGGAAATCCACGAAAGCTACATTTCCGAGCCGAGAAGTCCGTTGGTAAGCGTACGTGGGCCCGGGGGCGTTAAAAACCAACACGCACATAAGCACGATTGGGACAGTACGGATTCCGGCAAAAGGTTAACCGCATGGAGAAGCCAGATAGTTTCCCGAATTGCTAGTCTGAGAGTACCAAAGCGTGCTTCAGTGAAGTCATTTGCCAAGATTTCAATCATGCTCGTCAAGAGGAAATACCTACCGTTTCTCTGACCGTTTGTCTCTTGAGAAGAAATAGCTACCGTCGGAAAGGAGCTCAGCGTCGAAATTGAATTCGCATTTGAAGGAGAGAGGGAAGCTCTTGTCGATCACCTTGTAAAAGCTGTCCACAGCATCATTGCTATTCTCCACTTTGAGTTCTGGAAGTCAGTTACAATGAATGCCCACTGCAAGAAGCTCGGAGACTACGTCGGCATGCTGCTGAATGAGGGAGCAATTCGTCGGAATTCAGGACGTGAACTACGCCATCCAAGCGCCGGTGTGGCTTCGCTAGAGGCCATTTCTCTACACACGGGGACCATTCTGCCACACCACCATCCTTCTTGCCGCGCTTTGTAGTAACACCCTTTCCACGTTTCGATTCTGGCTCCTCTGGAGAAACTTCAGTGGTAGTATCATCAGATATCGTAGAAGTGCCTTGTGCGTGTGGTTGCCCTCCTCGAAACTTTGTCAATTTCAAACACATATACGCCATCTGAAGAAATCCCAGCCTGTGGTATTTTCGATCGAATACACGAGAGGTTTGCTTTTGCATTCTTATTACAACACCGCTTTCCGTTCTGCAGCAAGTTCCTTTGTCGCCTATCTCATCGAAAACCTCAAAGATCGCTCTCGCAGTCAAACCCACCATCGCCGTTCCAGAGGTACTAATGTTCAGCAAGCGAGCAAAAATCCCAAGTCTACAATATATTGTAGCAAAAGATGAAAAGATACTATGTTTCCGTGGACCGGTCCTGTATGAAGCGAGGAAATCGGATTTGAGACATGCGAATAGCGCCTAGCAATTCAAGATCCATTACAAAGGATGGATTTTTGTAGTGAACTGATACATTTTGCCATTGTCAGGTGGCTCAACGCTGGAGTGGGCAACGCTTGCGAAAGATTATAACCTGCATTACCCCAACACGCTGACCGGCTGAGTCAAAACCCCAGGATTTATATACTATATTCGAACGTTAAAACAATACGATAGTATTACTTTCAAAAGGCGAGTCGGAAAGTTGGCATTTTGAGAACATAAATGCTGTCGAAGGGGACTTTTAACTTCTTTCCAACTTGGAAGCTTTTTAGTCGACTTCTGTTCGGTTCTCTGACGCTTTTTGATCAATAGCCGCAATATTACAGTTATTATTAGTATAGGGCCGACATCCGCAATATCCCTGTGTCTCGCCACTGGTTCCATGAGGGTTGGGATGTACACATCTCTGTTAGAATTGTATTCTTTATCAGAGTACATAGTCCCCGTCTAGCCTAGCAACGAGCCTAGGATGAGAAATGATAACCCCGCTCACGATAGCACAAACTAGACTGAGGAAAGTGGATAAAAGCAAGGATACGCTAAGCAAGTGAGCACTTTTTGGAGGGGAAATGGACGAAACGGGGCCAAAAACAGGGTTTAAAACCCGGTTTTACCCTACATCTGCGCCTCAACCTTCCCTGATATTCTCAATACAAGGAGAAAAGGCTAAAGCGTACTTCAGGCTTGGACTGGAAAATCTGTGTAACTCGAGACGAGGGGATTTAATATGATCAGAAAGGTTCGTCTGAGGATCGAGCACTTCCTTGAGACTCAGTTCTGTCTCTACTTCAGCCTTCTGTGATTCTCACCGAACCACCGTAATCTATTCAGTTACATTATATTCAATGAACTTGAGTGATACGGAATCCTCGAAGATTGGGAGGGCAGGCAGGAATGAAAGTCAGGGGTAGCAGCAAGCTTGCATATTCCGTCAAGGCATTTACAGTGGCAAAGTATAAAAGTCATTCTTAGATTCAACACTACAGTTCACGTTGGCTGGTACACCTTCTCAAAGTCCAACTCTACTAGCATCGTCTCCGCCGAGTAGTACACCTTCCTCGCGGTAGACAACAAAAGCGGCAGTAAAATACTTCAGGTTCGTCCCTGCCTACTTGGCTCATTGTCCCAACTTTCTAGGGTAATGTAAGGCAAATGACCTACATACTTGGAACAAATCAATACTCATCCCGATGGCTTGGAAATGCAGTCCGATTGTCCTAAAGTACTCGGGTAATTTTTAGAAGGTGTGGCACAACGAGCTATTTACTACCGCTTATTTTTGTCTACTGTGAGACCTTCTCAAAGTTCAACATTGGTAACACCATCTCCGTTGAGTAGGAGGGGAAGCAAGGTTGATGGTGAGGACAACGTTGATATGACTCGTGAATCGGGTTCTGAAGTTGAAGTTTGACCAGAAACGAAAGGCGCGGGGAAAAGTGGAGGGCCTCGTAAACCAAGCGGGGGTTGTGGGAGGTTGCGGGAGGTTGCTCCTGAGAGTGAAGTTAAGAGAAGTGAGTAGGTGGATAGGATCGAGCCTCTTCCTAATCTACCAGGACAATTTAAAGAATGGAAAACAGGCAAGAAACGAGTTTCATTGTTTTGGATGTAGTTTAAGACGAACCCATGCTCGATTCTCGGGTCCTCCAGTCTGCGCAATCGGAAAACGAAGTAAAGGGAAGAAACGGGCTCCGAGTGGAAAAAAATTTGAGGGTCCTTTGGGAATCGAGCTTGTTGGTAGAGTTGAACCTCGGCCAATTTTACTTAAGCAGTCGAGGGAGCCAATAAATGGAAAGAAGAAGGCTCCGAAGCCAGCTATGAGAGTAGTGGACAAATTAATGCAGCATATTGCAAATCTTGTGGTGCGTTTTCCTCTGCTGCTACGTCTCACGATACCTTCGAGTGTGCTTGGGTCATGCGCACAATTATTGGGACAGGTAACAAAGACAGCCCACGACAGGATTCTACTCTCGTTCTCCTCTCATAAATCCAGATGTTTCATATTTGCAACTTTCTTGTCTGAAGGTTTCGCAGCTGAGCGTTATCTAAATGTTGTACACTTGGATGTCATATCTGAACTTTTTTACCTGGAATAAATACAACCGTCGAATGACAAGTCACCAGTCGAAAAACGTCCTCAGCGAGTCATTCTAGCCCTACAAGCGATGATAGTCCAGTTTTCTAAGGTGCCTGGGAACCCCTCCAGTGAGATATAGCTTTTCCCTTTCCACAGATCAACCAATACTCACTTTTTTTTAATTAGGTTTAGGTTTCGGGAATCCTTTGGTTGCCCTGCCTTTTTAGTCTAATAACTGGTCCCCGGCAGTTTCATAAAGTACTTTTTTTTAAGATATTACAGCCAAATACTTCACATGAATTGAGGCGTCCTAGGTAGCTTGATACATGGTATGAAGAAGTGCAAAACAAACCCAGGGGCATCAGGAGTTAGTCTTGTTTTTGTGCTGGTTAGTTGAGTTTAGCTGTCCAATGTCTAACCTCTAAGGTTTCTCTCGGACCTGGAACCATTTCATATAGTACACGACTTTCTCTCCCTCTTCTCATTAGGCCGCTTTTCTCCCGACGAACAAGATGTGTTGACAGATGTGCTGACAGATGTGCAGGAGAATCATGGCTAGGTTTCGTGGTCAAACGAGCTTTCGCCGATCCTCCTGCCACCAAAAGCACATTACTCACCCAACGAGACAAATTCCACAATCAACTCATCGTGTTCGCATAAACCAGAAGCTTATAGATTAACGGCTGATTTAGAAACACATGTTCATGGGGTTTATTTTGTAGAGTTAGGGGAAGAAAGGTAGTAGAGGCAGGCTAAATCTAAATAGGAACCACCTTTTTGCTAGACAAAAGTCTGCCCATCGTCATACTCCTGTTTTGCCAGACTCGACAATCAAAACGTATTCGACAGCGAGAGAATATTCAGTAGCGTGATGTATAAATGGCTCTCCGCGAGCTCGCTTAGCACTTTTCCAGCTAGCATGCTGAAGGCTTGTTAGACGCCGTTACGCGAATTTGATATCAACCACCAGTCTTGAGAATTTTCGGCTACGTTTGGAGAGATTTAAATATTGCCGCCAAGCATCTTGATGCAATGGGTTTGCCGACCACCTCCACTTTTTGACGGAGAAGAACCTTCGGATGGTGATGATGAATGGGGGGGGGATGAGGAGATAGAGGACCGCGATGAAGAGGACACGCCGAGAAAGATGATGGAGAAAATCATGCAATCGAGAGTGATTGGGAGGAAGCTGTGTGTCCAATCACCCTGATGCAATGGGTTTGCTCACTATAGGCCAGGCCCAGGCATTTCCGAATGTGGGTAGACTTTATATGGTCCATTCCTGCCTGTGCGAATTCCTGGGTCATTCTCGTCCCGCTAGCTTGGACCAGGGGCTTGAACTCTCCTAGGAAAAGGTGGCTGCAACTCAACCTCTCCCTATTTTTCTATTCTGTCACAAGAGAATGGCGTTGTATTGGTGTTGGCCAAGAACAAGCCCAAAAATTATGTCTGCGTGACTACCTGGGTTCAAATGTGATGGATAGAAAATTCCAATGGTCGGAATGCGATTAAGATGTGTATTGTCGAACAGTTCAAGAGTATGAATTATCAATATTCGCAACAGGCATACCTAGATTTTGGAGCATCTTTACTACCACAAACGATTTGAGTCATTAGCCGACCACCAGGACAAAACATGGATATTACATACGTCGGTCCTGCCACTAATTCTCTAACACATTGAGCAGGAAAGGGGTTGAACAGCTCGCAGTGTGTCTCAGGACCAGGGGAACAGGGTATACTCAAGCTTGCCACACCCGTATATTTTCAACAACGACGAAAACTAAAGGTTCGAAAGTAACTCAATTATAGACAGCAATTGATTGGTCCGACAAACACAATACGATCCATGAGGCAGGGAAAGGGGCTTCATTTTGCTAGGTAGCGAAGGACACACTCTACCTCGGTGGACGGACGTTTGCTTTTGCGGCTCCTGCCACTTAGGTCTGGATTCCGAGTAACCTTTCTTCTACCTGCTATGTCGTCGGATTTTCGATGTATATAAATAGCATGCGATCAAAATTGATATCAAAGCCACAAATTGGTAGAATCGCACAGCGTTCTTCACCCACCTCAAGCTTATACAAAAGGAAGAGGTGAAGAATACCGGGACTTGAAGTGTTGCTTAGAACAACACTTTCCTATTTTCTCACTCCTTCCCTGTTGGGAAACTGATGGAAATAGAGGAATATGGGATTATAAGATAATATTTAGCACATAACAGGAGCATATGACATCGGTAAGCCCCCCGCCCTTTTTTCTTCTACGTCTGGAGATCAATGAGTAGGGTCTTCTTTTATGATAAGCTTACACAAATAATATGATCCGAACCCCAGATATGAATTAGGTATTTGAGTTTGGCTTTTACTAGTAGAAGACTGGTGATAAAAGTCCAACCCCTCTTAATATATCTTACGTCATATATGTGAGCAGCTGCTCTGCTGATACGGTTACCCACACAACGGCCAAAAAACACGGGGTTATTGTAGTATGTTTTTAAGTAATAGACTCGAGAAAAGTGGCAGTAAGTACTTCGGGTTCGTACCTGCCTACCAGCCCTCGAAGTTCCAACTTTCTAGAGTAACTCAAAGTAATTACCTTAGATGCTTGGAACAAGTGAAAATTTACCTAGATAGCTAGAGCAAACAACTTTAACTGTCCTAGAAAGTTAGAACAACAAGAAGTATCGACGGTTACTACCGTTTTTATTATTTATAGCAAGATGACGCACTCGGATTCTTCGAGTAATCATATTTTTCCTTACAGTGGATTCTTTTATTGTTACTATTTATAAAGCTATTCTCGAAATCCTCTCTACCACTTTGTTAGAGAAAAGGACAGGTGACATAGTTGGAGATTCTGGGTCCGAGTTTGTCAAAGAAAATCATTCTACTTAAGGGGCTGAGATAAGAAAACATGCATCTGAAATCAAGTAGGTGGAAACAAGAAACATTTCAACTAGTTCATAAAGAAGATCAATGATCAAAATGGAAGGGTCCTCTCATGTGACATCCCCTTTCTTCGATCTGATGAAACGGAGCAGAGCATAGCAAATTAAGCCTACATCTTGTGCTGTAATTTCAGAAGTCTTTCTGCAAATCTACACATTGTTGCTGTAAATCAATAAAACCTATGTTCACTGAAACCTAAAATATTAGAAACGAAAGAAGTTGAACTTCTTATAGAATAGGATAATGAGAAAATGCTTGGCAATCGTATATTCAGTCTAAGTTTCAAATTCCCGAGCGCCTTATATAAGGCTGTTAAAGAACAGGAAGGGTCAGAGACCTAGTTGATATAATGAAAAGTGGATTTTTTACTTGAACTATTAGACTTATAAGAATAAGTATTAGAGTTACTTACAATTTTCAATTGCAAAAAACTAAACGTAAATCTTAGATTTGGTACTTAGTACCAAATCCTAACCCAACTTCTCAAATACACTAGCTAAATAATTATTCTTCTCGCGCAACTGAACGTAGCCACTCCATGCAGGCTTAAAGCACTCGATGTTTCCGATGTTGGTATATGAGAACTATGCAGTACTATTGCTTCCTTCTAAGAGAGAGTTATGCAATCTTCTACATACGCCGGAAAGGTAAAAGCAGTGCAAGTATCATCTACGTTAAACACCACTAGGTAAGACCACGAAATCTTCACAAAAACTAATGATCAATTCCGCGAATGTATTTTCATATTTATTTCAGAGACAGGATGACGCACCATATCAGCAAATGGTACAATGCCTAGTTACAACGTCCTCACAACACGAAAGCAGCATCTCAAGTTTCCCGAGTTCATCCTCCGTAACTTCACAGATCGAGAAATTGACCTCGGTCTTTTCTTTGGCCTCAATACAGTTTGACAAGATGTATAAGATGTGCGAAGTTTCGAATCAACACAATACCACTGAACCGACCTGACTCGGTCGCAAAGAATCAAAATTTGTACAGAGCGTTGCAATGATTCTAGACTTCGTTAGCAAGACGTATGTACTGTAAGAAAAATAAAGGGCGACTTACTTCATAGTAATTTTGTGCAAGATTAATCCTTCAGCCCTTGAAGTTCATCTCGGGCTACAAGCTCCGAACACAGAGAGATGTGTGTATGCCATTTCGCACCTCCATAATGGTTTACTTCGGTTTTTAGCTGTCGATTCATCGAAAACACCCATGGTCAGCTTTCAGGTAACCTTCCGGGTTCCACAGACGCCACAAATGCCAACATCTCCAGCATTTTGGTACTCCCCATCGCGGCAAGCTTCGGATTCGCAACTCCAAGTGTTGGGGACGAAGTCCGGTTTGAGAACGTGGGCGCACATGCCACAGGTCAATGAGGTTGGCGGGTTTGAGGTCGTACATATCGGACAGGCTGAATTTGTCGGTGGTTTGGGTTGAGCTGGAGCAGGTTTGTTGGTTTTCTCTGGCGAGGAAGTGGAGGTAACGGGTTTTGAGGACGGCTTGAAAATTTGAGGTTGCTTGGTCAATGTTGCAGTTGGAGGTCTGTCAGAAGTTGAAGGAGATGGCCGGGCTGGTTTTAATGATTGTGATGATTGTGATGCAGACATCTTCCGAGGGGGTTTGTATTCGGGAATATCCATCAATTTCGGAGAACTCGATCGTGGTCCCTTCATATCCTCAAGCTCCCTCAGCTCGTTACGTGCATTCGGGTCTTCTTTATCCTCGTCCTCACAAACCCTAACCATCCCACCCCCATGACGATCGACGAGTCTCTTGCCATTAATATCAACAGCATCATCCGGTTCGATTTTGATCCGAGTATCATCATTATCGCCTTCCGTCTCGCTATCGGTTACCAAATCCTCATCCTTGATCTGTGGTTCCTCCTTCGAGACCTCAAATCTCTTCAAGGCAGCCGCAGCTCTCAGCTCTCGTCCTCGATTGCTCTTCGCCACTCGGGGTTTGCCAGCAGTTCTCTTGCCTTTCTCGAGTTCCGCTTTCAGCTCCTCATCCTCGCCCAACGCCATTCCATTAACACCAAATTTCTTCTTGATTCTCCGCTCCTTTTGTTCCTTATACGTGATTTTCGGTTTCGGGGCGCTTCGTTTCTTGGATCCGCGGGATTTGAAGGTTCCACCACACATATGTTCCGGCAGGACTTCGTTGTCTGCTAGGCCTTCTTGGGCAAACGCACCGTTTTCGAGGAGGACACCGCGACCCCAAAGACCGTCTCCTGTGTAGGATTTTGACCAGAGTTCCTTCATTTCGGCTGCGAATTCGTTGCGGAGTTTCCAGAATGCTAGAAATAGCCATGTTAGCTGACGCAGTTCACAACTGAGTGTCTGCCGCGGGGTAGATACCAGGCCCATGGTTCATCTGCTTATTATGTGCGAGTTCATGCATCATAACCATTTGTACGAATTTAAATGGTAACCACATTCCCGTAGAAGGGGACCGGAGAACGAGCTGGATAACTTCGCCATTGTTGAAATTTCGTCCTGAAAACTCTTAGCTACAGCCCCGCAGCTACCAATGTTGGACCCTGGCATACCCCAAAACTCGAGATTTGGTTCGTACTCCTCCAAGCTCACAATTGCCAGGGAATGTTTGTTGGTTATCGGGAGACATTGGGCGGCGATTCTTTCAAGATAATCCTTCGCGACGGGTTCGGTGGCGCCGGCAAGGGCCTTGATGAAGACGATGTTTTTGTTGGGGACTGATTTCTTGTTATTTATCCTTTCCCATCCCAGAGGCATCGTGGCGGTTGGGGTGGGGACAGTATTTACTCACATTTACTTTGAGCCTTGGTGGTCGGGTGAAGTCTGGGTGAACTATTTAGCGCTTCGGGAATCTGGGTGAACTATCTGGTGCCCTCGGGTGATGTGGGTTAGAGTTCTGAGCTTTACTCTGCCCTGCATCATTTCAATAACCAATTGCGAATTGTGAAGTTTTTCTCATTTCTACCTTAGTACAACACCATGAATAATGAATCGATATGGCTACATGAAGCACAAGCATTCCATCTTCTCTGAGCCACAGCAGTGCGCTGTTGCAGACCTACATGGAGCTCTTTTTTCCCATCTTCAACTTCCTCTCTGCTAATGATATACTGCAGAAATGCTAGATCCCTAAGTATAATAAACCAGAATTGAACTGATTATAATCAGAAAAACCGGAACACAAATAGAGCAGTTTGACAAGAGTTTTACATAATGAAAAAGATAATTAAATGGAAAAAGTTGACTGGCAAAAGTTTCTCTGCTGCCGCGGATAATCAAATCGAAAAGTTCGGAACAGTTTTTTTAATTTATAGTTGAAAGGTGTCTCGTATTTTTTGGGTTGAAAACGCTCTAAGGAGCTTGAATTTGGGAGGTGAAAACTCTGCTATATATACAAGGAAAAGGGGTCACGTGATACCCCCTTTTTCCGTGACAAAAGGTATTCAGAGTAGCATAAACAGCATTTTGAAGAGCCGTTGGCTAGTTTCTTTAGTATAAGGAGTCTTCTACTAAGCTTTACCCTTACCTTTGACATTTACTAAGATACTTATATCTTCAGTTTAAACGAGAGGTTAGTAGGTGTATGATTTACAACGAGTCAATTACACGTTTTTCTTAAGTAAAATTATCTAATACTAGTAGAAGACTTTTTATAAGAAAGATCTATGGTTTATTAACTTATCTTTAATCTAAATAAAGAACAAGGAATTTGGATATAGAGAAATAATATATATGAACTCACTCTTCTAAGTATAGATATACAACTTAAAGTGACCACTTAGGGTGTATGTTTTTAAGCCTGAAGCGATGTTTGAAAAGTTCCTTATATCATGTACACGTATTACTATGAGTTTGATGCTCCCGACTGAGCCTCGAGTAATACGCAATTATTCTCGCCGTTGAGTACACGTTTTTAAGCTGGACTTCTGGTACATGGAACGGACGATGCGATATAAATTCCGAGGATGAGATAAATCTTCAATGAGATGAAAATCAACAGACAAGAGCGATAAGCTCTGAAGCGACTAATCGAAACTAGGCGGATACTATGGCTTTACTCGCTGCAACGTATGAACTAACCGAGAAGTTTTGGGGGCAACTTTTTATGATGAATATTCCTGGCCACAAGATGAATCAAGAGAAAATCGCTAGTGAGTAGACTCCTGGCTTTTAACTTGTCGTGGGTGAGAACTATTTCCTCTTTCTCTTTGCTTTCACTTGTTGAAAGTTCAATTTAAGATTTCTAATATCATTTCCAGCAAAATGAAATGAAGACATACTACAAGTCGAGAAAGACTGCTAACAAGTAGACAGTTATATGTATATTTGCTACTCTTATCAAACATTTCTCTGGTCAAATATTCTTTCAACTGCTTGACATCGTGTACCTACGCCATGCTGCACAAGTTTCAACATCCACTGACATGATTCCATACCATCAGACTTGAACACTGACTCTAGAGTCACTAACGCGTTTTCGAGAGACTGAACATCCTGAGTCAGACTATAAAGACGGTTTGCCATATCCTCTCTCGCCACTTTGCTATTACTTTGCTGGGTTTGCTCAACCTCGCGTAAGATCAAGATGAGCTTATTCTGCCACGTGTTCATGATCTCCTCAGACTGAAGGTAATCGAAAACACGTAAATCCCTCCACCCTTTAATCTCTCTCCGCTCCTTTATCGCCCCAGCTGTCATTTCATTGCTCCCACAAATATTCATATCCAGCTCATAGCATGCTTGCAATACATGCCATAGTGAGAACGCAGCAACAGGATGGAACTGGAAAAAGAGGCCGATATCTAGTGATCGGGGATTCCTTTCATAAGCAGCGATTTGGTCGGAGTCCGCCTGTTTGAATTGTTCTCCCCAATCTAGCAGTCGATCTTTCCATTCTGGAGAAAATATCTCTTCTCCTTCGTATTGTTGAGTGTTTTGTTCATACCACTTGAAAACGTCCTTTTGATTGAATGACAGTCGATTACTAGAGTTGCGTCGTCCTCGGTCTGGAAGTTTCTGTCGTTTTGAGGAAGGGTAGGAGGGATTTGGAGAAAGTTTGTTCTTTTGAGACCGAGAGTAACTGTACATCACGTCGGTGCCGCAGAAATGTGTAAAAAGGATGACACGATGATTGGTAGGAATTCGAGTATGTTAGATGTAGATTGAACAATGTATAGGTTGTTTTCAGTCCGAGGAGTCTTATACTGAACTTGGTCAACCTGAAGTCGAGACTGCGGACGATAGTAAATCACAGGCGGGAACGTCGGTGAATCATGCATCCTGTTGCAGGTGGATGAGGGAATAATCTGTCACAGCCCTCGTCACCTGCATACTGGCGTTTTCTACAGGTTAAGGCGGCGGCAGATTTTTCCGGCAGTGCAGTCTGACACAACACTCACCGAACACTGCCCATACACCGTAAGCCTACAGGCCTTATTCAAAGAACCACCGGGACCCCAGGCGATAGGTACCAAGGCTGTTTCTTCCAAAATTGAAGAACGGTGTTAACTTCAGTTTTTCAAATCAGCGTTTCCTCGCTTATACGTTTCCCAAATTGAGACAAGATTCTCCTAGCTGGCTAGGGGATGGCTAGTTTGCAAGTTGGCAATTGTTTATTAGAACACAACATCTTGGCCGGACTCCAAAAAATCTCAGCAAGACCCAAAAACTTCAATCTTCCGAATTTTTATCGCAATTGGAAGCGTTTTGACTTTTCACGCAATTGGGGAAGTTCTCCACCCTCCATACCAGAGACCGCTTCGCCTTGCATTATTCCATAAATAAAGCATTCCCCAATCATCTCATAATACGTATCGCCCTCATGCGGACGAAGTACCACAGGCACACTGCACCCAAACAGAAGGCAAATGATATCACTCTCGTTGGTCTTCCCCGGTAATAGACCATACGTCTCTCTTCCTTCGATTTTGTTCCCTTTCAACTCAATGTGTGCGAATTTCCTTCCCCAAATAACATGCTTGACTCGTTTCAAAAAAGATTTGCATAAACTAGGCGCAAAAGGCAGTTTCATGACTTCGTCGGGGTCGATGTCTCCAGAAGGGCTTCGATTGTTGAGAGCCTCCATACAAGCCCGAGGGTACCAGCTTGGTGTATTCCTTCCATACTGGCCGCGATCAGCGACCATTGTCCGCCAAAACTCCTCTGGTACTCGTGGTGTATCTAATGACCAATTGCCCCTCGCCTCAAACTCGTCTTCGTCAAAACCAGCCAATTCAAGAGCATCGGAGAAAATCATTCCTTTCCCTGCCCGATCGGACAACGCATAGACTTTACCAACATGAAGACCTTGGACGAAAAGACGGCCGTCGCAAATTTTGCCCCGTGGTTGTCCCTCCGATCCCTCAACGCTGTTCCTTTCTCCAAACTCAAAGATTGGTGGTAGATTCAATGTTGCACAATAATTCTTGTGGCTCGTTTCGAAAGAGTTCCAAACAAAGCTGTCCCCCTTGACTCTTTTCAGGTTTGCCATGGGAAGATTCAGTGATCAAGGGTATCCAAGATGGTAACTCCTGCTTCCGGGCAAGCTTTTGCCTGAATTTCTTGTCGAAAATCTCTTTATGTGGCGACTTTGGGATAGCTTTGTCTGGGGTAGCCCAGTTGCGAAGTAAGATGTCGAGTGATTTTGACTTTTCGGCGCAGTAGGTTATGAAATTTGTATAGACATCTAGTAGGAGTTTGCGTTTGTAATCAGGCTCAAGTCTCTGGTCCAATTTTTGGTTCTCGTCATGGGTATCGTTAGCCAATGACAGAACAGCGTATATCGTATCCCTAGGCTCGGTTGCTTCGAAAGGTAGCATACTTGAGACCAGAATCTCCAAAGACATCATTCGCTGTTGTATTTTTCCGTCTCTATCCCGTCGGAAAAAACTGTTTGTAAAGTCCACAAGGATGTTGGCGCCTAAATCCTCAATACTCTGGGCTGCGACTATCTCCTTGCTGTCTCTTGCTGTTTTGCTAAGCTCACTCAATACAGGTGGGATAATCCGCTCTTTACAATTCATAAAAATCGCAATAGCATCTGAAAAATCCGACCAGGGCATCCTTTCTTTCCCGTACACCACGATGGCATTATGAGCAAGCGCAAGCTTTTGAACCACCCAACGACGGCTGAACCATTTATTTCGCATAAGCCGGATAACATCTATGGCGCTCTCGACTAGTTTCGAGTTGTTGGCTGCTTCAAATTAGTTTTGACATATGCCGTAAAAAAATACGACTCACACTCGAGCTCTCTCAGCAATTTTTCCAAATTTTGGAGATGAAGAATTTGTCTCAAGAAAGCGAAGCAAGGCTTTGGAACGGGGCGTTCAGTAGTTCCATCGCCCAGCCAGACGCTCACGGTGTCGGCGTTGACATATAACCTATGCATTTTCGCGATCGCTCCTCTGGATTGTACTGGTTGATGCACAAAGCATCTATCCACAATGTTTGCGGTTCCCTTCTGTTTCTGAAGTGGACTAATGCGCTTTTGAGATTTCTTCTAACCATTAATGTGCCATCTCTGGCTCCCTCCCTGTAGCTGCTGTTCATTGCGTTGATAATTGCTTGCTCGCGTGCCAGCGGGTCTTTGGGCTCATCGAGAGTTTTGAAACTTGATACACTGATCGTATCTATTGGGTCACCCTGGCCCCAAAAGTATGAAAGCGCGCTGAATTTCTGCGCTCTTGTTTTTGGATTGGCGCAATCATTGAGAGCGCTTGGGACCAACTTGACCCTGATCGGATCCTTTTTCTTGCCTGGTTCAAGGACCAAAACGCGGATTTCTTCGTCCAGTAATTCTCTCAGGGGTTGATACTGGTAGGTGTCTGCAAGCTGAGGAAGCCCTTTGAGAATGGTTCGTCGCAAGCGATTGATTGTATTCTTCGTTTGGCCTGGATGCGCGGTCCCTTCGTCAAGCCCCACCTCGCTAGTTCTCCTAACTCTAACTCTACTCGTTCTGCTGCTGTCACCATCACTGCTGAATTCAGAGTCAGACATGTCGTCCTTGGTCGGGTTTGAGTAGGGCTTCGATATTCAATACACGCATAATGACACTGATAATCAAGAATGCGGGGACACAGAACAATAACCACAGATATTATACGGCATGCGGCTCAGTGCCATTTCAGCGCTCGATTCCCCGGCAGCTCAGCCCATTTCGGCTTGCATATGCATGCGAATTGCTGGACGGCTAAACTTGACTCTTTGATCAACGACTGAAGCATCGTGAGAAGGCACTGAGTCCCCACCAGTACCAGTTTTCGTGAAGCGGAAGTTTGCTAGAAGTGTATTTGTCAAGGAATTCTCGTTTCAACCAGCAATTCAGAGACAGAAACCATAACTTGAAGAACAATTTGAAGCGTATACTGGCTCAGCTTTTCCGTAAAGTGGCCGATGTTTTTGCCTTTTCTAGTGCCTCATTTTTCCTGGGGGCGGCTGACATGGAGGGTGGAGGTTGCAACAATGGCATGCACCTATCCTAATCCTGTTTAATAAGCAAGGATTGAAGATCGGGCTATAATGTATGTCCATAACCCAGAACAGGGCAATTGTAACGAGCGGGCTGCAGGTAGGTCTGCACAACGAATAAAAGCTACGAATATATTTAGAATATTCACGCTTTTCCACGGATAAATTACCCTTTGAATTATTCAAGAATAAGGAGCGTTTGGAGTGTAAATAGCAGTCGTTTATTCATGAATATTCTATGTTAAACATCACAGTATATACTCCCTATAATACGCTATAATGTTGTCTCTCTAGCCTCCTAGATTATGTACCTATATAAGAAGGGGAGTATGCCCCTAAGGGATACTTCTTAAGTAATATAATATAGGTTCTACTCACTATACTGTTTAATAGGTTATAAGCCTAGAATTCTATACTAACTTCTAAAGATTAGCTAAGTCTTTAATAAGCTAAGAAGTAGAACTTACTAACGCTTTATAGTATGTATATTATAAAGATACTAAGGAAATAATTCTAAGTAGCTCTAACCTTATACTATAATAAAGAAAGATAGCGTAGGTCCTAAGTACAAAGATCCTACTAAAATAAAAATACAGAGATAAGGTTAAAACGTCCGAGTATACTCTAGACTCTGAAACCTTATACTTAACGTCTCTAAAAAAATTTAGTAATATTACTCTTTAATATACTAATCTCCTACTTTATTACTAAAAAGTCTCTTCACTAGACTACTTAAATCTAATTTCAATTTACTAATATAAGACAATATCCTCCTCTATCTTAAAAGATAATAAATAAGACCTCGCCTCTAGTATTATATACCCCTCTTAAACCTTTCTATAAGAACTATTTACTAACTTTCTCCTACCTTTTTTCTAAGAAAGCTTTTCTAAAAGTATTAATAATATATCTATTCACTTGTTCTATATAGAGACCGACTATTCTTATACTCTATATACTCTATAAGAGTAACCTCTTAATATCTTTAAAGACTTAGACAACTCTGATCCTAACTACTTAGACTCTAATTAGAGCGACGTAGAAGAAGAAATCCTCGAAGTCGCTACTTCTCTTCTATCTCTAAACTAGGACCTTAAACTCTTTAGTCTTTAAGTAAGAACCTATAAAGAGAGACCTAAGAGAAGTTATAATAGTTTAGATACCCTCTCTAATACCCCTGTACTAAAGCTAAAAAGAAGATATCTACTTCTAAGAGATCTTTAAGCGTCTCTATTACTATATACGTCCTAGAACTTAGGTCTAATAACTAGTAAGAGTTTAAGTATAGAGTAGAAGAATAGATCGTTATTAACGCTTATAATAATTATTATATAAATATTACCTCTATCGAGGCTAAGCTAGGCTCTAAAACCCTAGCTTAATTTATAAGAAGAATAGCCGAATACTAGCGAAGGATAATATAAGCTATGACTACTATATATATACGCTTAGACTCTACTACGCTAACGGAGATCGAATACTATATAACTTTTAAGAAGCTGATAAATAGGCTAAAAGGACTATACTAATCTTAAAGTATAGATATACTTATTAATCTTACTCTTTAATTCTAGCGCTTTAAACTTAAGAGTTATAAATTAATTAGAGAATATACTACCGCCTTTCTTAACTTTAATACTAACTTAGTCTAAATCTCTAAAAACGCTAAAAAGACTAATCTAGACATAGTCTTAAAATTTATAAACGATCTTAACTCTTTATATACTAATCACGTAGTAGATTTCTAAAGAAACCGAACCTTTATTATAGCCTATAATATAGATACTAAGAATAACCCTATTTAGGTGGTCTCCTTTACTAAACTTATTAATACTACTATTACTAAAGAAAAGCATATAACTTAAGAAAACGACCGATATATAGTAATAATAGTAATAGTAGTAATAGTAACGGCTCCGTTATTATAACTTACCTTACTAGCTTACTAACGTATTATTAATTACTATAACTTCTATAATAAAAATGAATATCTAGAAATAAACTACTATATTAAATATCTTAAAAAGCGTCTAGTACGACGGTTAAGCTCTAAGAGTAAGATAACTAAACCTAAAGGAAAAGGTAAAGGTAAAAGAGAGCGAAAACCTAGAGTATAAGACAACTTCGACGATAATACTCTAATACTATATACTTATAGAGTAATAGTAATAGACGTCTCTAATAACTTCTATGAATAACTCTTTATATCTCTTATTAATTAACTACTAATCTTTAAGAGAATACCTATTAATATAGCTCTAGTAGTAGTAGTAATAAAACTAAGTAATTTTAAAGGAGCTAAGTTTAATCTCTAGATAGAATAGCTACTTAATATAAGGTACTCTTACTATTATATTATTAACTACTTATTATTTACTAAATATAAGAACCTACCTAATATAAAACCTATTACTAATATTAAAGGCTTAGTATATACTCTAGTAAGTATTAGCTCTATAAAAATCTTTACTAGAACTAAGGCTATTCTTCTCTTAAACGTTTACTATATCCTATAACTAAGATATAACCTTATTTTAATAAGATAGCTAGAAGAGGAGGGCTATAACTAGGGCTAGACAAAGAAACCTTTTAAGCTCTAGTTTAATATTAGCTAAGAACGATTTACGTCTATAAAGTAAGGTAATATCTACTTCTTAGATATATAAAAGCTATTTCTAGTCTTTGTCTCTATACTAGATCCTAAGAGGGGACCTAACTATAGTACTATAGCGCTTATAGCTTGTTAATAAATTATAATAGTAGCTTATAACCTAGACTCTAGGTTACTACTTTAGTATAAGCAACTTAGTTATCTAAGGGAATCAAATATTAAGAGACTACTAGAGGTCTTAGTTAGCGTAGACTTTAATAAACTCTTAAAAGATTATAAATCAACCTATTAAGTATATATCTTTAAGGCTATAAAAGCTAAATCTACGCGTAGGAATCATATTAAACCTAGCTAGTATATACTAGACCTAGTATACTTTAATCTTTATAGCCTAATCTCTATAAACAGTAGCTTAGGAGAACGCTACTTTATATACGTTATATGTGATAAGACTAAATTTAGATATATTAAGGCTCTTAAAAGAAAGAGAGAAGCTTTTAACTTCTTTCTCGAATTTAAGACATACTTTAAGTATAGAAATACTAAAATCTACCGAGTGTAAGCAGATAGAGGAGAACTATCCTCCTTAGAACTCTTCTAAGAATACTATTAAAAAGAGAGCATTGTAATTAAGCTAATAATAGCCTACTATCTAAGCTAGAACAGAGGGGCTAAAAGATATAGCTAAACACTTTAGTGAAAAGCGTCTATTTTAATATATACTTTAGGAATCCTAAACAACTAGTGGCTAGAGGTTATATAGACTGTATAGTACCTTACTAATTATAGCCTATATCGATTATTAAGACATAAAACACCTTATAAGGCTATTAATAGATACGCCTTTAAGAGCTATTACCTTTATACTCTAGGTTCTAAGATATAGACTATAATTAGATATAAGAAAAAGAAGCTTAAAGTAAGAGTAAATAAAAGTATTCTAATTAGATATAAGAGAGATACTATCTATAGAATACTTCTTCTTAATAGTAAAGTAATAAGAGTAAGCAACGTTTATATTAAAGAACGAATACTTACTAATTTTAACTTATATAATACTAAAAGATACTACTTCTCTAAGTTAAAAAGCGATAAAAGTAGTAACGACGACGAACTTTACTAAAAGAAGCTTATAAAGCTACTAATACTAATAAAAGTAATAGTACTAAGGATGACTACTAATAGCGTTAACGACTATACCTTCGACCTCTCTATAAGAGTAGTATAACTAGCGAAATCTAGCTCTGTACTAGTACTATAATCTAAGCTATAGCTAGCGCTTCTACGATAGATTACCTAAAGCGTTACTAGAGAATAGGAGTTCTAGGAAATATATAATACCTTAAGAGAAGTCTTAGGCGTTATCTTTCTAGCTCTAGTAAATAATTAGAGATATATTATAGTAGAAGTACTATAAGTATAGTAGGTTATAAATACTAATATTAGCAAAAGCTCTAATAGCAAATTAATACTACTACCTAGCTTTAATAACGAGGAAGAAGCCTAAGCCTTCTTTATTAGATACGCTTTTATAGGCGTTATAAGACTAATAGAGCTCTATAAACCTAAGACCTAGTAAGAAGCCCGCTAGAGTAGCTAGTAGCACTTCTAGAAACCAGTTACTTAAGAAGAATATGATTTACTAATAGATAATAGTATATAGAGAATAGTTAATTACTCTAAAGATTAAAAAGTCTTATATAAGCGATAGGTATAGTAGTATAAAAGAAGAGATAATAATAGTATTACTTATTATAAAGCTCGCTATATAATTAAGAGCTTTAAACAAAAAGAGAGAATTAACTTCTTTAAAACTTTTATATCTATTATTAAACCTATAAGCTATAAGGTAATCTTTATTATTACTGCTACTTTAGATTAAAAGATCGAATAAATAGATATTAAAACTACTTTTCTCTATAGAAATATTAATATTAACATTTATATAGAATAGCCGAAGAGCTATAATAATAGAACTAGTAAGGTATATAAGCTTAAGAAGGCCTTATACGGTCTTAAGTAAGCACTCTAAGTCTAGTATACTATATTAGTAGACTTTCTAAAAACTATTAGCTTCTCGTTTATTAACTTAGATACTAGTATCTTCTACTATAATAATAGTACTATCATAGCTATCTACGTTAACGACCTACTAATTACTAGACTTAATAGAAAGTATATTAAAGAAATCAAAAAGGCTTTAAGTAAAAGGTTTAAGATATTAGACTTAGGACTATATAGCTTCTATCTAGATATAAAAGTAGAACGTAACCGCGTTAAAAGGTTACTAAAACTATTATAACATAGATACCTAGAAAAGGTCTTAGAGGAGTTTAAGCTTAGTAATACTAAAAGCATAGATACTCTAATAAAGACTTTACTAAAGTATATAATCCTATTAGAAGCGCTTTATAAAGCTATGCTAGAATTTAAACATAGATACTAATCTACTATAGACTCTCTAATATATACTATACTAGGCACTCGACTAAATATAGTATATACTATGTTAGTTATAAGTAGGTTTACTTCTAATCTTAATAAGTACTATATAATAGCTATAAAACGTATTCTATAATATCTTAAAAAGACTTTAAGCCTTTGTCTAAGCTTCTAAGAACTGTTAAAAGAACTCTAAGAATATACTAACGTAGACTAGATAAGAGACTATAATATAAGGAGATTAACCTCTAGATACGTCTTTAATATTAATAATAGAGCTATTAGCTAGTCGTCTAAAAGATAAGCGACTATTACACTCTTATCCTATGAATTAGAATATATTAGATAAACTCTAGCTACTAAGAAAATAGTATAGCTACGAAAATTCCTTGGACAAGTCTATTATAATTAGTATATATCTCTTATAGCTACGGTAATCTTCTATAATAACTAAGGTACTATAGCTCTTACTAAAAACTCTAGAGTCTACTACGCTTATATAAAGTATATCGACATTTAGTAGTACTACTAGTATGAAATAATTGACGGTAAAATTATTAAGCTATAGTATACCTCTACTAAAAAGTAAGTAGCTAACGGCCTTATAAAGTCTCTTAATCGAGCTAAATTTATTATATTCTAGAAGTTAATTAGGGTTTTCTAAGATCTGTTTTTCTTAATTATAAAAGAGTTATATAATAATACCTAATATTATAAATTCTAATTATAAATAAAATATCTCTTTACTACCTAAATTGCTATAGAGCTTAATAGCCTTAACTTAAATCTTAGCTATATACGATATATACTTAAAAAGTTATAATCTTATATACCTATCTATACTAACTACTAGATTTTCAGCTAGCTATTCTAAAAAAGCAACTTTAGTAAATAGATATATATATCTAAGCCTCGTCTATATCTTACGTAACCTCTTTATTCTCTTTTATTTATAAAGCTCTACTTATTATATTAAGACGTATCTTTATTCTAGTAAAGCTACTAAACCTTATCCTAGGTACTAACTTACTATATATAACTGTTAAATATATTAAAGACTTCGATAACTAGTATATATAAAGTATCGACTCTCTTATACTAGAGGTCTTACTACTAAGTATACTTAGCAACGAGTCTACCTTCGAAGATATATATATATATTAGTAAATACTACTAGCTAGTAATAAATACTACAAACTCTACTATTTAGGTATCCTCGCTAGTAAGCCGCGATTACTATAATAATCGTTCTACTACTTTATTAGCTTTGCTAATAGCTAAGAAAGGACTAATTATACTATCTTTGATATATAGAAATTCAAGATCTTTATCAACTTTTTAGAAGAGCCTCTCCTTGAAGGCTAAAGAGCTTACTTAGGTATCTTCTATACTAAAAGCGAAAGACTAGTTATAAACTCTAACTAGCGTATAAGCCTATAGTATGTCTAGGGCGTTATCCTATAAAAGTAAACCCTTAGTTTTCGACTACTTATCGTCGATATAAATGCTATTAACCGCTTTTAATAAAAATAGGTCTACTAACTAGAGCTAATAGGTATATAGTAGTATCTTATTAAATATATTAAAATAGAGGGAGGACCTACTACTAAGTATACTCTTAACTCTATATAGGTGTTCGATATATATAGCATAAACCTAGGAAATTAGGATAGCTAATACCTATATAAGATAATAGCGTAGTTTATAGATTAGCTTTATCTTAACTAAATAGATAAATAGCCTTAGACTAACGAATATCTATAGAGTAAACGCTTCGCCTTTAGTATTATACTCTCTAGGCCTAGGTCTATTAAGTCTTTTAGTAGTAGTTACCTTATAGTATCTAAAGAATACGAAAGCCTACGTAGCTGAAGCTAAAGTCGTACTCCTAGCGTAGTATCTAGTAGAGCCTCTAGTTAGGGATTAATATACTAAAAGGTATCTTAGCGAAGTTACTTCTATCTCGCTACTATAAGACTACCTAGCCTAGAAGCTAGGCTCTTATTACTAAAATGTCCTCGACTTGAAACACTGTCTTTACTATATTAGAAGACTCCTATATCTATACCTGAAGCTATTAAAATAGCACTTAGGCTATTAGTAGGTAAAGTATTAATAGTGGAAAGACTTCTGAGACTATAGTAACTAAGGAAGGTAAATAGTAGAGAATATCTTATCTATATAGACAGCTTAATAAAGATAAGAGTTAAGCTTAGTACTAATATATCTAAAAGATACGGTATAACTAAACTGTATACTAGTATACTTAAATACTTACTAGAATATATAAAGTATAACTCTAAATAGAGATTCGATCTATACTAGATCTCGAGCTATACTAGTAAAGCTAATACTACGCTAGGTAACTCGACTATAGAGGATATCTTAGTATATACTATTAATAGAGAATTTAAGGATAACGATAAGACTAATACGTTAGCGTAACTTCTAGAGGAGTTATAACACTCTCTTTTCCTTTCTTCTTTTTTCTTTCTTTTTATATTTATAACTAAAGAAGTCTACTAAGTACGAGTGACTCTTAGTTATGTAAAAAACAACTAAAGAAGTCTACTAGAAGAAGCTCCTCCTTATAGGCTTTATATGTAGCTTAGGAGAAAGAGATGATTATAAGCCTTAACGTGACTAATACTTGTTTATTCTTCTCTAGCTCTTAATTCTTTAAAGGTTTTAGTTATAGGTTTATTAAAGACAAGATAGTATAGCTTTAGAAGTTATAGGATTGAAGAGGAGTATTAAATATCATAGTATATACTCCTTATAATACGCTATAATATTGTCTCTCTAGCCTCTTAGATTATATACTTATATAAGAAGAGGAGTATGCCTCTAAGGGATACTTCTTAAGTAATATAATATAGGTTCCACTTACTATACCGTTTAATATTCTATATTCTCTACTCTTCTAGTATAGTTTCTACTTATCTAAAATATATATGAAAATCTCTTGAAATTATCCGCTTTAGTTACTTTTATTATCTTGATTAGGTAATGCTAGAGCATTTATAGGCCAAAAAAGTGAATAAATTTAAGGCTATTTCTAAAGTGTTACTTACGCTGTATGTTAATAGCCTTTCGACCTCGACTTCTCAGGTTAGAAACCTACCTTAGTTTAAAGGTCACGTATAACTAGCTTTTAGAATATTATAGAAAAAGAGGTATTATATAACACCTCCTTTCCTATAAAGACGATAGTAATCTATTAATAAAAAGTAAGTGAATTTATAGTTTAGTTATGTTTATATATATATGTAAAAAGGGAGTAAATTTTAACTTATACGAACTCTATATACTAAGACCTAGAGAGGATATTAAGCTAAATGAATAAAACTATTCGTAATATATTCATTTAAGCTCTTATCGTATGAATAATCGCTTAAATAGCACGTACTTATTTAATATTTATGATGAAGAATTAATTAATTATTTATTTATTCGTTGTATAGACCTAGCTGCAGGTCCTTAGACTGTTTACTCACTATCACAGATCAATTATCGTCACTCGGCTTGAACCTTTTGATTGAAATATATCTGTCAAGGCTCGCAATTTATCAATAGCTAATTGTTGTAGAGGAAAGGGGGTTCTTACAGAAGAGACCGATTCTTTTCAGTGCTGTGTAACCTTGAGAAAGCAAACTTTGCGAGGCGGAAATTTCGCGCAAGCTTAAGGGCAATCGCAACGCGTCAACACATCCGATATGAGAGTGGGCGGTTACGCCAGATATAAAACAAATTAAAGCGCCATCTTCTGTTGGCACAACTTGGCCGGGTTTTTTTGTTCATAGTATTCCAGGTCTAACACTTGTGATTGAATCATCAGCAAGAAGCCGGGGCTCTCTTTACAAATGTTAAGTGGCCATAAAAGAACTCATTGCCTATTTCAAGGTTGGGTTTCGATATGAGGGCTGAAAATGATTATGTTGTTTGGTTCCGGGGAAATAGTGATACACGTCACCTAACCTAAGGCCTGAGATCACTAGACAACTTGACGCAAATAGCAAGATTTTTTGCTAAGGTGGTTCGCTCGGATGAAGGTAATTCATCTCTCTTCTAGAACTATTACTACAGCCTTTCCGGCTGCCAGGTTAAAAGAGATACCGATCCCGTGACCGCAGCTGTTAATACCTCAGGACAACTTGCCCTTTTTCCTTCTCAAACCACCACTCAAACACAACATCTACTTTTTACATAGAAAACTCTTCGCACATCGACAGTGGTTCATATTCAAGAACCAGTCCTCAAGGGAACTTTTAAAGGCTACCAAGCTCCTCTTCAAACTTAGTGCATCGGTGCCTCAGCAATTACTTTCTAGAACCCGACGAAAACCACCACTCCCACTTCCAGGTAGGTCTTTGCAGTTACAATCGCACATATCTTATCTATTAGATATAACCAAGAAGATAGGGAAGAGCCATACCATTTCCAGCTTAATAATTCTCGTTAGCAGTGCTTACATCTTTTAGTTTTTGGACACAAGATTCCCTCTATCGTCACCGGCGCTTACGTTTTACAAACTAAATATCTGAAAATACTGCCTCATATCTCCAAATTCCTCGTGCTTTACTTTCTTTCAGACACTCTAATTTCTTGGCGCTATGTTGATAATATACATCTACGAACGATGTTGAGTTCAAAGGTTAGGAAGCTGGGGTTCTTATCAGCTTATAATAATACGAATTGAAACTGAGGGAAAGAGTTAGTTCGTACCATCGCCCATTCAACCATCGTCACTTCTTAAAAACTCACCCCCTTCACTTTCCCTAGTCTTTTGAAACCCACTTCCTTTTCGATCCTCAGCGCTGTCGGGAGTTCACTAGCTTTTTAGTCGCTAGCAATATTAATGTGTAAAAGAAATTAGACACCATATCCCATCATAGCTGCCCGTCCACAGTTTCCTCTTTTTTATACAAAAGCCGCATTCTTTTCCTACAGAAAATCTCATTCTCTCCTCTCAATTTCCTATGTCTTCAACTCCCCGTCAATTACTCTAAGCTCTTCCCCATCC
Source organism: Hymenoscyphus infarciens (assembly GCA_001414345.1). Taxonomy (NCBI): domain Eukaryota; kingdom Fungi; phylum Ascomycota; class Leotiomycetes; order Helotiales; family Helotiaceae; genus Hymenoscyphus; species Hymenoscyphus infarciens. The sequence goes on from LLCB01000047.1 coordinate 101,733, forward strand.
TCACACCTAACAAACCAAACCCCGGGATCCTTTCGAATAATCTCAAGTACTTTATCAGTCACGCCAGATAGTGTAAAGATCGTCGATCCATCCTGTGAGACCTGGGTGTTTTGTGGCTCTGCTAGATGGATTGATTTGAGAAGGTGTTGGGTAAGAAACCGAAGGTGTTCTGGGAGGGAATAAGTCGTGTCGAGGCGGATTTGGTAGATTTTCGTGGCGGGTGTTTGTGTTTGCGGACAGTAAAGGGGTGCGAGGGGATAGGATGTGTGTGGGTGCTTTTTCAGTGAGGGGTTGGTTGGCGTGTTAGGAGAGGAGGGTGATTGTTTACTTGAGAAGGGCGTCGGATAAAGTTCCCATGTGTGTATAAGGCAGAAAACGACGAGCATCGTGAGCAGTGCGACGAATAGACATCTCGAAGATCTAGCTGAAAAAGCCATTTTCGCCTTCTTCTTGGCTATTGTTCTTTCGCTGTGATTTTGAAAGGGTCTCTCCTTGGAGTTTCTCCTTTTCGAGAGTGAAAACACGTATAAACTCTTTCCTTGTTTGTATGACGTTGGAAAAAATTACAAAAAATGGGTTTGTGGTTTGTTTCCTTGTTTTAGGCTGTGGAGAATTGTGGAGCTTTGTGGGCGGAACTTTTGTGGGGAAATCCTGGGTTAGGCTGGAAGTAAATTGGGATGTATATTGTATGCCACATCAAAGAAGGAAATGAGGATACAAGCCTTTAGTAAAATTTGGAGAAATTGGGGCGAGGATGCGGAGAGCGAAAGCAAGTTGGTTGTTGTGAAGGAGGGAAAGACGGAGGCTACGGGGGTTTTGACCAGGGAAGCGGGGTTACACTATGCTTTTGAATAGTAAATCAATTCTCATTGGCTATGTCTTATTCGACTATCTACATCTTTCTGGGATAGTGCGAAATGTTCGAGTTCTTCTACCCGACTAGATCGAGCTCACTCGTTACACTAGCTATTACGTAAATTTAAGTTAAGAGATTACTAGAAAGAGTACAAGACTCTTAATAATACTAATAGAGTAATTAAGAGAAGTCTAGATAGTATAAAAAGAAGTATAAAACTACAGAGGTTTTTATAATTAGAGATTAGCTTCTCTACTATTTTGAATTATTATAAGTAAATTTTTAAAGTATATTTAGCAGTTCCTAGAAAAAGTAGTAGAAATATTCGCTAAAAGATATAAAACTAGAGAGTAGAGAGAATAGAAGATGGAATTAGAAAGCTTAGATTAGAGATATATTAGAGAATTCTATTCAAAATAGTATACTAGATGTTATAGGGTACACCACGTGACTCTTGGCGCTAATAGACGGAGGAACCTGTAGATAGCTTCGAGCGCCTTATACTCTCTTCTCTCTTTAGACGTTTTATATACTACAATTGATTATATTGAATCTACCTTTCTTTTAAGCCTCGACTAGGGTAAGACAACGAAACTATATTCGATACAACTATCCTATAATATAGTAGTAATACTATAATTCGATTCTAGATAAGCCTCTATTGAATAACGAACCCTCGCGCTTCTGTATACGCTCTATTGTATATCTACTACTCTTTACTTCTATATCTACCTCTTACCTCTACTGTAATCTTACACTCGTATACTTAAGTTGAATACTAGCCTATACTAGTATAACTCTATATAGAGTGTATAACTATCTCCTAGGAAGCTCGATTAGTAGTAAGTACGACGTAAGGTACTACTCTCTTATACCTCGCTCTACTCCGTAACCTATATCTATAAACTTCTATTTGAGTCCCGAGTCTTCGATCTACCTTACCTCGCTGAATCTTAGATCTACTTAATTTACTCTACTCTATAACCTATATCTACGAACTCCTCTTTTAGTTCCGAATCTTCGATTTACCTTATTAAGCCTTTAATCTACTCTACCTCTTCGATCTACTCTACCTCTTCGATCTACTCTGCTTTACTAAGTCTTCGATCTTCTCTTCTATACTTACTCTACTTCGAAACCTATATCTACAAACTCCTCTTTAAGTCCCGAGTCTTCGATCTACCTACCTCTTCGATCTGCCTACCTCTTCGATCTACCTGCCTCTTCGATCTACCTACCTCTTTAATCTGCCTACCTCTTCGATCTACCTACCTCGGCATACCTATAGCCTCGCTTTCGTCCTCCTTAAGTAGCTATAGTAACCTCTAAGCCTAAGCTCTCCTCTCCTCTCCTCTTCTCTTCGATAAGTTAATAACTCGGACGTTGTTATAGCAACCGCCTAACATATATACTCGATAGCTTCGACTTTATATCTTATCGAATTCTTACTCTTCTACTTCTTATATCGATACACACCTCTAAGACGTAGTATAGGCTAGTAGAATACGTTTATAAGGCACGGTTTAAAGTGTTCTCGAGTAACTTAGAAGGGACTAGTTATAGATACGCTAGCTAGGGTGTGGATTCCTTAAAGCCTATCTCTAATTAGTAAACCAGCGTAAGAGAATAGGTAGCTTAAAAGCTCTAGGTTATTTATACCTATACTAAGGTACTATACTTAGGGAGGAACCTTACTTAAGGACTAGAAGACGGATTATAGCTTTATTATTTCTTCTTTTTAGTCTTCGAAGCCGACCTTTCTTTTAGAGAGGCATATTATAGGGTATACACGTGACCTAGCGGACCTATATATAGTTACGAAAGTGCCCTACACTCTCCTCTTCTCTTTAGTAGACGTTTTATATACCATAATTGATTATATTGAATCTACCTTTCTTTTAAGCCTCGACTAGGGCAAGATAACGAAACTACGTTCGATACGACCATCCTGTGATACTAGAAGACAATTATTAATATGCTTCTATCGTCACAGAAGCCTGCTCTTTGTCTACTAACCCCCTGTAGTTACTCCAGTTGTTTACTGATAATTTAGTGAGATTATTTGGAGGAATTATAAAAAGAAGTAATTGTTTCTTTAATATATTTCAAATAATACAATTGATTGAGCTCTAAGCCGAGACAGACACAGGTATCTTAGGTCCTGCTATCATCCGCAACTACAGTACCGCACTCTTTCTTGCATATGGACAGTGTCCCAGTTTTGCTTGTCCTCCCAAAGGTCGCCTACTTTTGGTATTCTGTTGTACATTGGACCCAAAATTAACCTCTCTAGGCAATATTTCATCCGCAACCTTTTGTCTTCCTACTTTCTGTTCAGTTGTTCGATTTTGCGCCGCTCTACCCCGTCTAGTTGAACGTAGGATAAATTAAAGAACGGTTACACCTACTCAATTTCTACCTCGAATCCTTTCACGAGTTCCAGCCCCTCAAAAAACCCTGTCACTTCTTCAAAGGATGCGCAGTAGCTCCCTAAGCCCCAAATACCGTGTGGGACGTTATCGGCACTTGCATAGGTAGATGGAGCATTATCCTCAGGTTCGCCTTACTTAAATGCTTTAGAGCAAACGGCAGGGAAGAGCACAAGTACCTGCCCTGCGAATCAACTACGGCTGAGCACCGGATGTGCGGTAATAGTCGCACTTCGTATGGATTAACAAGTTTATGTTTTTATAGCAGCAGCCACACAGTTGCCTCCCCGACTTGTCACTGCTATATCAATCCCTAAGCTCTTTCTCTTGTCTCTCGCCAAATGAATGACGAAGCAGCAGTGATATTCTACCGTCAGAACCGATTTGTTCTTGTGCTATACAACGGACGCGAGTGAGAGCTATTTTTGACACATATCAATCAACGGGCATTTGAAAACCTCAGAAGTATAAAATTCATTGCAGACAAGATCCTTAAGGACATCAAATTCCAGAATAAAAGAATTCATATAAGGGAGAAAGGAGCCGAAATACTCTTGAGAAGTCCTACGGTTCCCAATTTGAATAATTGTGTCGCTTTCAAGAACTTACTACACATGGGTTGGTTTCACCACGTCTGGGACATTCTCCACGATGAGTTTTGGGGTTTGAAAAAGCATCTTGGAATTTTTGAATCCCTTATACGACCTTTTGTCAAATTCAAGTTACAGGAATTCCATGTGGAAATTGAATGGCTGCCGAGCACCCCCACATACGGTATTCCTGTTGTTGTAAGAGGCCAGAAGAGAAGTGCAAGGTCACGAAAAAGAAGTGGTATAATGAGATGTCAAAAAAAGGAGCACCTTGAGAAAGCTACGTTGGGTGACAACTTTGTTGGTAACCTAACAAGTATAGTGGAATCCATCTACGATTACGCCATAGCCGGAGCCTGGCGTCGGTACGGTGTCCTTTATTAGCGAGTGTACATAGAGCACACCCCTTACAAAACTACACTCCTTCCACACAACCCGAAAAAATGACTTGTCAACTTGTAATCAGCCCGCCCTCTTCATCGTAACAACCATATCCCTATCCGGAGGCAAAACCCCACTCCCCGCCAAACTCTCATCACAACCCGCCCCCCTCTTCGACCCCTTCCCCTCCTTCGTAATCCATCCCTTAACCTCAAAATCAAACTTCACAACCATCAACGCAACAGCAGCCATAATCTCCTGCTTCGCAAAGAATCTCCCACTACACATCACATTCCCACCTCCATACGGGAAGAAATTCTCCGGCCTCATCGCAATTTCATATGCGGATTTCTCATCTGGATCCTTAGAGGTCATTTTTGGCATTTCGATGAATCGTTCTGGCCAGAAGGAGGAGGCTGGATGACCAGGGACGTCCCAGAGTGAGGCGTGAGCGGGAATCCAGGAGGATGCCATGAGGTGATTGTTCTTTTTTAGGAGGTAGCCGTCGATTTCTAGGTCTTGAGTTAGACGGCGAGTCACGGCCGAGGAGGTACGGGTGCGGATTGTTTCAAGGTACATGGAGGTTAGTAAGGGGGAGTTGGCGAGGAGGGAGGGAATGTCAATTGTGGTTTTGCCGGAATCGTTGGTTCTTATGGAGGGGGTTATTTCATCTCGGAGACGGTGGAAGAGGCCTGGTTGCTTGAGAACCTCGAAGAGGATCCAGCCTGCGCAGGGGATTGCATTGGAATTTATACTGGAACTCGTCAGTTGTGATTATTAAGTGGGAGGGGATATACCTACGCCCAGATGACAGGCAACAATCCCACCGCTTGTCCTTCACGGGTCATACCGGCGATTTCGAGTTCTTGAGCAGTTTTTCGCATGAACTTGGAACCGAAATTCTTCTCCCAATCTGAATCTTCATCGTTGGGGTCGAAATTACTGTATGCCGAATTGATCCATCCGTTGCAGGCTTTCAGCATGCGATCCAGAGCTGCATTTTGTTTCGAAGCGAGGAATTTTGGCAAGCCAAGAGCGAGCATGAGGAAAGCATCGTCGAAGTCCCAGTATGTTTTTACAAACCCAGGGTTTAATCTAAATATCTCCGTTCCAACGAGAGAAATGGTTGAGGCAACAAACATTTTCTTCTTCAGAATGTCGTAAAGGGGTGTAGTGACAGTTTCTTTCAGTGGTTCCATATCCAGCTGTTCAACAAACTCCTCAATGAAGCGAGATGTCAACATATTGACAGAGGGTCCATTGGACAGAGCCGTAGCACCAAGATCATGTGTTCGTTTCCATACCCTTGTTTCATTCGGTCCATCTGTCAAAGATTGGGTCCCATATCCCGACTGATCATCTCGAAAAATGGCTAAATCCTTTTCTGACATGGAGGTATTTCTAAAGATCATGAGGGTGGATGCATCTTTGCTCAATGACTTGGAGCTTTTGAAAACCGTCTTCAGGTTTTTGGAGCCAAAGACGATGTATATGTTTAGAGGACCGAGTCGCAACTTGACTGGTCTTCCATGGGGAGACATTGATCTGGAAGTGTTAGGCGGGGTAATATGGAAGTGATAGGGGTCCTTACTCTGCATATCTGTACATTGAATGGCCATCGATCATTCGTGTAGCTCCGGCCAGCCATGGTATCGTATATGGCAATGTCAATGGCTCTCGCCCTTGAAAACGACCAGCTGCCCCCCTAGATTTCAGCCAGAAGCGAGCTTCAGTGAAGATCCGAGTTGCGAGAAGAAGAGTGCCAATCCCCGCAATGGTGTAGAGAGCAACATCGGCAGCTAGGCTTCCGCTGCCAGGGCTTGTCAACAACATGGCAATGGGCGCTGGTTAGTTAGTAGGAAAGACTGAATGAAGTTCTTTTCGTATGTTATGTATGTTATCTTAAGCTGTCTACCGACATTCTCTTCCCAAAAGCAGATTGGTGTTGGGTGGTACGGTGTCACGTGGCGTAGTCTTTCCGCGTATCAAAAAAAGTCAATCTCATCTCAGCACAACGAGACCGACCATATTTGTCCAGATCTCGAAATCTCTTTTGATTTTTCTTGCGAGACATCGAGAAGGTATCTCTGCATTGTTTTGAAGCGCGTATGAACTTCGGAGCATTGAACTCTGTCTCTTAGTGGTGTTGTGGCCGCTGAAGGAAGGGTAAAGAGCCCCTAAACCTGCACGGCCTATTTTTTTGGTTGCCCTTCCATTAACACCAACCAACAAGCCTTTGAAGACCGATATACGTATACCGCTCCAATCTCCAGGCTCTTAGGGTTAAACATTTACTATTGCACTTACTGATATTCCTGAGCAGCTTGTTCGAAGTCCCAATTTCCGGCTTGAAATGACCTATTTGCGATTGCGATCCTCGAATACCCGCGCGAAACCCTTCTATGACGATCCGAACAATATTCTCGAAACCCCAGCTACATGTCGAAGACCAATACTTTGTTTGGGAAACTAGGAAACTAGGGGGCGCGTTGGTGTCGTTGAAACTCCGAGATATATTTCCGCCGGGTTGTTCAAGTGGACGATCGATTTCATGTAGGATTTGGGTCGCAGGAGGTTCTTCAATGAGTCCATAAAGCGCGAGGGGGGGATCGCCGGCAGTTCTCCATCGATGAACTCCTTGTAGAAACACCGAGATGCCACTCCTCTCCGTGGTTATCATACGGCATTGTTGGCAGGAAACACCAATCGCAGAAGGCAAGCTAGGAATTGTTCAACGCGCGAGGCGCGAGAGGGCGAATACATCGGCTCTATCACTCCCATGATCCTCCCCACCAGCATTATGGAGAGGCATGCGAAGTTCGCAGCTGTCTTTACTTCTAAGAGTTCCGAAGAAACCTATGCTTGGGCGAACCTACATCAAGTGGTGTTTGGTAGCCATGTAGTTTTCATGACTGCATGTGTCCCACGTCCATATTGTTTTGGGGCCTTGTAGCAACTGGTCTTCTACAAGTCATTATTGATCTTCTGCCTTTTTTCTCGTTTCTTTGCACAGGTTGTTGATGTTCATTTTCGGGCTTGCTGCTGTTTAATTAATTGTTTCAAAAGTAGTTGGTCCCTCTGTTGACGAGCCTCTCTTCTCCTTCTTTCCTCTCACGAACGGGGAGACCGAATAATCCAAGCACACGAGCGTTGATTGCATTGTTTGGTAGCCCCGGATTTCCAATAGGCTATGCCCAAGAAAAAATCTGGTCTTGACCGGCATGATCAACAAGAGGGTTCACCCATTTTCTTGGTACAGGCTTGTGGTGTGCCGATTGTTGGTACACCTGCAACCAAAAGCAGTCAAGTTTCCCGAGAATATCAGCCAACATCCGCCATGAGGCCATCGTAAGTGATATGGTGCTCTAGTGCTCACTAGGTAGTTTTGGATTTTCTTCGTCCAGTCTTTTGTCTGATGTTTGCGCATTCGAAGCATCTAGCACCGTTTCATCCTCCGGGAACCAGATTTCATTTCTCGAACCCAATCTACCAGTTTAAATTAATGTTGTTGGCACCTGTATCCAATTCAAAAGTTATTAAGTGTCAAGGAATAAGCTCCCATTCAAACCAGTCAATTAAGCTGAGATGAATCAAATATACAAGGAAGTGCACAAGGAATACATCTGGCTCCATAGTTGTCCCATCAAGGTGCTCTTAAACAGATACAGAACGACCAGAAGTAGGAAATGGTCAAGGATATCAAACGTGGGAGTAAGCTCAAAAGCCCGCTCCAAACAACCATCCCACGTGGAAGACAATGAATTGACCATCATTGACGTAATGATAGTTGGGAGGGACCTTGAAAACCAAGATAGCAACCACGTTCTCAACCATGTGGCGAGTATTTCCTTACAGAGCCTGCAGAAGGGATTCCGAGGCAGGCCAAGACATCAGTTCCCGGACCACTGAGTGCCCCGAGGATCAACAGGTTTGAAGTTTGAACTGGTCACCAGAAGTTTGGGGGAATAAACTTTATCGCTTGTAAACTAGAGAGAATTTGGAAGGAGGGGAGTTCTTTTCCAACGTTGCCGCGTCGCAGGATCAAAGATGACAGACCCACTGAGAGGTTGCGCCATGAGGGCAACCCAGTTTTTCCCTGGGGAGATCGGACAACATCCAGTCTGTAGGCGGAGAAGTACGTCTGGTACCTGGTTGCCACCTGTTTGCCATATGGTGAAGTCTCTGGGTAATTCATAATTAGCAAAGTTGTTGTGGAACAATATTAGAAAGGGGTGGCTTTCTATGCTGATCCTGAGCGACTTGGAGTCGGGGTCAACACGGTGGGTGCATCGAGAACGTGGGATGTACATTACATATGTACGAACGGAAGTTTGGCATGCTGAATGCTTGGATGGAGCTAGGAAGGCGGGCAATATTTGCTGAAGGGGAACACTAGTGAGGTGAGCTTGTGAGCTTGCATTGTGAATGATGCATATCTCTTGCCCGAGCCTGCTTCATAGTGGGTTTGCAAGAAATCATTGGCTACCTCGTCAGCACCGGCTCATGAAGTGCTGGTATGAGAGCATGAAAATGATGAGCAATCGACTTAGTAAGTATTCATGGCTCTCTTCTTCACATCGACCTGAGTTGTTGATAGAAAAATAGGCGGAAGAGGAGGTGATAGTGGCTTGAAGGTGGAGGAGGTTGGTGTGGAATCTGGTGAGAATCTGGAGTGGGCCTGCCCTGGGCCTGCCCTGGGCCTGACAGCTGTCATCCGAACTTTGAGGGCTATGTGGATCGATCCGTGTAACCCCTGATCCTCACTGAAAGAAACATCTGCAACACCAACACCAAACTCGCACAGGGTTGCAACCTTCAGCTGCATCGCGACCACGCCGGCCACAATCTTCAGCAAACCTTCCTCGCGCCCCTGGTTTCATCACCTCAATCACATCGCCATTCACAGACTGAGCCACCTTCATCAATCGTCTTCGTGTGTCGGAATTGTCTTCAGCCAACCAGGCATCTTCATCACGGGATAGGAAACGGATCTGTACCACTCTGTTCATGAATCGAAACGAAGTCCTACTTGGATAGCGCTACCTACACTATCGCCTTTCTCTGGTCGTAACGTCTGGCAGTTTCAAAAATATGGAATCACAAAAATCCGCCAGCTACAGAGTATACGATACCAACGTGTGAGGTGCAGTTGCGTAGCGCAAAACTATTTGCGGTATCGGCGCCGTTGGCCTTTCCAGAATTCAACTTCTCAAACCTCGTTAAGTACCTTAATGTCATACAGGAATGCCCAGTCGACGGGCCGCTTGATAGAGCAATTTCAGCAATGCTAGCCAGCCACGATGGAGATTTTCCGAAAGACGGAAGAAAATGGTTCATGTAATCCTCTATCGCCTTGCTTACCTGCCGCTTACGGACGCCACTCGAAATTACTCCTTGCAGCAAAACCCACGTGTGAATAAAGAGCTGTGCCTCCTCCCCCGCGGATCGCCCCTCCTTCATCGTGTCTCAGGGGCCTATGTCGTGCTGGCTTTCATCACAATTCGCCAAGTACTCACGTACTCTTCGTCTGTGCCTATCTAGAGCTCAGCCTTATTGACGTGGATCTCTTACCAAGACCAAGCGGTCTCATTGGTTTCTTCTGTTGGTCTGTGTGTTTGCGCTATATTACTTCGTATCTGTTGAATACCTGGCTATCCTGAGGAGGTAGTAAAACTCTGGTTTATGAACCTAATGCACGCGAAAGAAACGCAGCAGTGGAGAGAAACTGACTACAACCCGAGGTCCTTCCATACCTCCATACTTCCATGTTGTAGGATCATTATCTCGGAGGATCATGCATACCAAGGTGATCCACGCAAGGTTACGGCGTGTGAGTGAGAAGTATGATAAAGAGCAAGTCACTCTTTTTTTTCAAGGATGTCACCCGTGGAGTGGCTAGTTTTGTCGAGAACCTCGAAAATCAGCAAGCCGTCACTCATTCTCGCGTGTGTCAAGAGTTGAGACCTCCATGTCTCACTTCCCTTATTGAAAGAATCCTCAACAGCCTCGTCAGCATGAGTGCAACCGACAGAGCAAGGCGCTCAAGAAGTCGAAGCCCCGCCGAGTCTCTGATTTCCAAGATATCGAAACCTGATTCCCAATCAAATGCTCATCGACGGACTCGTGTGAAGAGCTGGAACTCGAACAATACAGCCACGAGCCCTTCGAGAATGTCTAACGGCCAAAGAATTTCAGTCCACGTTGGCGAGCTATTAATTGTACCAGAACCTTCACCAAGATATGCCACCCAGCCGAGGTCGCAGTCCAGATCTGTGTTTTCTCCGTCGACGTTAAGAGAGAATACCCCAAGCCCTTTCAATGACAGACCTGTGTCTGGTCAACCATCGAACGACGGACAACCGGAATCGGTTGGAGATATATCGTCAGACAGAATAATAGATATACCTATCAGACTCTCGAAAATGACCCACGACCCAAGAAGTCCACCAATTCTTGAGATATTTCCAGCTCCACCATCACCATTAGATCACTTCGAAAAATGGTTTCCAGAATCACCGACAGAAGCACCAGTAGCTTTTGCAGAAAAGCAGGAACCTTGCGTCGACAAAAGACTTCCTCAGCCTCCATACCATGTCTTTGATCGTTCGAAAAAGTGGCAATTGGTTATTTTGGTATCCTTTGTAGGTATTCTATCGCCTCTTTCCTCGAGCATGTACTTTCCTGCTATTACAGCAATCGCAAAAGTAAGTAGCTTATCACCAAGAGATCTCCCCATGCTGACAAATTCTTAGGAATACGACGTTAGCACAGCATTGGTCCTACTTACAGTTACTTTATATATGATTATTCAAGCTATTGCGCCCTTTTTGTGGATGCCGATATGCAGTACTATTGGTCGGAGACCAGTATTTATTACGGCTCTTCTTGTGTTTCTAGCATCAACTGTTGGCTTGATACTTTCGAGAAGTTTTACCCTATTAACAATTCTTCGTGGTGTGCAAGCATTTGGTACAGCAGCTTTGACAGCCATCTGTAGGTCAACTCCTTCCTTCAGAATTAAGGGTTGCTAATAAACCACAGGTGCCTCAGTAATTGGTGATATATCAGCCTCGAAAGAACGAAGCAAGTTTATTGGTATTTTCGGTGGCAGTAAGTTATTTCTACCCTTTCAACTTTATTATGCTAATAGAAGCAGCTTTAATGTTTACCTTCATATCTCCCACCATCGGCGGAATTCTAACCTCGTACATGGGCTTTCGCTCAATATTCTACTTCCTCGGCGCATTTGGACTCTCAGCCTTACTCCTCGTGGTCCTGGCCCTCCCAGAGACCCTTCGAAGCATAGCCGGAGATGGTTCCACCCGTCTAAGTCGAGTCCAACAACCCTTGATACACGTGGTAAAAAGATCCAAGGATACAGTACGCGAGCCAGATACCAACCGTTTCAGCGTTTCTCTTACATTCCTCTCCGCGAAATCCTTCGTTGAGCCTCTTTACTGTTTGAAACAGAAAGACGTCATGATATCCTCGTTTGTTGGTGCCGTTGCCTTCGCCATATGCACGGCAGTTATTGCGACCACGACTACAATGTTCCACGCCCATTACGACCTCGGGTATATAGGGTTGGGTCTCATCTTCCTCCCGGCTGGTGCCGGCTCAGTAGTCTCTTTCTTCAGCATCGGTTACCTCATGGATTATGACTTTCGAGTCACTGAACAGCACTATCGGGATATGCATCGTCTCGAAAAAGAAACTACTCTCGACTATAAATCACTCCCAGACTTCCCCATCGAGCGAGCTCGACTTCGGAATTTCTGGTGGGTAACATTAATTTTTATCGGCTCAACCAGCGGTTATGGCTTCTCATTCAACCAAACCTCTCGATACATCGCCGTACCACTTACCCTCCAATTCCTCATCGCTGGCTCGGCAACTGCCATGCTACTTTTAAATGGCGTCCTGGTTGCGGATTTCTTCCAAGGAAATATCTCCGTGACGCCGGCTGTTAATATGGTTCGCTTCCTGGTAGGAGCTCTGGCTGTTGGGACCACGCAACCTGCTATCAACCATATTGGTGCTGGGATCACCTTCCTTATCATGGCGATGGTTATGCTGAGTCTTTGTCCTATTTTGGTCATGCAATGGTTTTTGGGACGACCTTGGAAGGCGAAGAGGAATAGTACTTGGCCGCGCCAGAAACTTGTGAAAGTTCCGGATTTTTTGACTAGTAGTGATTTGTTGGTCGAGAGTGTAAGAAGGGTTAAGTTACCTTCTTTACCTAGTTCTACTAGAGGGTTGAGGGAGGTGTGGGGACGAAGAGGGGAAGAGGTTTGAAAGTGCGCGTGAGAGAATATATATATATGTCTTAATGTTTGTGGAGCTCTTATGATGGCGAGAGCGGAGTCTGCTGGATCAGATTTTGACGGTCGCTTTTTATGAAATTACGACTACGCGTCATACACGGAAAGATGTTGGGGTTATTCTCCACGGTGGGATACACCAGCGACGAACGTCGCAAGATCTAGTTGAATACTGTATAGCGGGACCTCGCTATGCTGCTTGCTCACCACAATCACTTCATCAACAAGCAGCACAAAGAGGAATAATCATTTCTTCCTCGACAACAACGTTACCCAAGGGTGTATTTGTTTAATTACGGCCTTTACTGAGCCAGCCATCATGATGGCATATACGTTCATTACTTTCTCGAAAAGATTACTTCTTTTCCGTCTTGTTTTAATATTTGGCGGGATTGCGGGGTGGGGGGGGGGCACCATGGGGGGGTTTCCGTTTGCTTTTTTATCTTGGAGATGCCCGGAGACGAAGGCCACTCGCTTATTATATAGATTTTAGCGTTTTTGTGTATATTATATGGATGTCGTATGTAGGAAATGAGGAGTTGCCTATCTTATTCGCTGTGAGGGGGTTGTATTCACTCTTAAATTCATCTCAACGTGGCATGCTTTGAGTTTGTTCTTCGTTTTAGGACCCCCTAGTTGTTCGTAGCCCTCGTTATCTAAACTTTCCACAAGTACATTATCCTACATGCGAGGAACAATTTGCGACTATTAACCTGGGTTGGAACAATCATTTTGCAGAATAGGTTTGAACAACATTTATTGTCGCTTTTTATTTCCATCGCGGGCAGGCGGGTAAAATGGCTTCCTCTTAGCTTTTCAAATTTGTGCGTGGCTGATTTTAGTATATTACGAAGTCCCTGGGAGGATGGGTGATGCAAGACTATTTAGACCAAGTTCTTGAGGGTAGCTAGGAGTGTAAAGATTTTTTATGACAAGAGTCAGACACGTTTGTCATGAAAGCGATAGATTTTTCAAATTGCCTACTTATTAGATTTTAGGTAGAGACACGACGGAGTTGATGAAGCAATTGATTTTATTTTGAGAATTACTTTTGTTGGTTTTTGTTAGAAGGGAGTCCTCTTTCGTGGTGTGAGTGTGATGCTTATGCGAGATGAACCCTTCCATGAACGCTCCCAAGCTACCTACCCACTATCCTTCTAACTCCCAAAAAGTTTTTCCCTTGTCATAACGGTTCCAGAAGTTCTTTTCCCACCGATGTGTCGCCATCGTCTGTTTTTCAATAAACTTTTCACCCAAGACAGATTCCGCAAGATGCTTTTTCATCCTCGTGCGCTCACCCTCCCATAGTTCCTTCAGCTTGAACGCGCGAATCTTCACTGCCTCTGCTGGGTCCATTGGTCCGGGTTCTTGGAGAAAAAAAGGTTGAGGCCAATGGATTTCCACCCCAACTCCGTGCACTGCGTCGAATTTTGCCAGAGACTGGACGACCCTTTTCATTGATTTGCGATATGGCGCCAATTTCCAAGCTCCCTCAGGAACACCATCGACACTCTCGTAATCGTGGTCCCAATCCTCTTTTTTGTTGTCGAAACGGACGATAATGTCTAATTTTTGGACCCTGGCACGCTTCGAAAAAGACTCAAGTGCGATCTCAAAAATCTTGCACATGTACTTGTAGATGATGGATGATATGACGGAACCGCTGAAGAAGCTGTCTACAATCAACTTGAGGCTCCTGAGGTTAAGGTACTCAAAGAAGTTTTTGAGCTCGTGTCCATCGTGAGGCGCAAGGAGGAATGTATTCTGGCGGTAAAAGACTTCGCTGGCTTCGTGGTTCATTTGGCGTGAAACGAGGAATAGAGACTGTGGCACGCTATAGCAGTTGCACTCGGTGGAGGCAACGCAGTGATGCGCGTTGCAAAGACATCCGCAGTGTTTTGGGTTTCCCCGCCTAATCTGTTATCCTATCCTGCCTCGACGCTCCTTCTCCTTCCTGCCTCTATTTTAAGGCTATCCCGCCTTCTCCTATCCTTAAATTCTAGCTTTCCTAGCTACTCCTATCCTATAGTACTTGCTTGCCTTTCCTTGCTAAATAGAGAGGCTAGGATAGGAAGAGTTAGGCTAGTTAATTTCGCTTAAAGCCCGGAAGGCGGGTAGAAAAGAGGGTCTAGGTCCTGATTAGGGGGTTGCCTTCCTAATCCTACTCTAGCCTAGCCTCCTTTTTTCATCTGCCTAGCTACTCCTATCCTATTTTTAGAACTTTCCTAGCCACTCCTATCCTAGTTAGAGTACCTAGCCTATCAAACTTAGCCTAGCCTTAACCCTAATCTAGCCTAGCCTCTCCTATCCTTACCTAGGTGAGTAGCCTATCCTATCCTAAGTACTAGGCTGACCAAGGCGGGGAAAGCCAAAACACTGGACATCCGTGAAAATTATCGCAAGTACCTGGTGCTCTGAAAAACTTCTTCTCGTGATGCCAATTGGTAGTCAGCGGGAAGACCAGATCGGTGTACGAAAGTATTCTCAGTCGCAGTTCCGTGGGAAGCTTGTTGAAACCGTGAAATGTTGGCGGTGTGGGAGGCTTGCCGGTTATTCGTAGAAGAGTCGTTTGGGCCAGTTCCTGGATTGACGGCTTGTTGCGGCCTTTTGCAAGACGAATGGCGAAAGAGCGGATAGTTGGCATGTCCTCAAGTGGGCGGACGACCTGGAGTGCAGTGGTGAGATCTTTGGTGTCGCATTATATCTTCAAGCATAGGTCTGGAGAAGCACAGGCTGCAAGTCTTCTTACTACACTTCTCCATTGTGAAATGACCTGTCTATCATCGCGCGAAGTGCTGCTGAGAGCCATTCCTTGACGATTCTTCTTGCCCAAGCAGTCGAAACAAGCATGATATCCGCAGTGACAATTTTCTCCACCTTCGACGCAAATTGCAATAGTGAGCACTTTCAATGAAGCCAGGGCGTTATCAGACAGAATAGTTAAGGCTTGTTGTTGATGATCCAAACAGCCACGCGCCGCAATGAATTCATTTTCGCTGAACAACAGTTGTTCCACCTCTTTCGAGACAATTGGTGAAACCAGTAGCAGAGTGAGTGTAAGCTTGAGTCGCGGACAAGAGTCCAGTTTTTGGCGTGTTTGGAGCTTTATGGTTGCATTTGAACAGACGCCAGCTTCAATATAGATGCGTCGCCGAATGAACTTTAGGAGATCGTGGAAGCTCTTTCCAGAGACTGTTGACATGCTGTCTTGTTCTTGTTGTTCACGTTCTTGAGGCGGAGCCATGTCGTAGTCGTCGTCGCGATTGTGTTCGTACTCCTTCAATAACATGATGGAGATGATGTTGTCTCTAGAAAGTTGAGTCGGCGAGCGGCGCTAGCTTTAGCGTAGAAGTGACGGAGAGGGAAACACTATTCTGTCCCAACGCTAGCATGGTACCCTTGCTAGCGTAGAAAATTAGCGAAATTTCAACATATTTACTCTTACTAGAAAACAATCGCCACCGCCTTCCTAAAAAGGTTTAGCTCTATATGTAAAATCAGATATAAATAATAAATAAAGCAATAATAATAAAAGCTCGTAATAATAATAAAAGCTTGTAATAATAAATCGATAAACTACGTACTATCGAATAAAGCGCTTAAAAAGCTCAAATCTAAGGAGAGCCTAATTAGGCTAGCGCTTTCTCTTTGCCTTCTATTTATACTAGGTACTAGTACTATCTCTCTCTCTAAATAAAATATAAGCGTATAGCCGCTGTACTATACTAAATGTCTATGTACTCTATATTTTATTTAGAGAGGGGGATAGTATACTCTTCTACTAATTTTTATAAAACGTTATACTAAGGTCTATAGTAATCTATTTATTGACTTCTACCTCTTCCTCTACGTTCTCTAGCTTCTAACTTAACTAATAAGGTAAAATGGCTCGAATTCACTCTTATATATAAATAGAATACGCTTACTCTTAGTAGGTGGGTGTAGGAGGGTGTCCCTCCTACTAGGGGGTCTAGAGGGCTAGCTCCCTAGAGAAAAGAGTAAAATGCTTCTAGTAGAGTGAATAGGAGGATGAGGGGGCGAGTTACGTGGTGGCGCTCTTGGCACACCAGGGACCCCTGCTAGCGTTGGGACAGAATAGCGCAATCCGAAGGAGAAGGGGCCGATGATGTTGAGGGTAGAGGCACGTGTTTTCTTTGGCCTAATTCACTATTCTAGGAAAGATTCACAAGCTCATTTTAAACAGAAATAAAAACCTCAAAGCCCCACAGCGGTGCCAAGGTGAGCGCGGTAGACATTGTTATAAGTTTATAAGTCCTTAGCATATAACAACAACGAGAGAAACAAGGATATGAATTAAGGACATATTAAGGCCATTAGCATCCTTTCACGTACACCTTTGCCTAGGCAATTAGCTTGGTCGCTTCAGGAGACTCAGAGTGGCAAAGAATAACAAAGTCATTTATTATCCTACACTTTCAGTACAGTCTAATTAACCACTTCGCACAACGCCAGGCGACGGTGAGTAATAACCAACCTTCTGCCCGAAAGAAAGCCTAGAGTTTTCAAGTGAGAGACACTCAAACCATACTAACAGCGTCCGCACTAAAAGCACTACATTCATAGACAATCACCTGAACGTAAACAAAAACTTCATAAAAATATTTGATTTATTATCTACCCATCATTTCAGGGCGATCCCTATTGCGCAAAGCTTCATCTCAAAGAAGTAACGCCAACTTCCAGGTCCATGAGATCCTCAACCCCTAAGTAAAACCAGATAATTTCTCCCCCTGTGGTACCTCCGTCAAATGATCCGTGTATGCGGCGAAAAGTATGAAGGGTAATCTCGTGTTAGAACCTCAGAATGAGCAAGTGTGCAAAATGAAAACAACAACAGAATGTGTGTAAACCCCCTCGCCCCTGGCGACTTAAGGTAAAGTAATGAAAATAGCGTGGCTTGCGGTAGATATCTCAATCCAGTTGAGAAAACTCCAGACCACCCAGAAGAAAACTCACATTTCGTAAAGATCAGAATCATCCCAGTTTTCTTTCTCCGCGTCTGGTTCTTGCAGCTCGTTTTTCACGTTTCTCTGAGGTTCGTCATCATAATCGGCCTCGACTCGCATATTTCCATCCTCTAATCACGAATATGAGTACTGATAAACAGAAAGAGAAAGATTAAAACCCACCTGAGACTACTCTGCCGAATAATGAGACCAACTCCACCTCTGTGGCTTTTGAATTTAAAGCTGACTCAATTTCCCGTTCTTTGCTCACTTGCACTATTGCAGGTAAGCTAAAACCTTCAAATTCGCGATAGGGAAGTCTCACAATCGTAGATCCGTGCATCGATAGACTTTCCTACAAGCGGACGACCGAAATATGTCGGCAGGTCCTGTGGCCTGCGGTGAATCCGACCATATGCTTGGAGTTCGCTGCAAAATAGTTAGCCGGAATGTTGAGTTTGGTAGAAGCAAAGAGTTCTTACACGTAGATATTCCACCAAGGATCTCTGTGTGGAATGGTTAGCGTTCAAGGTTTTATCCATGGCAACGACACTTACATGTTGAGCATTCGACTTGCAAAAGCAAGATTAAGTCCAACTCCTCCGCACTTCAAGCCAGAAACCATCACCTTGATATCCACCTCCTCCTCGAACAGTCTAATTGCGAAGGCACGTTTATCGGAGTTCATACTTCCCTGTTGGGTATTAGAGACCTTTCATTTTGAAGGGCCGGAAGACGTACCGTGAGATAAATGAATTTCGCCCCTAGAGCCTCGAGTATGCGACCAACCGTAGCTAAATTATGTTGATACTCGGCGAAAATGATGAACTTCTCATTCGGTGCTTCACGGAGCCACTCCTCGAGTTTCTCACGGACTCTCTGCATCTTGGCTCCAAGTAGAAGGGGAATCTTTTCGTTGTCGTAGTCAATTAACCATTGCGACTCTTTAACATTTAATTGAGGGTGAAAGTTCAAAGCATCTCTTCCTTTATCGAAATCCGACTTCTTATCGTGGGCGTTTTTCAGGAGCTTCCGTCTGACATGTCTATCGTAATCGAAAACCACTTGACATCCTAGGACTGGGCACCTAGTAATGTCCTAAAGAGAATTAGTAGAGACCTGGTTGAATCGGGTTGCGAAATCAACTTACGCTTTCTTCCAATTGACCGTCTATATTGTAGCTGATGCATGAGAGGCAGAATAAGTGTTGGCATTTTTTGAGATTGATGAAGTGTGGATCGTTTGGATCTTCTCCGCATTCTTGGCAGACTTTATCTTCTTCAACGACATCATTGAGGTTTTCTTTCTTTCCTTCAATCCACTTATTGACTCCTGGATATTGAAACATTAAATCAGTCTTTGAAGATAAAAAGGGGATGCTGGCCAGGTATAACTCACTGTCAAGTAATTCCCTACCCATAAGCGTTCTGTTCTCTGGGTTTCCACCCTCATATAGCCCGATGAGCTTTGTTCGGATTTCCTCAAGGTCCTTCATTTCAAAAAGGAGCTGGATTGTAATGTTAGCAGCAATAACGGTAAGTCACAAAATATGTGAGTGAACTAATATGTACCTTCATCCATTTCTCAACCGCAAGGGGATGAGAAGCACACTGTCGCAGGCGTGTTATCCGCACCATGACATATGTCAGAGAGTGGCACGAATGCGATTCATCAAGTCCAGCGTTCATAATATTTCTCATGCACTCTTCAAAGGCACGGTAGATGATTTCCTCGTCTGCGCACAAATCTGTCGGGAGTTTCTCGATATGTTTAGCTAGAAGATCAATGATAGGTCTTCCAAATAATGTATCTTCAGGGGTGCGGCTGTTGGGGAATTATCAGTTTCTGGGACGCTTAATTGGATATGACTTGCGGGCAAAATTTTGAAGAGAAGATATGAACCAGACGAATTGGGAGAACGTACTGAATCATCATTTTTGAAAGGAGTCCACTCAAAGTAGCATCCTAAAGCATATTAGTAGACGTCAAACATCAATAGCGAGAAAACAAACATTTCTGTCGTCCGCAAGTGTAGCTCCAAACCTATTGCACAGTTAGTTACATCTTGAATATTTGGAGAGCAGACTCACGCTCGATAACTGTGGGGAGCAAGCGGGTGCTTCAAGAATCGGAAATATGAATAAAATTCTGAATTGTGTTAGTAAAGTTCAAAAGCGTGGGGCCGTGACCCATACCCCGGGTGCTATTCTGAACTGGCGTCTGTAATCAATGATGTTAGAACTTTTCTCTGAACGAAGAAGGGATTTACTACTTACACCACTCAAAGCCCACCGAAAGTCCGCTTGCAAAGCAGCAGCACCCAAACTTTGTTTGGATTTATGATTCGCGATATGTTGCTTCTGAGTGTTAATTGAGGGAATTTTGTTCTCTGTACAAATACTTACTGATTCATCAAGAACAACCTAATCGCAAGTTAGCATTCAAAAACCAAAATCTCTTGCCAAAAACATACTCTGCGCCACTTAATTCGATGTAATAATCCACCCTTCTCAGGATTATTTATTCTCCATTGTTCTAGGTTGGTATTTTTATCCGAATCTTTGTTGTCTGCACCGCTTTCCCCATCAACGTCTTCATGCTCGTTGTCTTGAGGGGATGGGCAGCTTTTGCTAAGATCGTACCAGGTCGCAATAACTATTTTCGCAGCTTTATATGCATTGGCAAATTGCTCAGTATCCCGTTTGTATACCAAAATTTCTGCTTTGGTGATATCAGTATGTTTCAGTATTTCGCTCCGCCATTGCTTTTTCTAACAGAGGTCTATTAGCACGGGAATTTCACTTTTGAGCTCCAACTCACAATCCCTGTGGGCACTATGATCAAAGTAGCTTGCGGGCCACTTGCCGGAGGGCGATTAGCATTGATCACCTGCATTTTTCGTTAACACAATTAACTGGGCATTAGAATTTGCTAATACTTACCGCGAGCATTTGGATTGTCTTTCCAACCCCCTAAGCACTCTGTTAGCTTATCGCATGGAGTGAGTGCGTACCTCAATAATCTCACCATGGAATCAGCACAAATTCCGCCAAAGGGCAGCAGACTTCCGTTCTCTGGGTTCTCCTCTCGATCAAGCATCCAAGCGACTCCGATGGCTTGATAATGATATAAACCTTCCAATGTCAGCATTTTTCGTTATCCATGATAATTAACGATGCTTACCAGTTTTCATGCCCTTCAATCGAAATCTGTCGTCTTCCGTGTAGTACCTGCACTTCTTGCTAATAAACTTGGTTGCCGCATCTACTGCGGCTCGGTCTCCCCACGCAAGTTTTTCGGTGCCCTTCGGCAAATTGTCCCGGAGAATCTTGAGAGCGTCCTTTTTGTTTGTTGCTTTGAACTGTAATGGCTTCTCTTTCTTGACACCATTTTTGCTCCCGCCGGGTCTCTGATTGAGAATACCATGCAACAACGCTTTGCCCTTTTTCTGATCTTTTGCTTTCTGCCTTTTCTTACCCCTGGTCGGATTTGCAGCGTTGGATGGGTTGGTTGGAGGCAGCTTTCGTTTATTTCCCGGCTTTCGTTCTTCCACATCTTCCTCAACCTTGGGTTTAGGCTCATAGTCGTCAATATTCGGTGGGTTCCGGAATATGGGTTTCCCTGCATCGCTTTCCTTAGCCTTGATGACATTTCTCGAATGGCTAAGTGGAAATCTGGAGGGCTTCGACTCGCTTTCATCATCCTTGATGATTATTTCTGGTGATTTTCCTTTGGATACAACGACAAATTCATCATCAGTTATGTTGATTGGGTGGATACGGGAGTTGGAGCAGTTGCGTCCTTTGCGGGATGGACCACTGACGATGAAACAATCCTCATCGTCGGTGTCATCGATTGTAAATGGCTCGGATCTCGTTCCTGCTGCTCTACCCGTTGCGAATGGAGATACTCGAGGCTCCAGATCGATGGGAGAGTCCTTCGAGTTTAAGCCAAATGGCGCAAATGGTGATTCTCGCTTTACAGATTGTAGGGAAGGTGTATCGGGGGCTTTTTGGTTGGCCATTTCGATGTCAGGTTGTGCTGGCGCAGTTGCTTCTGGGGTAGATGGGTTGATCGTCTCGACTTGGGGCTGCTTTGCCGGAGGAGGTGCTTCAATTGTGTTTCCTTGATCCATCTCGAAGTCCCCCGCGCGTTCGAAGCTTGCTGGGTCGTTAACGTCCATGGTTGCTGCGATTGTTTCATGCTCTATGACAACAATTAGTAAGTCTTGTAAAAGTAGCAGGTATAGCAGAGTCCTCTAGATTGTTGATCATGTGAGTAAATGGGAAAAGGGAGGTTCTTGAGCTGAGTCTGTTGAAGCACATTTGACCTGAAGGCCTCAAAAGAAAAGAGAAGAAGTTTGTTCCAAGTTGTGCGAGATGTTCTGGGGTAATCATAGCTATCAATCGAGAGATTGGGACAAATGAGAAATAGAGTTTCCGAGTGCCCCAAATCATCTCGAATAATCATGTCCATTATTCGAGAAGACTTGGGACAATTTAGAAATAGTGTTTCAAATTCTGCCAAACGTTCTTGAATAAGGGAGTTGCTTGTCCTAGACTGTTTTTGCACAATGCTTCGTACAGGGAGCAAAGGTGAGGCTGTCTTCTAGAATAATCCCGTAAATCGAAGCTGAAGTGTTGGGGATTTGAGGTTGAGAGCTAAAGCAGAACAGCACAAATTCACGTACCTAGCAAGTTGTAGCAATGCGGAAGCCTTGGTGTTTCAATTGGTATGGAGTTATACGAGGTTTGTCTCGAGACCCGGGGTGTTACGAGTAGATGTTGAGGTGCAAAGAGGAGATGTAAAAGATCGCGCGAGAAGCAAAAGCGGGAAAGTTGAAGGAGCTCGTTGACGAAAGTCAAGATGACCCCAAAGATCGAAGGGAAGAAAGTAGTAAAGGTCGAGACTCAAGAAACGGGTCTGGAGTTGCAAGTTTGTTGATATTGTCGAGTGCGAATTGATAAAAAGGAAGGGAGAGTATGTTGGGGATGGAAGTTGGAGGTGTAAGTTTAAGTTGGTAAGAGGAAGGCCTCCATGCGAAATGCGAATTGCGAATTGATAAAGAGTGGGAGGGATGGAGGTTGGAGGAAGGTTGGAGGAAGGTTGGAGGAAGGTTGGAGGAAGGTTGGAGGAAGGTTGGAGAAAGGTTGTGGTGTCACGGAATTCTTCTGAGAGCCCGAAGTTCCGCAAGGGTAAGCGAGTGAAGTGGGGTAAGTTTGAATGTGAGCCTCTAAGGTCCAACCAGCACGCTATGGAGAAGTAAAGGTGAGGTCAAAATTCCGGGTACTTGAAGCCCAAATCCAGGCGAATTGAGTGAAGTGATTTTTTCAGACTCAGCTTGACTGAAATCCGGAAGCCTCTTTTCGATGCAAGTGTTCCATAATATCCCTTGGACCAATTTAAGATATTGCGCGAGAAGGTTTAGGAGAATGAAGAAGTCGACTCCCTCGTTGTTCCAAACCGTTTTGGAGAACTGCGGTTATTCCGGACCTTTTCGCACATCAACCGTAAAAAGAAGGCGTGCCCTGAGATCGTCCTTGTGTGTATTATTAGCAAGTACTCGAGTAAGAGTGTTAGCGGTCTCTTTTCCGGGTACAACATTACTTCACTTTTGACTCCAAGTGTAATAAAATAGAATGGCTTGAGAAGGTTTCGAAGAATTGAAAATTCGCCCTCTTCATTCCCTTAAATACTCGGGGTTAATATTGTCAGTTCCCCAGAATTACTCGGGCAGTAGAAAGCCCTGTCACGCTGAGCAAGGAACTAGGCTTTACCTAGTTTTCCTTACACGGCAATCTCCCCTTCACGATTTAATCAACGAGCATTATGATAATTCTCCAAAGAAACTCACCTTCTAATCACCATCATATATCTCCCTGTTCACCGCTTTTAAAAATCATCTCTCTTCACGATATCAAATAAGAATAATTGTTAGTATGAAAAATTGATAACAGGTACTCACTGCCCCACTGAGGAGCTGCCCCCTCCCATGCAGATATGAAAAGCCTGGGAAGCTCAAGAAGAGTTGAAAAGGATGTCTTCAATCAAACCCAATCTTGGATAGGGCGTGGACCTCCGCGGCCCTCCAGCTCCACGGAAACGGCAGGCTTCGAGTGTTCTCCGCTGACCACATCCCTAGCCACTCTCTTCGACGCAAGTTGGTAAAGCTTAGAGAGCTTTGATAAGCGCGTCCGGCATCACACAAAACTGCTCTTTACAATGACATCGTTCTTGGGTAGGGTGTGGTTCTTCAAGGCGGGCTTCAAGATGAGACAATTCTCTAGGTAATCTCCAACAGCCAAAACCCTAGCCCAACAACATCAGCCCTGGTTTATTCGCATGTGCTTTTCCCAATTGCATTGTATCATTCTTCATGGCTTGCCCTGGTGGGGATTTGGCGCAGAGACCAATGCTTGTTGGAAGCCATTCGATGCCACTGAGCCTGTTGGTAATGCGGTCGCACGTTTATGAGATCCCTCGGGGCAGCCCATCTGCCAGTAGTATCTACATTGCGCAGCCATGTCGCGTTCCTCGGTCTTTTCAAGAGCTATTGGAGAGTTAGCTGCGGAGTAAAAAACGTCGCTTCTGTAGCTTACCATTACCAGAAATTTGTAGGATAGCATTGGAATATTAGCATCAAAAAAGTTGCCTTGTGATTTATATGTGACTTGTAGATAAATCGCAGAACCAATGCATGCGGGACTGGTTGTTGGTGTAGGTCACGTCTTAGTTCAGTAGCTCGATGTCGCTGCACCTTTGTCGTTGGGTTTAAGTGTGGTTTAAGTGGAGGCGACCTCAAGCGCCAACGCCTCGGCCAGTCAGAAGGCGAGGAACTGCGATTACTTGCCACACCACACTTGACGATATCGCGACAAAAGAAAGAATCATTTGTTTAATTCTTTAGAGTTAAATAAATCCTTAAAACAGCCTTTAAATAACGTAAAAAATAAATAATTAAACTGGCAAAAACATAAGTGGCTCCGGAGGCAAATCCTTGAACACCAAGGCAATCCCCGAGCAGCTCGGGCGGGATTGTGATTCCTTGAATGAATCGAGGCATTCCTATACCAGTTTAAACATTGACTAACCTCGGTACACATCGCTACGCCCCAATAATCTTCATCTTGGAAGACGTCTCGGTTTGATAGTTATGGTATGTCATTGGCCCGGGAGTCGAAAGTTCCGAAGGAACGAAATCTATCCAGGTTGATCTAAACTGATCGGATCCCATGTAAACTCGGAACTTTATTACTCAGTCCTCCCCGCAGATGGGGTAGCAACTAAGGTAGGAACCTGGTTTTGTCGGCTTCTCCTCCCTATTAAGGCCAAAGAATCTCAGTGGTTGGTAAGATTGAATCCATCAATAATACCAATGCACTAAATGAGACCCAGTTGCCAAGCTAGTTTGAATTGGCGAAAGTGATTTCTTTATTGGTGTCTAATAGAAAAGTGCGCTAGTGTGGGGACCTAGGTGGGTCCCGTAGTTTTAGCGAAGGGGTTGGTGGGCGAATCTGTAGGTAGCTTTGTACCGTGGCTGCGAGTTTTACTAACTCGTAATTGTGGAGAAGATAAGCTATAAAAGGTGAAGTTACCTAACCTAGAACTTCAAGACGAAAACATGAGAACTTGCTAAGCCTTAGGTCAAGGGCTAATCGCAAAATTGTCTAGCATAATACCAATGGAATATAATGCCTATGTGAACCTCTGATGAAGAGTGAAGCGGCCTCTTTCTCCCTGGTTCATAAGCCTGATGTTACTTGGCACCGCGATACCATACCCATTTTTTTCCTTTGAACCGCGAAAAGACTTGTGATAAAACCAAAGGATTCCTAAGTGCTTACCTAGATAGAAGATCCCAATTCCGATTTCAGAACTTGTTAGTTGTTCACGGTAAGCAGTGAAGTAGCCAGAGTACCAGGATTGCAGGAAATAGTATATAACGCGGTGGAGAGAGTAGCAGGGTGCTTAAATAAACGTATAAGTGAGCCGATCCCAATCAGGAAAGCGTTTATCACACGATGGCAAACCTGTGTGAATGAAAGATACTCACCTGATAGTGGAAACTTTATCAAAAGCTTGTAGTGTCCTTTTCGGATGAGTCTCAGAAGCGTCGAATACTCCCTATCTCAGGTGTGAGCTTCGGAAATTGAAGATGTCGTTTTTTATGAACCGTAGAGAGTAAAAATAAGTTCAAAGTCGGGACAAATCCAAGTATAATTTAGTCTTGAATCATTGTAAAAACCTCCAACAAGTTGCTATGGGACCCATTCACAATAAGGGCCACGAAAGTTAACAGGATATACATATTTTCTCTCAAATAATTACAGTGGGCAAAGCTCCCGACTTTCCCGAGTTGAAATGACAGAACTAGAAAGTTTAAACGACGACTACAAGCCGAGAAGATTAAAGATACATTGACAGTAGAGGAGAGAAAATTTATATACACGTTTTCGCATAGAAGCCAATCTTTCTCGCTCTGTACAAGATTTTACTGAAGTTCCTTTTTTGAGTACCCCAAGCCACACCAGAGTTCATACAACTGATCAACTGAGCCAATATAAAACAAGGGCCCCATTACAAGTATCACGCATTTCTCAGGGCAAAATAGTTGCAGTTGACAATAACGTCGTTCTCTCAATCATGACAGTAGAGTCAAACCCGTGCACACTTAACAAAAGCACGCCATGGGATGAAGTACAATTTGCCTGGTCTTCACGATACCAAACTCACATAGCAAGTACTCAAGATCTGAACACTAAGAGCAATCGGCCCTTGGAATCATCAATTCTCGCCTCTCATTTCTTTTCTCGCTCCAACTTACGACTTTCATACCGGCAAAGGAAAACGCTTGAATACAGAATCGCTCAATAAATCCCAAAGTCTTTTAGATAAACTAGTTGTAGCTGCTATAATCTCTCTCAAACATTGGATCTCAACATCATAAGTTCGCTTGAAAGTTGAAAGACTTTGATAAGTTTTTAACTTTTGGAATTGATATGCTTTCGGAAACGTAGCTACGGAGAACGCCATCAAAACAAAGTATAGATATTACAGGGCAGTACGCTATAATATCCTATACAGTGTCCTGAAGAGTGAATTGAGTGGACCACCTTCAGGGACGGAAAAATGCTCCCTTTTTGTACCATTCAATTCATGCTACTTTTTCGCAACATATAAAGACCACATAACTACATTACAAGTAAAATAAGGAAAAACTAGTACAACTGTCACTAAGTCTATTCAAAAGCTAATTTCATTTTTTATTCATTTTTCCGATCGTTATGTCGCATAAAACATACCTTTGTACACAAGGTGTATAAAAAATAAACATTTTTCCGTCTCTGAAGAGCCTCTCTTAAGCTCCCTTTAATTCAGGGCTCCGAGGCTTTCCTATAGTCTAGAACCGGCGTCTCTTATAGAGCATTCTAGCGTACAGTCCTGTAGCCGTACGGCCGGAAAATAAGTTTTTTTTCGGAACTATATAGACACTCGGGATTGAAGTTTTCTCGGACATATTCCCCCTCGGATATATGTCTATGTGAGATTTATTTTACCTCCGGAGTCGGAACTATGTTAATGCACTCGGAGATATTACTGATTTCGGAATTAGGAAATGATTTTAATTCGAGAATATTTAACCTAGAGATATTTAACTTAGATATCTTTTTCTCGGATATATTTTCCTCAGGGATATATCTTAGAGCTATATTAAACTTAGAATTAAATTTATCTGATATATTTTTTAAAGCGTTTTATCTATTGATAGTAGTTCGGAGATATTATTTTAGAGTATTATACTTTCTAGTAGTTCATCTCCGAGCATTGTATTTCCAAGTGCTCCGAAGGAATATCTTGGAGCTGTTTATTTCCGAGGAGTATCTCTCCGAGTATTATTTTTGGATTCTAAATTAATATTTCCGAGCAAATATCTCCAAGTGGTATATTTCTAACATTTCTAAGGACTATTTCCGAGGATTAGTTCCGATTACTCTTCTATTTCCGAGACACTAGACCTTATTATAATAGTAGAGATAAGAAGGCAATGCTAGGTCGTTCTACACAGAGATAACTCAACCTCACAGGCCGAAAAATGCTCTATAGGCTCGGATATAATACTTTAGCGTCTTTTGCATCTACTTATATTTTTTGTATATTTTTGCGACCGTGTAGTGCTGAGTTGTCTGTGTTTCTGCTTTTCGGTGGGTGCCGGCTAATATTTTTAATAGAATCTTCTAATATATCACTTAATGTGCCAAACAGGCCTTTAGAAAAACAGAGTAAGATAGAAGAAAATAATAGGAGATTTAAGGCTCCATATTACTGCGGCATATATGTACTGAGATATGGAAACGATCAAACTGCAAATAGTAAACCGTAAATCGCCACGTGAATCTGTACAAAAATACCATACCTATGAATCTCTTAAACTCCAATAAGTAAAAATTCAGTAAACTTTCTGATTTCCATGGGTTTTTTATTGAATATAGTTTCTTGTGTAGTCCGTGAAGTAGTGATTCCATTTGTAGTCGGAAAGATGGTAGGTGACTGTCTCTATATATTTCAAAACTGGCACTGACTGAACGGAAAAATATAAAATCGAATCTACATCGCCTCTAATATGCGGGATAAATATTTTATTCTCCTTTTCTTCCATCGTCTGGGAAAAACTGAATAATGTCCTGACAGGCTGACACCAGAGTTTCTCGGATGGATAGTGCGTCTATTACTCCCTGTAACGATGCCACTCCTTCAAATACACATAAGATGATTGCAAAGATCGAATTATCGCTTTCTTACCTTCTTACCCTCTTATTCTCTTGCTCTCCTACTCTTTTGATATCTTGGTGCTTCTCCCCCTCTCTCTTACTTTGTTGGGATATTTGATCATCGTGTTGGATCCACTAGATACACCCAGAAACTCGTCAATTGGAGAGTTTGTCTGATTGGTGACACGAGAACGGGGTAAGCAGAGCGTTGTGAGCCAACCTTGGAAAGTATATGCCTCTCTAATGAACAAGGTACTGTAAAGATGCCCAAAAGCAGCTATGGGCCTTTCAAGGCCGAGTGGTGCAGCTGATGCCTTCGGTGAGGTAGGTGGTTCAAGGCTAGCTCAGCCTTGGGAGGGCCTGCCTAGTCACTGCAACGCCAACTGGCAATATATATGCAGCTTAACTTGGATCCAGTCGACAGGGCTTTTGCACCCCGCTTAAGCAGATAATTTGTGACAGTGTGCAAGGGTTCGTTGTAGGTTGTGAAGTTTTTCAAGTTTTTCATGAGGTTGCTTGGTGTCACATGACAGGTCCCATGTGGCGCAGTCAGGCCTCTTCCCAGCCCCCTTTTCTTGAAGTCACTTTGAACATAGGGCGAGATCATCCTCCCCATTCGACTTGTTACAAATCATGATAGCCTTGCTTGAGATATAAGAGGTCGATTCCCCTCAAGGCACTTTTGCGTACGTACCTTCTGCCTGGCAGTGTTATCTCCATAAGCTCTTACATACGAGCTGCAGCTTCATCTGACTCACCGATATCCTCTTGTGGACGAAACAATCAATGTTGTGGACAAGCGAACCATTTGCCTCGTTGCGCCCTTCGCGACGGACCATAAAAGCGGCAGTAAAAACCTTCGACTTTCTGGGACAAATTAAAGTTGATTGCTTTTATACCACGTGTTTAGGATAATTTACATGAATTTTCTGGAGTGTTAGAACAACGAGGGCTAGGTAGGCTGGTACGAAAGGAAGTATTTACTGTAACTTTTAATGTCCATCGCCAGGCCCCCACGGCAGCCTCCATAGGTCCATTGCTTTACACCGGCACCAATCAAATACCCATCTATTGTCTCAGAGAAATGTTTCCCAAATATTATGTGCGGGGTAAGTTGCATTATTTCCCTATCAGAAGCAGTATCGCCAACTTACATGGGGGTGTGTTGCCTATAACCCCTCGTTAGCGTCTAAATCGTTCAATACTTAACCTGCGCCTCGATTTTTTCCACAAGAAAGCAATCAACTCACTGCCTCTTCATTTCTACTATCCAAACTCAACCCTTCCGTCGTTCTTCATACCGGTCTCAAGATGACTACCACTCCAGAAATCCAGGACTACGTCAAAGTCCTCAAGCCAGATGAGACCACAGAAACAAAAGCAGAGCCTGAGCCACCTCTTCCTCCCACGGTTGTTGTAACCACATCCCGATCACTCAAGCCCAAAATGGTCGAACCTGGTATGAAATGCGAGACAAAGGACTTTTACAAAACCAAAGACTCTTCGGCATGGACCCACAAGTACCCCGATTATCTCGAAGAAGCTGTTGAGAACGACGAGACTGCTCAGTTGGCTTTTTTGAAACGAAATGACAATAGCTCAAGCACCCGAAAGAAGTTCAGCTTGAACTCACTCATCATCCAAAGCCCCCTACTCAAAAAGGCTTTGGGGACAGTCTTTTCCGGCTACGAAGGTGTGACCACCGACTTGAAGCGTCTCAAGTTCAAGAAGCCTTTTGCTCCTTTCGTCCATCGCTGGGAGAAATTCCTGGAGGTCAAGAACTACGAGACAGATGCCACCACCAAGAAGCATCTTGAATTGCTATGGGATACTCTCGAAGTTCAACTTCGGGATACCATTTCCACACAAAAGGATCTTATTGCCAACGGCGTCATGACTCACGATTATCTCTGGACCATGTTTGAACCTGGGTGTTTGGTCTTTCAGAAGTCATCAGACACCGAAAGAGTTCTTCAAGTGAGAAGTGCCACTCACGATCACCACTCAAACAAGATCACACTTCAAACTCGCTACGTTGAATGGGGTGGTCAAGAGTTTGGATGGATGGAGGAAGAGCAGGAAATTGAGGGTTTTGAGGGGACGAAGAAAATCACCGATATCTCCATCATCCCTCTTTCATACCATGAAGATGCAATTGGAGTCCAACAACGATGCATTGCTCGAGGACGTTCATGGGAGGCCTTGTGTGGATAGTGAGTATTCTCCGAGTTGTTTTCCCCTCTTTCAGGCTGTTTTTAGGTGGATTAGGACACTATTTCCTCCCCAAGCATCTCACTTCCTCCTCACGCAACCCTGTTTCTTCCTAGTTTCCTCAAACATACTTCTACAAAGGGCAATACTAACTCAGAGATCATCCGTAGTCACTTCAAGTCATACAAGGGTGTTGCAACATCGATTGAAGACTCTCGGTTCAACATCGACAGTCGCATCATCATTGTGAGTAGCCCGTTACATATCACTTATTTCCACTACATGTGAACTAACCACTAAACATAGGATACCGATGCCTTCAATACCTTCAATCCAAATAACCAGGTCTACGTTTACACCCTGACCGATTGCGAGACATATGTTGCGCCACCTCTTGAGGAGCCTATTACAGAGGGCAAGCTCTCACCATATCACCTGCTTCTCGCATCCACAGGCCTTCGTGGTTATTCTCTCAAGGACAAGAACTGGTTCAACTTGCAAATGGACAATGTCACAGATATCGTCTGGAACAACCAAGCATTCTCAAGTCTAGTCTTGCCAGAGGATACCAAAGATCTCGTCCGTGCCTTCGCCCATAGTCAAATCCAACAAGAGCAAGAATTCGACGATGTCATCCAAGGTAAAGGCAAAGGAGTCATCATGCTTCTCTCGGGTCCTCCAGGTGTCGGTAAAACCTTGACCGCAGAAGCCGTCGCAGAAGCAACCCGCATCCCACTTTACTCCATGTCCGCTGGTGATCTTGGAACCGATCCATCTGCAGTCGAACACACTCTAAAGACTATCTTCCGAATGACAACCCGCTGGAAGGCGGTTCTCCTCCTCGACGAAGCCGACGTCTTCCTCGAGTCTCGCTCCAAACACGATCTCGAGCGCAATAAGCTCGTCTCCATATTTTTACGTGTATTGGAATACTACGAAGGATTCCTCTTCCTCACCAGTAACCGAGTAGAAGACATGGATGATGCGTTCGAATCTCGTATCCATCTCGCTCTTCAATATGGAGACTTGAGTTTCGAGTCCCGAAGACAAATCTGGTTGACTTTTGTTGATGGCCAGGACCAGAATGAGAATTTCACTGATGGTCAGATTGACACTCTTGCTGACATTGAGTTGAATGGGCGGCAGATTAAGAATATTATCAAGACAGCGCAGTTGTTGGCTACTAGCAAGGGAACACCTTTGAGTTTTGAGCATGTGCAGATTATTACTAAACTCAGAGCCAAGCATGCTGCCTGCGTCCCTTTGAAGAGTAGTTAGATTTCGGATTTCGTTCTGGGTATTTCTCCCGAAGCGAGGGGTATCTTTCTGTGAAATTGGATTAGATGGTATACTGGGGTGTGTTATATTTGTTGTCGTAGGAATACAATCATTTGAAATCAATCCACCTCGAGAAATATTAATATCCAAATTCTTTCTTTCACTCCTCACTCACAGGAAATGAGCTTGAAAAGATCAAACTTCTTCTAATTAATGAGACTCTTCCCAGTCCCGTCACACCAGAACGGGGTCTACCAAACAAGAGAGAACCAGAGGAACGAAACACTTCTGTTAGAGTGGAGGGAGTTTAATTGAATACGTTGTCAATCATTCCTTGCTCTCCCCATCTTCAATTAAAGCATTATAGAGGAGGATCAAAGGGCAATAGTTTCAGCAAAGAGTTACGTCGCTCCAAAACGTGGAGGATAAAGCGTGACTCCCATTTGTTTGCTCGCTTACTCTTGGGTTACTCGTTGCTTACTGGCTCACTCGCATCTTTTTGGGCCCTAAAATTTGATTTTCGGGTTACTCGCTATTTGACAGCGCAATCTCGATATTTTACCCCCCCCCAAACATGCTATGTAGCTTACTCCACTATTCATGGCGTACTAGTGGGTTACTGTTAGGTTACTACCTAGATAGGAAACACTATTCTGTCCCAACGCTAGCATGGTACCCTTGCTAGCGTAGACAATTAGCGAAGTTTCAACATATTCACTCTTATTAGAAAACAATCGCCACCGCCTTCCTAAAAAGGTTTAGCTCTATATATAAAATCAGATATAAATAATAAACAAAGCTTATAATAATAACAAAAGCTTATAATAATAACAAAAGCTCGTAATAATAATAAAAGCTCGTAATAATAACAAAAGCTCGTAATAATAATAAAAGCTTATAATAATAATAAAAGCTTATAATAATAAATTAATAAACTACGTACTATCGAATAAAGCGCTTAAAAAGCTTAAATCTAAGAAGAGCCTAATTAGGCTACTTTCTCTTTACCTTCTATTTACGCTAGGTACTAGTATACTCTTCTACTAATTTTTATAAAACATTATACTAAGGTCTATAGTAATCTATTTATCAACTTCTATCTATTACTCTACGTTCTCTAGCTTCTAACTTAACTAATAAGATAAAATAGCTCGAATTTAATCTTATATATAAATAGAATACGCTTACTCCTAGTAGGTGAGTATAGAAGAGTATCTCTCCTACTAGAGAGTCCGAGGGGCTAGCCTCTTAGAGAAAAGAGTAAAATACTTCTAGTAGAGTAAATAGAAGAATAAGAGAGCGAGTTACGTAGTAGCGCTCTTAGCATACCAGGGACCCCTGCTAGCGTTAGAACAGAATAGCGTAATCCGCTAATTAGTAGCTACTAGTAACTCTGTTTAGCCTCTAAACTTGAGACTCTTCTCCCGATGTAAAAAGAAGCGCGACCGAGCCTTAGAAGAGCTATATAACTCGTCTAACGTTAGTATAACCACGTTGCTATTTAACCTTTATTAGCGCGCAGGTATCACGTGTATAATTAGCCTTTAGCAGTATTTAAACTAGCTTAGAAACGCAACTAGAAAGA
This sequence comes from Hymenoscyphus infarciens, assembly GCA_001414345.1. Classification (NCBI taxonomy): domain Eukaryota; kingdom Fungi; phylum Ascomycota; class Leotiomycetes; order Helotiales; family Helotiaceae; genus Hymenoscyphus; species Hymenoscyphus infarciens. The sequence continues at coordinate 135,120 of LLCB01000047.1, forward strand.
CTAAAAAGTCTTATATATTAATTAATTAAGTTTTATAAATATTTAATATATAATAACAGAGAAGTATAATACTTTTAGTAGATAAAAGTCTTATACTTTAGTAGATAGTAAACTAAAAATTATATACTTTTAGTATATAATAGACTAAAAGCTTTTTTAACTTAATCTTTTTAATTAATTAACTATTTACTTATATACTTTTAGTCTATATTAGACTAAAAGTCTTCTTTAAATAAATCTTTTTAATTAATTACTTATCTATTATACTTTTAGTTTATTATTTATTTAAAATATAATACTTTTATTCTATTATATATTAAATATTTATAAAACTTATATATATTAAAGACTTTTAGTCTATTATCTACTATAAGTTTTGATATATAAAAGACTTTTAGTTTATTATCTATTAAAAATATATCACTTTTAGTCTATTATCTACTAAATATATATAAGCTTTAGTCTATTATTTACTAAAAGTATATAATCTTTATTCTATAATATATTAAATAATTATAAAACCTATATATATAAAAGACTTTTAGTTTATAATATACTAAAAGTATATTACTTTTAGTCTATTATATATTAAATATTTATAAACCTAATTATAACGGCTCTCTATAAATACACAAAGAGAGTGCTTATAGAATAGTATCTAATATTAAGAAAAACTAAACTAAAGAGAAAAGCGAAGAGTATAAGTACTCTAGCTTTATTTATATATATTAAGCGAAGCCTTAGCAAAGCCTTAGGCTAACCTAGTTATATAAGTAATATATATAACTAGGACTATTATACTACTCTCTCTTTAAAAGTGCTTCTTATAACTAAGTAGCTTTATTCTCTTTTAATATAAGAGTATTAAGCTCTAGCTTACTATAATCCTCTCTCCTAGCCTTATATACTACTTTCTATAATAGAAGAGCTTCTAAGAGACTAGCTATTTTTAGCTTCTCTAAATAGAACCTCTCTACTAGTTATAGCGTATATATTAGTTATTAAGCTAGATACTAATTAAGGTCTTTATTATAGCCTTTCTACTTAATTTAGTAATAGAGAGACTATTATCTCTTCTTACTAGCTAGTATTTCTTTAACCTCTTATTCCTCTTCTTTATTTATAATAATTAGTAGAGGTAGTATAACTACCTATCTTAGTAAGAGATCGTCTATAGCCTTATATAACTTCTTAAGAGCGAAGATAAGATAAGCTTTAATAGAAGCTAGTAGTTATAATCGAAAAGTAGAACCTACTTCTTTAAAGATCTTAAAAGGGCTAGCTATCTAGTAGTCTAGCTTTTAGCTTAGTTATTAAGTTGTCTAGTCCTTTATTATAATAAGAACTATATCTCTTACTCTAAAATTAATATCTTATCTATATTTATTTATATCTTATTCTTTCTTCTATTAAGCTTTTAATATATTTACTTAGCTAACGTCTAAGACCTCTTAGATTATCTTTATAACTACTATAGCCTCTTCTTATAATAGTCGTTCTTTTATATTAGCTAGTTCTAGTATTTACTAGTTAAATAAGGTTCTTAGTATATATCTCTTTTATAACTTAAAAGGTAATATTCTAATAGTACTATAAGATAGTACTAACTATATATAGTCTATTATTAGAAGGATCTTAGACTAATTAGTATAATAATAATTAATATATAGCTATAAGTACTAATTAAAGTATTAATTTATAATCTTAGTCTAGCTATCTATTTAAGTATAGTTTATAGTTAAGAGTTAAAGCTAAATACCTAGGATTTAAGTAAACTCTCTCTAGAACGTAGTAATAAAGTAAGAGCCTCTATTTAATATTACACTTTTAAAAAGCCTATAGTATTATAGAACATGTTTAATATATAACCTTATTATCTATTTAGAAGTAATATTCTTATAATAGAGTATTAAAATAGACTACTTAAATAAGTAGTCTATTACTATAAACATATTATTATAACTATACTTATTAACTAGAAAGGACTTAAAATCTATAGCTATATATTACTATATATATAGTAGTATTAGGAGTAGGTATAGATAGCTAGGTATTTTATCTTAAGAAACGTCTACTCTTCTATATTTATAATAGTTTTATATATATCTTATAATATTAGCTTTTATATTTTACTAGATATATCTTAAATATAGAATCTAGTAAGTCTTATCCCTTCTTAGGTAAGCTAAAAGTATTTAATTATAAGCCTTATAAATTAGGTCTATTCTTAGTATATCTATATCTAGTACTACTAAGTTGTTTTAGTAAAGTAAAAGGCCTTCCTCTAAAGTATATAGGGAATTAGTATTAGTTTTAGCTTATACTTATATAGCTTAAAGTGTTATAGCATTCTTATTTACTTAGTAGATTTATTCTAAAAGTATAAATAATTCTTAAAAGTAGTTATTATTAACTAGAGCTAGTATAATCGAGCTTATTTTAACCTCTAAGTCTTTAAGCGCTTTTATATTAAATTATTCTTTTATTAAGAGTATATAGGTCTAGTACTACTTTTTAAGTTCCTTCTATAAGTATATCTTATTTACTTTATAAGTTAAAGTATCTATCTTACTATTCTTACGCCTTAAATAGAATATAATAATAAAATAGTACTTAGCTAAAGCTTTAGCCTACCTTACTTAATAAGTAGTAAGTTACTTAGTAGTTATAAAGTACTTAAGCGCTTTATAATTAGTATAAATATAGATTTTTAAATAAGTGCTTTATAGTTCTAGTCTCTATTCTATAAGTAAGTATATAATAGTAAGTAGCTCTTTATTATATATTTTATAGTTATACTTAGCTAGAGATATAGTCTTACTAAAGTAGACTATAAGGTACTATTCTTTATTAGCTTATTATTATTATAATACTCTAGTAATAATTCTATCTAAAACATTTATCTTAATTATAATAGAGAGATTAGAAGAGTAGTAGTAGAGGATTAGTATAAAGGTAAGTACTACTTTTAAGTCTTTAAACGCTTCTTAGTACTCTTTATTAAAATTAAAAGATACGTTATTCTATATTAGGCGTACTAAGAGCTTTATAATTATACTATAGTTCTAGATAAACCTTTAGTAGAAGTTATAGAAACTAAGAAAGCTTTAAACGTCTTTTACTATCTTTAGAGCTTACTATTTCTATACTACTAAGACCTTTTTAAGGTCTACTTTAATACTATTAGTACTAATAATAAACCTAAGATATTTTGTTTTCTTAACGTTAAACTTATACTTCTTAATATTAACTTATAACCTAGTATTCTTAAGATATTAAAAGACTTTTTATATATACTCTTTATATTTAAAGATATTTAATAAGTAGATAAGGATATTATCTAAGTAGGTAGAGTAGAAGTTATCTAGATAGTTAAATAGAACGTTATTTATATAGTACTAGTAGGTAGATAGGCTATTTATTAGACTAAATAGTAGAACCTTATACTTATATATTCTATAATAGGTATAAAAAGTAGTTAATTCCTTAGTATCTAGATCTATTTATATATAGTAGAAGGCTTACTAGATATCTAGCTTAGTAAAAATATAAGCTTAACTAATATATATAAGCGTTTTATTAATTAGAGGTAATAAATAGTAGTCTTTTTAAGTAAGATTATTAAGTTTTTAAAAGTTAATATAAAAACATAGCCTTTTATCTACTTTCTTTATAAATAGAATAAGAGTAGTAAAAAGGGACTAGCTATATTTAATAAACCCTTTATAAAGATTCTTTAAGATATATTCCTTTATAGCTAATAACTTTTCTATAGATATCTTATATAAAGAGGAATATCTAAGAGTATTTAGACTTTTAAGATTAATCTTATAGTTATAGTATTAGTAAGGTAGAAGAGTATCTAAAGTAGCTTTAGAAAATACCTCTTCGAAGTCCTAGTACTTATTAGAAAGAGTAATATTAGAGGCTATATCTAGTTCTTAATTAGCTATAATAGTATTAATTTCATATATACTTATAGTAAATATCTTACTATCTTTTTAAAGTAAGTAATAATATATTCCTATAACTAAAATAGCTAAAATATTAATAATAAGGTCTAACTTCTTTAAGATAAAGGGTTTCTAATAGTATACTAAAGTAAGTACCTTCTTTATAACACTTTTAAGTTCTTTCTTTATAACCTAGTATTTTACTTATATTAAAGACTTATAGCCTCCTCTACTATATATAGTTAAGATATAACTAGCTAGAGTTATAGTATTAATTTTAAGGTAATCTATAAGCTCTAAGAGCCTTCTACCTTATTAGCATTATTCGTCTATTCCTATAGCTTAGTTATAAGTATTAGCTTTATTCTAATAAGAGAGTATAAAGTCTTTTAGTTATATAGTATCTTAAGAGAGAGAAGTTAGCTATTAAGTAAAGAAGTAAAGCTTAAGGTTATTAAGCTAGAGTAGTTTTTAATAAGTTATATTAATATTAATATAAAAGTACTTAAAAAACCTTTAGCTAAGAATAATATTATATAGATCTAAGTTTAAGAGAATAAATAGTATATTAAAGAATTTATAACTATCTAAGATATAATTTAAAAGGAGATAATATATAGCTTTACCTCTAATTTCTCTATTATATCTATAAATCTTAATAGAGGTAGGAAGTCTTTTAGTCTTTAAACTATAGAACTTTATAAGGTTATAACTAAGTTATATATTTATAAAAGAAAAGGTATTTACTTTAAGATTACTAAGAGTAGTAGTTTATATATTAAATCTATTAATAGTTATTATACTAAGTAAAGTAAACACTTTTCTACTAATTAATAACTATAGATTAATCTTAGAGAGATTAATCCTATATTTATCTAAGAAGGAGTCTTCTTTTAAGTTTCTTTATTTCTTAACTCTAAGCTAGTATCTTCTCCTTTAAGCTCTTTAAGGTTAACCTTATATATCCTTAGCCTTAAATAATCCTTAACGTAATAACTAGGCTTACTATAGTTAAAGTACTTATTTAATAGTCCTAGAGTTAAGCAGTTATTTATAGTAGAGGTGTTAGAGCGTCTAAGAGGGATAAAAGGGGCTATAGAGGAAGAAGAGCTAGTAGGTATAAGAGTAGGTATATATAGGTTCGAGGTAGAAGGAAAGTTTATTACTTATACTCTTTAAGAAGCGAGATTTTAAAGGTTATTATTAATACTACTTATAAGATTATAAAAGGAGTTTATATCTCTCTTAGTTTAGAACTTAGTAATAATAAGAGATTAGTATAGTATAAGGGTTAACTTATTCTATAAGTCTTCTACCTAGTCTTATAAGAGAACTTTAGCTTTATCTATAAGTTATTAGAACTTAGTATAAAAGTTATAGAAAGTTTTTATCTTTAATATAATAAGGTCTTAATATTAGATATAAGCTTCTTAGTATAAGTAAAGGCTAATAGTAATATTTTAGAAGTAAGTTAATATCTCTTTATAGCTACTAAACTAATTAATAGTATTAAACTTATATCTTAAGTAAATATAGTTTTAAGCTCTTCTAGAAGTATAGTAGTAAATTAAATTTATTCTTACTTCTTTAGACTTAAAGTAGTTAGTATTAATAGATAGCTTTACTATAATTTTAGTTTTCTAAGTTATATAGATGAATTCGTCTTTTATAGTAAATTAGTAAGGATTAGCTATTCTACTTATCTTCTTTAATAATAAAACCTTAAAAGAGAAACGAGTTATATTAAGAGTTTATAGCTAAATAAGAGTATATTAATAAGAAGTACTAGCTATATTTAAAGTATTTACTTTAAGTTTATAAACTTTACTTATTAATAAGGTTATTACTTTAAGGATTTATTATAGAGTAGAGTTAAGTAGAGATAATTTAGGAATCTTATATTATAAGGAACTAGTAGTTGCCTTAGTAGGAGAAGGTAGTAGTAGTAGTATAGTAATAGCTAGTATATATGTTTTTTTAGGTTAAGTTCTTAAGCTAGATTAGAATATAACGTTAATAGAAGAGAGAAGAGGGATTAGCTCTACTAACTCTAAAATAAAGTAGAATAGTTCTTAGGTTAATAAGTTACTTTTAAAGAACTTAATATAGCTAATAGAAGAACGCTAGACCTTACTACTTAACGTAAATAGGTTAGGCTTTATAAAAGAGAATAGTAAATTTAGTAGATTTAATATAAGTAAATATATATATTATTATTAAGATATTAGTAAAAGCTTTCCTAGGTAGAGAGAAAGAGTTTAGTTTTAGTATAATAGCTCTCTATAAATATATAAAGAGAGTACTTATAGAATAATACCTAATATTAAAGAAAACTAAACTAAAGAGAAAAGTAAAGAGTATAAGCACTCTAGCTTTATTTATATATATTAAGCGAAGCCTCGGCAAAGCCTCGGGCTAACCTGGTCACGTGAGTGACGTATATGACTAGGACTGTTATACTAATTATATATTAGACTCTAAGTCTATTTTCTACTAGAAGTATTCTCTTTCTCGTTTATTATAAACTAAAACTATATTTATAGATATATATCTAGCTAGTTATTATATAAGACTTTTTAGTCTTTCTAGTTACGTTTCTAAGCTTCTATAAATACTGCTAAAAGCTAATATTAAGTAGTAATATATACGAGTAGAAGTAGCGACGTAGTTATATTAATATTAGACGAGTTATATAGCTCTTAGAAGAGCTAGTTATAACGTTATAACCTAGCTCTTCTAAGGCTCGAGTTTAGTTAAATTAGTATATCTATAGTGAAAAAAATAATATTCAAAAGCTTTTGCTTTTTCTATCTCTATAGTATCTAATTCTACTCTTATAAATAGTCTACTTCTATAAAAATCTCGTAGCTCTAGATTTTATAGCTATAACTAATTAAATACTTATATCTCGTCTACGAGTTCTAGTAGTCTTCTCTAAAGATAACTAACTTAGGACTTCTATATAAGTAAAAGTAAGATTAATCTTATAAATTATTATTATTATATATCTCTAGTATACTAAGTTACTCTCTACTTACTCTCTTTTAAGAAGCTATTATAGCGCTATAATAAACTCTTAAGTAGAAGAACCTCTACTATAATAGCTAGTATAACGTATACTATTATTCTTATAACGTAGCTAGAGACTTTACTACCTAGATCTACTAGTGAAAACATAACTATAATAGCTTTAGTACTAGTATTATATTACTTATATTATTTACTTAAATATATAATAGAGAGATTATAAAATATAATAATTTATAAGAAATATAAAGTAAGTTTTAGATTAATATAAAGTAATATATAATACTATATAGTATTTATTAATAATAATTAATAGATTTAATCTTAAAAAGATATATAAGATAGTTTCTTATAATAGCTTATATAAACTAATTAATACTAGTACTACTCGTACTTCTAGCTCTTTTTAATATAAAAGATATATTAGAGTATATATAATAGTTACTACTAGTCTAATTTAGACTTTATATATAAAGAGAAGCTAATTACTTATATATATATAACTAATTAGTATATTAATATAACTATACTTAGATAGTATTATTACGAGAAGATAGTTATTTATTTAATTATTTTTTCAACTAAAAACTTAAAGATTTATAATATATATAAAGTCTAAAGTATTAGTAGTAATACTTCTAATACTATAGACTAATAAATAAAATAAGCTAAAAGTACTAGTACTACTACTTCTACTTTATATTACTCTATTACTTTAAATAGTTTTTAATAGATAAATAGTTTAATTTTTATAAATAAATTAAGCTAGAAGTACTACTATAACTACTACTCTTTATTACTTAGACTTAGATACTAATACTTCTATACTAATAGATTTATAATAATACGAAATATACTCTAAAGAGATATATAAGAGTATAATTCGAGAGAGTAAATCCTAGATACTAATATAGAAGAAAAGATTAAATTAAACCTTTTCTAACTATAGAAGAGTAGATAGCTATATATAAGAGATTAGATAGTACTAAAAGATCTAAAACTCGATACTTAAAATCTTTCTAAATTAGATAATATAAAATCATAATAGCTAAAACCTTAAATATATAGTTAGTAAACTCGGCTATTTAGTCTCGCTAGCTATTATAAAATTATTAATAATTAGCTATTAATATAAATTAATACTTTTTTACTCTAATATAATTAGCGCGATATATTATTAGTAAAAAAGAGACGATTATCTATATATATTAGTTTTTTTAAACTAGTAGCTCTATATAGTAAATATAAATCATATAATATAACTTACTCTTATAGATTCTTAAAGCTAATTTTTATAATAATACGAAAGATATACTACTATTAAAGAGATATATAGAAGTATATTTAGTAGAATAATATATATAAATACTAGGTACTAATATAGAAGAAAAGACTAAACTAGCCTTTTCTAACTATAGAAGAGTAAGTAGCTATATATAAGAGGTTTAGATAATATAAAGAGGTCTAAAAGCTATTTAAAAGCTAAACCTAAAAGCTTTCAAAATTAGATAATATAAAATAACAACTACTAGAACTATATATATATAGTATATACTATATAATCTCGGCTATATAGAATAGTAGACTATTATAATTTTCTTTTATATAAAGACTAGATTAATTACTTTTAGCTAAACACTTACTTATATTATAGTATTATATTAGTAAAAAGTATATAATCTTACTTAAAAATCGAGTCTATAAATTCTACTAGCTACTAGCACGGGCTTACTATTTAGCGGTTATATAATACGATATATTAATATATATTAATATATTATATATATCTATAGCGATTATAGAAGCTATATCGAGAGTATAGGATTAGTAAAGTAAAGTTAAAATAGATGCTTAATTCTCTAGAACTATAGAAATACTATACTCCTCGCTTAAAAGATAAGAGTTATTAGATAATCCTTTGTCTAATCTACCTTTATCGTATAATAATATCTAATATATTATTAGTTAAGTTCTACTCTATAGAATAATCGTTAGTAACTCTCTTAATATTTTATTAAAAGTTTTATTATCTAAGTCTATTATTACTTTATTAGTTTAAATAACCTTTAATATATAAAAGATTTAGATTTTATAAATAAATTAAGCTAGATATACTAGTAGTAGTACTACTTCTACTCTCTATTACTTTATTAGCTTAAATAACTTTTATTATATAAGAAGTTTAAGTTTTATAAATAAATTAAACTAGAAGTATAAGTAGTACTACTTCTACTACTCTATATTACTTTATTAGATTAAATAGCTTTTTATATATAGATAGTTAAATTCTTATAAAGAAATTAATATAGAAGTATAAGTAGTACTACTACTTCTACTCTCGATTACTTTATTAGCTTAAATAGCTTTTATTATATAAGAAGTTTAAATTCTATAAGTAAAGTAAACTAGAAGTATAAGTAGTAGTACTACTACTACTTTATATTAATTTATTAAATTAAATTATTTATATTTTATAAATTAATTAATTTAGAAGTACTACTAGTACTACTACTTTAATTCTATTTTACTTTAATATTAGATTATTATTATTACTATTATTAATTTTATATACTTATATTAATTATTTTATAAATTTTCCTTTTTTATATAATTAGATCTGAAATTATTAATATTAGCACTATATTAATATTATAGATTAGATTTCCTACTCTATATATATTTTTATAATATAATAACTTTTCTTTTAAATAGAAGTTAGATTTTATCTATATTATAAGTATAGTAGTATATATTAAACTAGCTATTATAGTAGAGGTTCTTCTACTTAAGAGTTTATTATAGCGCTATAAGAGCTTCTTAAAAAGAGTTAAGCAGAGAGTAATTAGATATACTAGAGATGAAATTACTTATTCTGAAAATACTACGTTATTTATAGAGAATATTAGCAGAGAGTTAGCGAAATACGAAAATAGAAAACATAAAACATAAAGTATAAAGTAATACTTTTCTGTTTTATGTTTTATGTTTTGTGTTTTGTGTTTTTATACTAGCTAACTCTCTGCTAATGTCCTCTGTATCATGGTAAAACAGACTGATAATTGCCCAATTCCAGACTTGTCAGATGAAATATACCATATCTGGGGTAGGGTTAAAACACTAGAAGTACCTCTTACTACGAACTGCCGTTTTCTTTCCCCAGGCTACCCCTAAATAGGCTATTTATGTGCAAATTGCTCGGAGCAGGAAAAAAATGTTCAAGTTACCGCGCTTAAAGAATTCGCACTTAGCCCGTTTTGCTCAGCATATTATTTACTACTAATTAGAGTCTTATTTAACACTTCCGGTACTGTGTTATAGAATTATTAAGACGGAAGAGACACTAGCGAGTATCGCCAGTGTCCTTCATCTCATGAGAGCTTACCTCACATCACAACAGAAAAGATTTCCTCGGGGAAAAAAAAATCCGTCATTTGGTTATAAGATAAGAAACTTAACTATGAATTTTGAATTAACTCTTCACTGTACGTCTGTTAGAGAGCTAAGTAATCCGAAGAAGAGGTGGGGCTTAACACCTTTTGAATTGAAGTTCCTAAGTGCTTCGGTAGGATATCTAATTCGATGGTACATTCTTCTTTGTTGAATCGTCGATTTTGACAACGTGGCATGGAAAAATATCCATCCATCCGCTCCCTCATTAGACTTGTCGCAAACATCACAGTAGTTGCGTGCAATGAAATGTCATCTCAAACTGAGACACCCGTTCGCCATGAGTCCTTGAACAGTAGACATCTTAATCCTTAATATCCTTTCTTTTAGGTACATCAAGACTCAAGAATTACAACCACAGGAGGAGAACACAAGTAGTGGGCTGCTTCCGGTACACTTGTATGGTTGAAACACTAAAGCTCTATTCGGTGGCCTACTTTAGCAACAAGTATTACATCCTGAATCGAGCAAACTTTCGGAAAATACCATAAATATCCCCCCCCTATTCTCTCCGCATATAACCTCGTATATTGAATTTAAAGCCATTTGAAGCCCTATGAAGGTTGAAGAGGCGAGTTCAAGATAATAGACCAGTACTAGCCGCTCAATAGCCACAGCTCGCTTGCGTCATTTGCACAGAAGAGGTCAGAAAAAACTCGGTCAACAACTTCACCGCCTTCACAACCACCAACCACCACTTCACAGAAAACCACGATAAGATGGACGCACACGAGCCTGCCATCGCATCTGCCGGTGATTCTGAAACTAAGATGATCTGCGACATTGCCTTTGGCAATTTCACCGATGAAGCTGGCCCGTTGCCTACCGAAGAAGAATTCTATCTGCAGGACTTTGCTCAAGCCGACAACAACAACCACAAGAACGAACCCTCACCACTAGGACAAGATGATGAGGAGACGTACATCAGTTTCTACAAGCAATTGGTCGCCTTTATCTACTGTACGACTGGACTTGACACCAAGGAAGCTCTAGCCTTTTTCCCGTCTGGTGCCGAGCCTACAGAGCAACAGTTCGAAAGAATTCATGCCGCGATAGACGAAATCAATGTGAAGCTTGTCAATGGCGCTGGTGCAAACACCATTGGACTTGGTGTGAAAGCCGTCGCGTAAGTAACTTCCCTTTGCGCAGCACAATACTTCACAGGGGTTGCTAACAATGGTGGACAGTCAGATGATGAACACCTACAATTGGCCAGAATACCAGAAGGAACACCCGGAATTCGACTTCAAGAACAAACAGGGTCGAATTGAGTTCTACCGAAGCGAGTTTGAGAAGAACCCTATCACCGTCCTCCAGATTTTGCACGAGATCACACCTGCGCTCAATCTTCATGCCATATTCTCCGACTGCGTCTATAGTGGACCATTCGCGTATTTCAATGAGCTCAGACCCAGACTTCGAAAACACATGATCATCAAAATCGCTATACTTGCAGAAATGATTTTCAGCGGCATGATCCAGAAGGAGCTGCTGGGCATAGACGGTGGCACTCCGTATAACATTGAATGGGTAAGTACTGATGATTGAATTCCGCTGGCAGAAGGGAATCAATGCTAATTGAAAGGCAGTGCCAGAAAAACGTTCAGAGTTGTTTCGCAAACGATGACCTTACGGCTCACCTCCATGGCAGCGTCGAACCCGGCGATTGGCCAGTCAAGGAAGCTATCAAGCTATATGTTGGAGATAGGGAGAATTGGTATCGAACCCCGTGTTTAGATGCTGCCGCCTTGAGAACCAACGCCATGAAGTCCGCGCGCCGTAAGCGAAAACACCCCCGTTCAATTGACCTCGATGGCGAACCCCCCATCAAGTCCCGTCGTATGACCAGAGCCAGAGGAAGCCCTGATGCCGTCGTTGATGCACCAGCGGCTCCATCCGTCTCCTCCCATCTGGAGCCCAATGAGCGTACCATGGTTGAGAGGGCATATCAAGAAAACCCCTTTTTGACATTCGGTGAGAAGAAGGCGAAGGCGGAGGAACTCGGTATCAACATTTACCCATTCCGAGTAAGTTTTCAATTGAGACGAACAACTTAACAAAGCGCTAATAACGGAGTAGAAATGGTGGGATGAGCATAACACTCGCCCGGCCAAAGAAAGCACCCTGACCAAAGCAGTCAGCGCTCGGAAGAAGGAAATCTTGGACCTCCCCAAAGAGGAGCAAGATGAGGCCAAGGCCACGTTCTTGTCAGCTCTACGAGATGGAACCTTTCAATTGGAGGAGGAGTAAGTTGAGGATTCCGGAAACAATTACGAGGTCGAGTAGCGAATGAGAAACATCACTTGATCGGCAACCGGTAACAAGAAACTCCAGCTAGAAAGAAAGTAATATCAAAGTTTGAGAGAGAGTACCATTATCAATTAGAGATGTGCACACTCGCTTCATGCCCTCATAATTTCAAGCGAAGCAATTCCATAGAATCACTTCTCTTTTCCCAGCCTCATACCATTCAAACCCACCCTGAAAACGCCATCCATTATTCCCAACCAAAATTCAAGCATCATGATATCATCCCTCCCCAACTCAAAAACGCGACGAAAATGCACCATAACTCCATAATTCCCATGCTTCCCATGCTTCCCAGTCCAGCCCAGCCCTTTTCAAAGCTCCATAACCACGTACCAGAGAAAGAAAGGAAAAAGAGAATCTTAAGAAGTAGCAAAAGTCGCTGCCTCCACAGCATTCGTCCCATAGAGCAAATGCGGAGCCAAAATCAAGTCCCCATTATCACAAATATTATCCCCCACATTGCAGAAGACCTTCGTCTTGGAGGCATCCACATTGGTGACTGGGAAGTGAGAGACTGAATTTGCAATCAGCATTACTTCTTCCTTATTCCTAAACCCCTATTCTGGAGGGGAAGAGAAGTGGGAAAATAAACTTACGCGGATCCCCAAAAATGACAACCTTCGAGATCCACTGCGCAGTAGCAACGGGAAGCAATTTCGCAGCATTATGTACTATCTGTCCACCTTGCGAGTACCCAGAAGCAATAAGTTTAGTGTTTGGACACTTGCTCTTGGCTGCAGCAATTTGATTTGCCCTTTTCCAATCATTAGTCTCATCCTTTCCTCTCGAAACATAAGGGAGAAAGAACGTACATATCCGCACTCCCCTTCGCATCACCACCAGCCAAATACCCGTCAACATCAGCGGCATAATTATTTACTCCTTGAACCGCGATGTTTGCATCTCCAACCGCAGCATCGAGTGCCTCCAAAAAGGGTGGTCCAACTAAGATTCCCACATTGCCTGGTTCGGTGGTTCCGCGGGCATAAACTACAGTGTAGGCTTTACAAGAACCTGAAAGTTCATTGTAGGTAGTTTTTTCGCCTGTTAAGAGAGCGAGGAGGGTTTCGAATGCTGTGAGGACTCCCGTGACGACGTTTAGTGAGCCATCGATGGCGGGGAGGTGCTGGAGGAGGACGGTAAGGAAGTCGTTTAGGGCTGTTGAGGATTTGGGTTCGATTATCGATTTTGTGACAACGGGGGAGGTTACCGTGTGAGTTGGAGCTGGGGAGGGTTCGTAAGGAAGGGGGGCGGCAATGGCGAGGGAGAGGAGGGAGAGGATAGCGAGCTTTGAGAAACGCATGGTGATGGGTTTGCTGTAGATGACTCGAGGAACTTGGCGAACAGAGAAGCGAATGCCGTGGAGGGAACGGGAAAGTAAATAAGAGAACCTGGAGAGTTCGATCTCTCAAACAAAATCGCCGCTGTCAAAATCAAGCTCCAAAAGTCTCTCATGCTATACCCTTTATACTTTTCTCCTCCAAGCAAGACACCACAACCTCCATCTACAAAAACCACATCCCCGCACTGCCCCTCTGAATAACGCGGGGTGAATACACGAGTCCCTGCCTCCCCACCATCCCAAAGTAGAAATCAACCCGTCCCCATCATCAAAACACCATCCGCCTCCCTCGAAAACTACTCCTTTCGGGCGTCGTACATCACTCACACACCTGACCACCAGTACCGGGCGCCAATACTTGCCAATGCCAATAAAAGGATTATCCATGATTTCTCTCCGAGCAGAGGGACGAAGCGTTACATTTCCCATGTGTTGTTGAGCTTCTTCTCACGATGAGTGGATGACTGGTTCTGCGAGCTCGTGGAATTAAAGGAACACTGGAGGAAGGTGATTAGGCTACCCCTGTTTAGCCAGTAGGCGTTTTTTGCGAGGTAGGCGTTAAGATCGTTGTGAACAAACATCAACACCAAAATAATTGCATGAATCAGTTGATGAAAACCACACGAAACAAACAACAAACTTTCGCTTGAGGTTCAGTTCCAATTTCCAATTTCCCGTTAGCCAAACTCCCTTCTCCCATCCTCACACCATCTCTAATCCCGCGCATAGAAAGAACAGGAAGCCCACAAATAACCCCCCCCTTCCCCCCCCCCCTTATTCTGCTTTGACATTCTCCAGGTCCCGGTCTCTTCGTATCCGGGGAAAACGCGGGGAATCCCTTCAACACCACGGGCCCTACTAGCACGCGTATTTTCAATCATCCAAAATCTCCCCCTCATCTCCCCCAAAGCATATTTCAAAAACTGACTTCGAGCCTCGGCCTCTCCCCTCCAATCCCCTCCATGTGATGACCTCCCACCAGCGGCTACCCGCCACCAAACCGCATCAAGACATATTTCCGAGATTGGTGCACATGGCATGGGAGATGGTAAATCGGGTTGATTGAAGTCCTTGGTTCAGATCCGCTTGATGGAGGTGTACGGAGTATGTTGTGTTGTGCGATGCAAAGGGTGTGGTGGTGTGGGGGAAACTTGGACACAGACTAGACCAATGGGGAAGGAGACTGGTTTAGGGAAGATCTACGAATACATTGGTACATTGGTAAGACTTACATTGGTACGCCTGAGATTCGAGTCATTCGACCTGAGGATGGCGGGGGAAAATCGGAATGGGTTTAATGGGTGAAAATTGGTAATTACTGTTCCGGGAAGAACGGAATTGCTCATAAAATACTGAGGTATTAATGAGGACTTTTCCCTTCTTCCAGGTTTCCTTTTGGGGCCTCTCCCTCTCAGGGGGAGAAGTAACCTACCGATTTAAGGCACGCCAGCTTCTACTTCGATACAACCACAACCAGCTGTTAAAAAGTTGTAAGACTTGATCCACTTCCTTAAGACGGCTCTAGGAATCGATGAGAATTCATGTTAAATTTTTGCGGCTTTATTTGGCCTTGTAATACGCTGTATATAGTTCCAAGCTTGAGGTTTTGTTAGGGCGGCCGTGCATCAAATCAGCAGGTTTTTCCCCCCCCTCAGAGTCTCCTTACCCCGCCATGTACCCAACCCAACGTCGGAGGTACAACCACGTAACACCACAAGAGCCTCATTACCTGAAAGTATACTCTCCCCCCCTAATTAAAAGTTACAGTATTTCTAACAGCTGGCAACCTTAAAATCGTGCGGGTGCTGCACCAAAAAAAAGAAGGTTCAGGTTTAACCTTTATTTAGGCAGGGGGAGAGTATCAGATTCCCTAGTAGTAGGCTAGTACTGTAATGTTCCCATAAATCTTTGAATAACACAACACGCGCTGACAGCGAATTGTCCGGTTCATGACTGAATTCCGAGGTACAATTAACCATCCGCTTCATCCGGCGATGCGATGCGATGCCAGACTTGGCAGTAGGTCAAAGTCCCATCAATCCCTTCGCGGACTATTGTGTGCGATGGCCGGGACTGAGAAGGGTATAGGGAGGATAGAGAATTGAAGGCCCGACCCTGATCTCCCTTTCAGCCTTTCTGGGAATGTGATTGATTTAATCTCCTGATACTTTGCCTTGCCTTGCTTTCATTTTTCTTGCAGTAATTGGCGACGGCACGTTCCCTTTATTCTTAAGCTTTTGGGATAATTGTTACCGCATTTTCCGAGTCTTGCATGAACAATGGTGTTAAGGTCAAGGTAGGAGGAGGTCAAGTCTGGGGAAGGAACGGCCAAGTTAGATGTGGGAACACGAACCAAAAATCAAAACGTCACATGGCACAAGTTCTAGAATACAGAAAGAGAAGAAGAAATTACAAGGACTCGGAAAATAGTAAATCTATTACCCCGTAGAATCTACCTACAATTACCAAACCCACGTTCATTTAGAACTCTCTTTAAAAAAAAAAAGCCCCAGGTACTTGATCTGGACAAGAGTCATAGTCGTACCTTCCCTTTCTCGTCTAATCACGGCGACACGAGGTCAAGGTTAGGTCGTACGGGAGGTGAGAGGGAAGGAGCAACCTCGAGGTTGAAGTCAAGTCAAGGAAGGAATGATCTTGAAGCATGACAACCCTGTATGACTGCGCAGGTATTGGTTTCCAAAAGCCTGCTATGAAAGTCTGTGAATCAAGGGAGTTAACGTCGAGGTTGAGAGTGGCTCCTTGTCCCTCAGGTCAACTACGAGGTCGCTCCTTCCCTCCTACCTCGACGTTGACCGGGTAGACCTGTCGTGGCAAAAGAGCAAGACTGAAGTGAAGATAAAAAGGAAGGAGCTGCATAAACCAGGGGCCGAAAAAAAAAAGATCACTCGTCAGCCTACCTACCTTCACAACCCGCGAAATCATTAGCAAACCCAACGGACCCCAATAACGCCGTGAGTGGAAGTCGAAAATGCCCCATGAACAGGCAAATAGAAAATAGCGGTCTCGTACGAAGGTCTATCTAAAAAACATGTTAGCATCAAATTTATCAAAACATTTACATCTCACGATGATCCAGCAAGAAAGTGTCGGCCGCATTTGAAGGGAATTTTTGCCCCAATGGTCTCGGAAATGCGGCCAACTGCCACTTCCGCCTTGCAGCGCCGTTGGTGGATAATAGCCTTACGTCGGAGGGTTTAGGCATCTCCAGTCAAGGTGGGTTATAGATAATAATTGAGGATTAAACATGTGGGTGGGCAATGCTGCATGCAGGTGGCAGAGGAAGGGGCGCGGTACAGAAGACTAGGCCTGAAATTGAGAGGTTCCGATGGCCACAATAGAAGGAGAAGGAGCCACGGGGAGGTAGCAGCATGTGTTGCAATCAAGGAAGGCGCGTCCGACCGATTCTGTTATAGCACAGTGGAAGGAGGGAGCGTTCCACCGAGGATGCGGAAAAACATTTTCAAAGTGGTCGTGGAAATCATGTGATGGCTCATGGTTGTGTATGCAGTACCCGTGGACTGCTTTTATGGCAGGCACGGTGTTGGGAGAATTGATTGACACAGTCGAACCGTTTAATATTGACAGCTAGAGGACGCGTACCACGCTTTGCTATGGCCGACGACCGTGTATCTCCAGTTTCCAATTGCTATCAATTGGAAGTGTTTCCGCAAATCTCGCTGATCAGGACAAGCGGGATAAATGTGATTCCTGCAGGTGCTCATCGCATGTGAAGTGAAAAGTTGGAGAGGAGACACGCCGAAAAGTTATCGGGGACAGAGGTAAATTAGGATCGCTTCGATGTGTTCCATTCCCTTCGCTACTCGCTCAACCTTCGATTCCTCAAAAATACAATCTGGATGGGTACCGAATTAAAAACTCCGGTAGCCGAAAAAAGCCATTAGACGAGCGCGAGGTTTTCCCTCCGCCATAAAAGTGACAAAGAAAAGAGATGCAGTCTCGAGGCGACTCGCGTGTCGGGCAGTAATACATGCGTAGAAGTTTTTTGTGTTGTGTTGTAAGGAAGCGTCGCACGTCAAATTTGGAAATCATTCCTCCCTCAAAGCCCAAATATACTACCAATCATATTCACTGCATCATCGTTAGCCCCTCGGTGTGTGGCAGACAGATGCCGACTAACTTACCAGAATCTCGTCATCCATAGCAGCGTCTCCATTTCCGTTAGCAGCAGGCTGTGCAGCAGCTGCGGCGCCTTCGGGATTTGCTCCTCCAAAGTAATCTGCCATCTCCGAATCGAGCTCTTCAGCTGTCTTCTTGGCAGGGCGACCATTCTTTGCCTTTCCACCACGTCCACGAGCGGACTTTCCGCGTGTTGCACTGGTACCTTTGGTGACAGCTGCGGATTTCGGCAGGGATTTTGGTTGGCTGCTTTAGAAATGTTAGAAATCTTCAGGCATTCACAAGAGATTGACCTACGTGATACGGTCACCAAGACCCTTGGGAGGTGGGATGGCAGCAGCGCGTCGAGCATCGAGGATAACATCGATCTTTAGAGTATTCGTTAGCAGGTGGTACGGCAATTTGAACGACCCGACATACCTTCATATTTCTCCCATCAACCTGAACTCCGTTTTGGGTCTCGACAGCTCTAGCAGCTGATTCCGGTCGAGCGAAGAAGATGGTGGCGATACCACGGCTGACACCTCCAGGTCCGTATGAAACTTCAACTTTCTTGACTGGACCAACGGCCTTTACAAAATATTCCTATTTATCCAAAGTTTGGTTAGTGATCTGGCTTTCCGTATACCACGATGGTGATGAGCGAATCTCGGCATCGACGTTCGGTACGAAAGGAAAAACAATCGCGAATAAGTCTCGGTCTCGGCCATCAGGAACACCACGGCTAACAACGAGCGAGCAGCAGCAGGCATTAGTAAATCTGTCAGCAGTTTCTAGCGTGGAACTTTGAAACAGTTGGTTACCGATGGGGTCGTAGAAAGGCCAGGTCGTAATGAGGATAGTCGAACTTGGTGGGTATACCCTGAAGGGGTTTGGAGATGGTGTGGAAGCGATTTTGATACCGAATTGTCGTTGACAGCGAAAGAGGTTGATCGCGCTGGTTTACTTTCTAAGATCGGGTTCGAGTAGTCTCGGAAGAGGCATATATGCTGTGCTGCTGCTGCTTGACCCACTGCTACGCTCGCTGTAACGCTTTTGGACACCCTCTCCACACAAAAAGATGCAATGGTACCACCAAATGTCCATGTCTGCACTATGTCCTGGGGTGGTGCTTGCCAGGCTACCTCCAAACGGATCATAGTTTATACGCAAGACTACGACAGACTCAACTTCATTCTGCTAATGCTTCATGGGATATTGAAAGCAGGAACAGAGAAGGAGCTAGTGTTCGGGCTGCTCCCACGAACACTTCATTCATACTCGGGAAACCGAGATTCGAGATCACGTCGACGGACCATGGATTCGTCTCGGAGGGTGGAAATTTCGACAAAAGTCCAAAGGCAGTAATGCCTCACTGGTAACATACCTTAACCATAGCTTCCGTAACATCCCTTGGCTGTATTCATGTTAGTGATTTGCGACCGAGAAGGAAGGCACGAAGACTTACCAAGTTGCTAACCATAATCTTGCTTTCACCATTTCCACCTGACGGTCCCGTTGGAATTGCCTTGGCAACATTCTTTGCTCCTCGTTGAGGCTTCTTGACACCACCGACAGGTGCAGGGACGGCTGGCTTTGCTGTGCGTCTAGTTCGGCGACCGACAGCACCAGCTTTAGCCCCTCTTGATGCGCGGCGGGTGGAGGAGGAGAGGATCTCGTCGAGAGATTGATCAAGTTTTCCCGACATGTTGATGGCTTGGAGTAGAAACTTGTAGACTTGTTTTGAGGGGTTGGCGGGGTTGATCAAAAGAGGATGATCTGGAGAATATGCTTCGAAAAACGCGTAGAGTCGATCGAAGTATGCGGAGTGATGGGGAGAAGGCGGGTTGAGTCTTTATGATGATGCGCTGTTGATCGCGGAAGATGAGGCTGTGTTGCGCAACGCGACTGGAAAAGGTGGCAGCAAAGGGCGGCTCCGAAGTTGAAAGAAGCGCGCGATTAAAGAAGTTGTTTGTCAAAGTCCTTGAATCAAGGAGAAGCGTGTAGAATCGAATACTTGCAAGAGTTGCTTGATTGTTGGGTTGTGGATGGTTTGCAAGACGCGCAGGAGGAGGGATAAAGAAGGGGCGGGATTTGTTTTGGGTCTAGCGCAATTTCTTTGACTCATGCAAGGTCACGTGTGAATCTATCAATAGCCCAGTCAAGGCCAACTCAACCTCCACCTATTCACTGAGAAGAATAGCTTGTTACTATACTATACAATACAATACAATGCCAACAACAGGTTAAAATGATTAGAGGCAAGGATTATTGTAGAACGGAACTGGCGAATCACCCTGTTCCTATGTATCACTGTATCACTCCAAACACTGACAGATATACCATGATCCATGGGTAGGTGATTCATTGTATACGACTTCAGACTCTCGCCCAACCCGATATGGAGATGAATCATAAACCTTGTCTTGGGCAGATGCCACTGTATTTTGTACACTCTCCCATAGCAATAGTCTTATACATCCCTTCAGAATTGCACCGTAACGCCAGTTATGCTTCCCCAAGTCCGCCATGGCGAAAATGTGAATGGACCATTGGGGTGTAGCTCCTTCCTCCAAATCTCCACTGCTCCTTTTTCCATCTTCACCTCGATATCGAGGCTAACTTTGCGTCTGTCTGAGCAACCCGCGTCTTTCCTCCATCTGCAGTTTCCTCGTCCGAGTTGACTTCCAAAAAGTGGTATAAAACAATCAGCATCATAGCGATGGAGCCGAGAACGATGGCGAGTCGGTAGAGATCATCGTCGGAAATCATCGTGAATGCGCTTCGTGGAAAGAGTGGTGTTCTGGGGACGTGGTTTGGAAGATGGAAGGCCACGTAATAGCTGGAGGTGGTTTAGACTAAGTACGAGTTAGGAAATGCCATTCAAGTCAATTGATAGATTCGAGCTCCGTCTACGTACCTGTGTGGATTTGGCTACATCAATTGAATGATAATAGCTCGGGTTTTCTTGTTGGCTTCAGAATCGCGAATGAGGCCAGCTTGCTGAGAGCTTCAACTCCCATGCCTCCCGGAGCCGGAGCCTTGTCAACTTTAAGCCGGTCGCTAACCCGCCAATGACGACGCTCTTCTATCCACACGTGATCTCCCCCACCAAACTTGTTGAACCTCGTTTCCAGCTCGCCGCCGCATCTTTCGTCAACTGTTTCTCACGACAATTCAGCATCTCCTAGCCACCCACTACAGTCATTTCTGGTCCTTTAGGAAGCTGTGTTTGATCGCGTCGAGTTACGCATAATTCCTCAACCGATTTTCCCCTTTACATCCTCTCCCATCGCATACAATCCGCAAAGATGCCTCCAAAGAAAGGCGACAAGCAGAAGGAGGGGGGAAGCAAGAAGGTTTCCGGCACCAAGATGGTCGAGGACCGAACCTTCGGAATGAAAAACAAGAAGGGCGCGCAAAAACAAAAGGAGATTGCTCGTATGACGCAATCAGCAAATGCCGGTGGAACGCCCGAGGAAAAGAAAAAGGCAGCGGAAAAGGCACAGAGGGAGAGGGAGAAGGCTGCCTCTGAAGCTGCCGCCAAGGAAGCCGCAGAACTATTCAAACCAGTTCAAGCCCAAAAGGTTCCTTTCGGAGTCGATCCGAAGACCGTACTATGTCAATTCTACAAAAAGGGCCACTGCGAAAAGGGACGGAAGTGCAAGTTCTCACACGATCTCAATGTCGAGCGCAAAGGCCAGAAGAAAGATCTTTACCAAGATACTCGAGAGGAGGAAGAGGCTACCAGGAAACAGGAAACCTCGGACGATTGGGACGAAGAGAAACTGCGACAAGTCGTCCTCTCCAAGAAGGGCAACCAGAAAACTACGACTGAAAAAGTCTGCAAATTTTTTATCGATGCTGTGGAAGAGGGTAAATATGGTTGGTTCTGGACATGTCCGAATGGAGGAGATAAATGCATGTACCAGCACAAATTACCTCCAGGGTTAGTTTTTTCAAATTCTTGGTCTCTGGATAATGCTGACATTATTTTTAGGTTCGTTCTGAAAACAAAAGAACAGCGGGCAGCAGAGAAAGCTCTGTTGGACAAATCCCCCCTCAAAACACTTACTCTCGAAGACTTCCTCGAAAACGAAAGACACAAACTCACTGGAACCCTTACCCCCGTCACCCCAGAGACATTTGCGAAATGGAAAGCCGAACGAATGGATAAAAAGGCTGCCGAGAACCAAGCACAACTTGCCAAGGAGGCTACCGGCCGTGCCATGTTCGAGAAGGGCGACTGGAATGCTAGCGGAGACGAAGACGATGGGGACGACGATGGAGAAGACGAGACCTGGAATATGGAGAAACTACGCAAGGAGACCGAAGCGCTTCGAGAAAAGAAAGAACAAGAGCGGTTGGCGGCTCTTGGTCAGGCGCCTCCTCCAACGAATGGTGATAATGACGTGGAGAGTAATGAACAGCCTGACGATGTAGCCGATGACGATGGCCCCTCTTAACCTCGGGAATTTCGAAAGGGGCTCGATTTTAGCGACATTGGGACGGGGTTATGAGCAAAAATTACGAAAGTGATGCCCGCAGCGACCCTCTGGGTATGAAAAATGTAGGAATTTGTCACGAATCCACATAATTTTGAGCCAACATCTATGGCGACCCAATCCACTGCTTCATGGAACACTTCACAACCACCAGGCTACAGGTCAACCAGGCCAGACAGGGCAATTGCCCAACGAGCTGTGCCTGGTGGTCTTTGAGTTTGGTTAACTCATTTTGATTACATAAATCATGGTTGCCGCTTGAAAGCTCTAGATAAGCTACTCGCAATGACACAAAATTCATGTTCAACTGTTTACCTTGCCATGACTTGCCAATTCTCCCTCTCTGTGTCAGGTTTACTCACTTCCTTGCTATGACTGTCGAGTTCCCAGTCTCTTTATGTCAATATTACCCCATCATTACCCCAACACATTCTCGCCCCGCCTTATTGTTCTCTCCCTAGGGTCCAAATGATACACTCAAGACCTCCTACACGATTACTCGAAAAGAGTCTAGAAGGATGAAGAAACTGATTTCTTGTTTCTTCTGACTCTTCTCGGGGAGTTTCTAGATACTCGAGAAAGCCAAGTCTCGCTCAAACAAACATATCCAAAGATTCATCACATCACATTCAGCACCTGCCTGTATTGTAATGTTAATTCCGTCTCTTTTCTCCCCAATTTTGAACTATGTACCAAGTGAATAAAATCATTCTGTTAACTCCACTCTGTTAAAGTTATCTATCCACAACAATCCTTCTCCTTAACCTCAACCCCCCTTTCTCAAGTCAGCGCCCACACCTATCAAATTTTCAGAATCAAAACAGGAGAGAAGCTTACCCTCTATCACTCGGCCTCAAAGTATCTCTAGTAAATAACGCGAATCCGACTAAAGCACCGCAAAGAATTGAGATGATAATATATCCTAAACAAGCGTTAACGAGGAACGAAGATGAAGAGGGTAGAGGCGAAGAAAGGGACGACAAACCATTACTACTCATATACAAAAGCATAACACAATAACTCACCGCGAACTGGGAAACATGTAAAACACTCCTTGTCAACTGTTCTACCACTACCACCAGTTTCCTCTCTTTTCGTAACTCTCCTATTTCCTCCTCGTTTTTGTCAAGGAGTTTCTCTTCCATGTCCGTTGGTATTGAATATTCCTCATCCTGTGGGATGTTGCTCCGGGATAGGAGATAGCGATCGTACTTTCTTTGGAGTCGACGCAGGAATTCGAGGGAGAGGACGAGGAGGAAGGCCACGAGACAGGCGAGGAAGAATGTAAATGAGGATTTGATTTTTAGGAACGAGGTTAGGAAACAGGCGTCTATTGTGTTCCAGTTCAGGAGCATCTATGGGGAATGTTAGGGTTTTTTTTCTTGGAGGGGATGGGGGGTGGAGTGCTTGATGAAGAACATGTGAACTGTTGGTGTTTGAGGCACACTTTCGAGTGCTGGAGGATATGATAAGCGTTGCGGAAGAGCTTACCGAGACTTTACAGTCGTTGCTTCCTCCCATCGACATTGACATCGCCATTGTTGTTGCTGTTGAGGTTGCTTTCGTCGTAGCTGTTACCATGTTCATCGCGGTCGAAGTCGCCATGTCCATACCCATATCCATATCCATTTTCCGATTCGAGGATCTGATATTCCAAAGGCGGGGTTTGGAGTTCAACAAAAGACGAACCTCGGACGAAGAATACCTCTACCTACTCAATTTCAATCATGATATATACATTCCAGCGGAGCAGACCATTCCGCCAAGACACGTCTGACGGGTTGGGAATAGGGCTCAAACCAGCGCAAACATGTGCGGAAACCTCGCACAGGAAATTAGGTTGGCTGGTTCTTTGATGCAATCGGTCAGTATACCTTGTTGTCTATTTCTTTTATTGATCCGCCCTGGGGCGATGCTAGAGGAATGATGTTGCGAACTTGCTCAAATTGGGGGTGTGAGGGTGTGTGTACCCCGTAAGGGGATATGAGGAGTTTGAGCTAAGGTTATGTAAATGTAAACTAGATCAAAGAATTCTAGGAGATACAAATGTAGGACACCTGTACCTGGATTCTCCAATATTGATGGTGCTGAAATCTGACTTGGACTTTCCGTCCTTCAAGCGAGTATCGTCGACAGCACCTTGTTTACAAACCCTTTGCTTAACCTCCACTGGAAACTAACTCAAATGTGGGGGTTCTCATTTCAGCCCAATCATTCAGATCGTATCCACACCATCTCCAAGCACACATGCACAAAAGCAACATCCCTCCATCGACTTCCACCCCCTCTCGGAACGCTTGCCGAACGAACATTACTTGGTTCCAATAACTCAACTGTATTCCTCCACAAAAGCACGAATGCATCTCCCCGACGAGGCTCACCGGGAAGGACTGCCCCATAGAAAAGACGGCGTTGTTACGAACAGGGGGGAGGAAATTCGGAAAAACTTGCGCAAACCTGCGCAAAATAGTACAAACGAACGCTTTTGAAGGCTTCGGACTTCTGATCAGTTATTTCTGTTGCATTGAGAAGGTTGGATCCACTGGAGGGCTTTGAATAATGCCATCTGTGCATGTTCAGTAATGATTATTGGTTTAGAAGATGGGTACCTAGGATTTGGTTTGCCCCACGTTGAGGCCATTTGTGGCGTTGACAACCTTGGGGGATACAAAAGTGGTGGCTTTGGGGTGTGCTTATATCTGTTGGTGCTCACGATCTGGGGTTTTGTCCTTCTTTTTGGCTTTTTGAATTGCTCATTCGACATAGACTTGGGGAAGTTTGATATTCAAACTTCGAATGCAAACAAAATTATTTCCACAAATCCTTGACTTTCTACTCACATCTGCTGGAACTCACTCAGGATGCCACTCGTTAACGGGTACAAATACTCATGGTATACCACTCTCGTATTCCTTTCGTAGCGGCCAAGGCTACTATTGACTACTTTCAACATAACATCCTAACTCGCGTCTAGTCAACCATGCATAAGAGGTCACAGAGCAACATCTTGCAATCACACAGACCGCGTCTTAATCGAAGTACGAAAACCCGGTCGACCACTTGAAAGTTGTGGGCACAGACTTGATACTTGTTCATGTGGGAGACTTCAAGACATATTCTCAATTGGTGGAGGTTAGCCACTCAAACACTTCAAACACCCCTCTTTCCCTCGCTCACACGTCCCTAGCACCTCCAACACAAGCATTTCCCCAAAATCAAGACCCCAAAGCCGCCCCTCGCTCACAAATTGCTTCTCCAATACTCCATCCCAGATCCAAATCCACGTCCAGCTCTACCTCCAAAATCAGCAAGCGAACCGCCAAGAAAAAAGCCTTCCCCTCTCCAACAGCAGAAAGCATCTCAAGCAAATCTCCAACCCCAACAACCTCACCCCCGCCCCAAAATTCATCTTCCTTCTCGCCTATCAACCTCCCTCAACCTCAATCACACATCCCTCAAACGCAGATATGGGCATCCACGCCTCTACATCCCGGCTCGGGACAACTTGCTTCGAGTCCTTTTACACCATACCAACCGAGTCGAAGATCCCTTCCTTCCCACAATCCTAATAACTTTAGCAACCCTCACAATGCGAATGGAGCGTATTCGGTTGCTCCGAATAGCGGGCAGAGTGTGGTTGAGGATTTGAGGATGGTTTCAAGCTCACAGGGTCAACAAGGTCAACAAGGTCAGGTCTACTCCAGGTCGCAGTTTATGGGTGGTGGTGGTGGTGGTGGGAATAGTTTCTCGGAGTCGCCAAGGTGAGAGAAGTTTCTTTCGGAGTAACTTGTCTTTTCCGGGCGTTGTAAGAGAGAGGGAGCGTTTGAGAAGCGAATTTTGGGTTAAAGACTTAGGTGATTGTGGACGTATCCAAGGGATATTGGTGCTATTTTGGTGATGATTTCGATCAGTCCTTGCCAACAAAGCTCCTGGTTCCGGTCTGGGGTTAGGGAATATCCCCCCCCTCCCCAAAAAAAGGATGATATAGGCCATCACCAAGCCCTGGCAATCGCTTCTCGAGCACAAGACAATGTCACTCAGCATCCTGCCTACATCCTGTGAAGGAAATAATATAGGATTCCCAACCTAAGACTCTTATTATCTTACTTCTTACTTTAAGCGTACGAAACGGTGAAACATAGTTAGTTGAAAGTCTCATTCAAGTCCCGAGAAGCAGTCAGAGAATAAAAATAAAAAAATCCTCGACTCTTCTAAAAATCCTCGGTTAGTTGTTCTCGACTTACTCAAAGAAAGGTGTTCACAGAATAATAGCTCACTCCTTTAAAAAAAAAATAGTAGTCAAGTGACAGGCCGTAAAGGAAAACAGCAGATATAGAATCATTATAAAGCCTGAACGATAACACACCCAACTCCCACACCACCAAACACATACATCTCCAATACATCTCCATTACATCTCCACATTCCAAAATCAACACACCCCCATAACCATCCCATCCAACCTCACAACGCCATTCACACAAACAGCCTTCCTCCACCCGCACACCTTTCCCTTCCCCGGATTCCTTCTTCCGCGCCCAGTACAACCATTCTCAGACTGAATATTCCCCCTCTTCCCACTTCCGTTTGTACTCTTCAACTTGCTCACGTCCCAGTTCTCCATCCACACCTTCCACTTCAACTCCATGGCCCTGTGATCTTTCCTCTCAAAACATAAAGCGCAGAGTGTGGGATCAGGATGTTGTTCTTGAGTAGGAGCATCGAAGATTGGGAGATGGCAAATTTGACATTCTTTGATTTTGGAAATTGCGGAAGCCTTGACAGTGGCACTGGTGGCTGACGAAGTCATTTCGTTGGGCTTTTGGTGGCTTGTATTTGTACACGTATTGTTTTCTGGGGACCCCAGAACGTTTCTTGAGTGCGAAATTTAAGACTTTTGGTAAGTTTCAACTGTTATTTGAAGCAGGATGGTGCAAGGGAGAGTATCGATTCTTGGTAGTTCAGAGATAGATGTAGTGTTACAAGGCCAGAGAACGCTGGGAGAGCGAATTATGTATTTTTTTATATGAGCCGTGACCAAGAGGGTGGCTGGGCCATTTTGTGAATGTTCCAGAGCTTAAGAAAGACTCAAATACTATGTGATTCAAAAAGGGGGCTGTGAAGGAGGGAAATGGTGATGTAGTCACTACATACATAAAGTGAAGGGGAGGTGCTAAATCAATCAACCAGGGGTGAGCAGTGATACGACAAGGTGCTGGCGGCAATTGAGCATTGCAAGACTCAAAATTCAAAATACTGTTTTGAACATTATATCCTTACTTATCTAGAACATAGGTTATTGAACCCAAAAGAGAACTGGTATCTCGTGTATCGTGTATCATGGTTCAGCAATTCCTGTGTTGACTCATTCCCCTTTTTCGTTATTCTAACATTCCCACAACCCAAAATCCTTGCAAAAGAATCGTAATATAACTAGGCAAAGTAAAGTCGTTGTGATAAGAACCCCGAGAGCTCAACGATAATACTCATCATCACTATAGCTCGATCTCCTCCCGCCACGTCGACTACGGCTCGGGCTCCGACTAACACTCCGATCCCTGCGGCTTCCCCTACCTTCTCTCCCACCACCGTCAAACTTTTTCTCCCATTTATCTTCCTTGACCTTCGTATCCTTTTTCGAATCTTCCCATTTATCAACCACAACATTAGCTGCCAATCCACCTACTGCGGCGCCCAATAAAGTCAAAAGATCATTCGTTTTCTTGTCGCCTTTCCTATCCTGACCCGTCGCCTCTTGTGCCTTATGAGCC
This sequence comes from Hymenoscyphus infarciens, assembly GCA_001414345.1. Classification (NCBI taxonomy): domain Eukaryota; kingdom Fungi; phylum Ascomycota; class Leotiomycetes; order Helotiales; family Helotiaceae; genus Hymenoscyphus; species Hymenoscyphus infarciens. Next base: position 163,612 of record LLCB01000047.1, read on the forward strand.
GCCCAACCGCCCACAAGAGCGCCCACGGCACCGCCCGTCAAGCCGGCTGTGCTCGACGAGAAAACATCCAATTCGTCTTTGATACCATAACGAGAAGCCTTATCCTTTGCCTTTTGTTTCACGCCGCCATAGCTCGAGTCTGCGTGTTTGGTTGCGAGAGCCATCTCATTACCCCGCGATGAAGGGCCATGATAAGATGAGCTTCTCCTCCGGACTGAAGCCCTCGGTCGTCGCGGAGGACGATCGGAATCGTATTCTTCGTCTGAGAAGGAATCTCGCCTTCGTCTACCATGTTCCACGAAGCCAGGTCTGCGGTCGTCGAATGGAGGATATTCTTGGAATTGAGGGACAGATCCTGCGGCGGCTGCTGGTTGGGGATCGTATGGTGGTGTATATTCAGGTCTCTGACGAGGTGGTGCTTGACTGTAGACTGGCTGGGTATGAGTTTCGGAATAGCTATAGTTTGGACTATAATTGGGTGCTCTCCCATTGCCATAATCGGGATAAGGGTCGTTGATGTTTCGCGAAGCAGCAGCAGCAGCAGCAGCAGCAGCAGCTTCATCGTCTCGCATGCTGATCCTCGGATCCTGCCCGGTTTCTCTGAATCGGGAATCCGACTCCCGATAATCGAGATGGGCATCTGGGGATGGCTCGCGCATCTTGTGATTCTTCTTATCTTTTCGAGGAGTATATGTGTGTCTGTGTAGATATTTCTCGGGAAGCTTGTCAAAGTGTTTGTCAACGACCTTGTCCACCCCTTCCATTCCTAGCTCGATGAAATCCTCCATGATTCACGTACTAGTTAGTACCTTGTTCCAGGAAGGCGGCAGTGACGTACAGGTAACCCTGGAAAGGTTCGTGACCATTACTAAGCACTGGTTACTAAGCACTGGTCTTTGAAGGTGACGGTGGGTCGTCTCTTGATTTTTCGGGAAGAAAGGTTGACATGAAGGTTTGGATGCTTGAATTGGTCCAGACTCCAGATGTAGATTCAGGGAAATTGAAGCTGCTCTTCTTCTTGTACAAAACCATTCGAGGCTGCTATCGAGCTCCGTAGAGTGCTTGGCCTCGTCATTGCGTCGCAGGCAACTTTCGGCTGACGGACGTATTTTGAAAGCAGAGGAGAGGGTTCACGTGCAGGGAAAGAGGCTACCGTATCCCCCAAGGGATCCTAAGTGAGCTTTGGATCGACTTTTCAAAATGCATTTTCAGGCTTCGGAACACATGCTCTAGAAATGCTGTAGAGATGTCCTTCTACTTCAAAGGTTCTTTTAGATATCATCTTTTGAACGTTCGTTTCCGTCCCCGCCAAAATGGGTCGCACTGCAAGCAATGCTTCCTCATTAGGGTAAGCGTCTATAGGGCTGAATCCTTTGAAAACGTGTCGCGATGTTCTACTCAGTGCCCACAAAAGTAACTAGGCGGGCCTCATTCATGGACTAAGAATGGAATACTAAATGGGTTTCGAGACATCTCCATCGCGAGGACTCCAGTTCCACCTCTTTGGCCTCACGGAAAACGAAACCCGCTCACGAGGCTGATTCAAACTTACCAACACACGAGAGAAAACCCAGTTCATCGGCAAAATCCCCATCCGGAGAAAGAAAAACCTCTCGGCGGAGCCAAAGGAAGCAACAGCAGTTATGGCAGAAGTCACTCAATTAACCCCGTAGCCCCAAAGCGAAACCTCTAGACTTTGGCCGTCGAATAATCACAGCGTAAGAGCTCACCACCTCCTCCAGCATACGAGGGAAACGCGTTTGTGATCCGTGATCAGGCAGAGCGAATTATTGAGTTCTTACGAACCTTTTCGAGTGTTGGGACAGCCATCGCGCAAATTGAGCCAGTTCGTGTTGGAATCCCTTGGGCTGGAGTATGCGCTGTTCTTAATGTGAGTACAAAAGTTTCATTAATATACTTTATAATTTCTAACCTAAAAATTTAAGCTTTACATGAGTGATTCTACACAACTTAAGACCTCGGACGATATCGAAGAATATATCCGAGGAGAGTTGAAGACTTGAAGCGGACGAACCCAAAGGTTATGAATGAAGAATTCGTAAATCGCATGATCAAATTTCTGATGGAACGTGCTTAAGGCATGTGAATACACTTCAATCCACCCCTCGTTTCACGCGAACGGCCCATAAGATATCGACGAGATTTCGAAGCTCGGCTACTAGGTAAAACTCGAGGCAGGATCTGGCAAAGAAGTCCTTACCTCGCTTCGAGAGACATATGATGATATTTATAATCGGAATATCCAGGATGGCGGAAACAGTAAAAGAGTTATTGAAAAATTCTTGTAATGGGTTTTGTGCTCGGTCCGGCCTTTGGAAACTTGGGAGCCTTGCGGCAGCTGTATCAGCCACTGCTGAGACTGTTGAGGACACTAACTCAACTGCTCCCAAAATCGCTTTGTGTGGCAACTTTTTCATCGTTGAGCCTGGGTCATAATTGATTCAGCTTGCGCACTTATCTCTGGGAGAATATGTAGAAGTCAAAAGTGTTGATAGACGTCTGATTTACTCGCCGGCCGAAGCACACGTAAAAGCCGCAATGACTTGTTTCATTTATTGGGAGAATTCTCACGAAAAAGCTCTTTGTGAGGACGATAGTGTCCTTGAGTTTTCAGATAATCCCGTTCCTTCGAGCGGCGACGACGGATCTGTTCGCGTAGCTTCAGAAGGAGGTGCGGGCTTTGACGATGATCTTGAATTTGTAGCACTTGTAGCAGCCGGTGTAAATTTTGATGATTATCATGAGATTGTCATGGCCCGCAAGATCGCGTCAGAAATTAAAAAGAAAGAGGAAAGTGATTCTGAAGAAATTATTATCTCCACGCCTCCAGAAATGGAAACACCTTAGAAAAGACAAAATATGATGTCTCCAACGCTGAGATTCGATTCGACTACGAAATAGACGGGGGAAGAGGACTGTTTTCTGACGACGCCTCAAGTAGCAAACCTTGAAGTCCGTTCAAACTTTTCAAGAGTTCTACCTCCTTGTATTGGGCCACTCACTACCAAGCCAATAGGGGAGTTGGAAACTTCGATTCTCTACCTCTTAAAGAATGCTTGTTAGCCCTCCTTGATGGAAAGGGGGAGAATCCGACTTTTAGGGAAAGAAGTGCCGCTTCACGCACATGAAAATAGAGCAGTCTATTCCTGAGTTTAAAGGCAGCATTAGACCCCGGTGTGTTAAGGCTAAGGCTACTGCTGGTGTTAAACCTTGAAAAACGGGAATCGGAAGAACCCAGTATTTGACCCAAAACCAGTCTACCAGCAATGGAAGGATACAATTAGTTACACAAAAGACGACAGAAATCCCGTGATGCCAAGTGTGGCATTGATTGGATGTGTTTATAGGTTTGCAGAAGTATTCGAAAACTTCTGCAGAGATATGACCCGGAAAATGACCCTACGAATAAGACCTGGTGCCCACTGCCCACTTAAGGTCCTCAAATTGGGGGAGATAGTATGTGAATCAACAACAATACGATACGATACACACCAAGAGCCGCGCGAGACTGTTAGTGTTCCTGGGTAATTTCATGTGCTGCTTAACTCTGAAAAATGAAGAAAGGAAATCCAAAACACGTAAGAAGGCGCCTTCGTTTAAGCGACATCTTTTCAAACTTGCTCTCAAACACAAATGCAAGCATCCTCCTCATAGCTCGCCAATCTTCGGTTGCCCCACCACCTTGACATTGTCATGCTTCCATCTTGCAAGTGAATATCTTGAACCAAATAAGGGTCTATACACCTTTACTCACTTATTTTATGCTAGGCCTCCGTGACTAAAAGACTAGTATGGACTAGCGTTCCCTATTTACTTTTCAAACTCGGTAGAACCTACTTAATATAACTACCAAAGCTGTATTACGATCAAGATGCATTTCCATCCCGGTCAAAGAGAAGGGGTTGAGTCAACGTCGCTCATATGAGATATCCCGCTCTCGGTACTTTATTGGGAATCGGAGCTCGCCCAACATTATAAAACCAAGAACAGGGAGCTCGCCCAACATTACCAGATCAAGGTAAGGAAGACCAAGGAAAGAAGGACCAAGAACAGGAGGACCAAGAACAGGAGGACCAAGAACAGGAGGACCAAGAACAGGAGCCGGCCTCGGCAATTCTTCCATTAAATCTCTTTTCCACGCTATCATGGCGCGACACAAAGTCTTCCTTGATATTTATATCCCGATAAATTCTTTTGTTTCGACAGTAAGAGTAAGATTAAATTACAAAAATTCAGATTGTGTGAATAAGACACGAGAGCAAAAGAGAGACGAATACAAAATCTAGAAAAGATTCACTAGAAGATGGAACATGGAAAGAAAACTTTGATGTAGGCGTTTGGTAGTAGAAGGTGGAAGGGTTTGCGTTGTAAGCTTGTGGAGGTTAGATAGGCTGTCTCCTAACAGGAATCTGGACATCTCCCAGCTATTAAGATCTCGCGCTGCCTTTGCTTAGGCTAGCTTAGGCCCGGCTTAGCTTCGGCTTATGTCTGCTTAGGTCTACTTACCTATCTTACTAGACATTGTCAACTTGTAGTAAAGAGCTCGAAAAGGCCTCCTTTCTTAGCTAGAGATCTTAAATCTATTCCTACTATACTTTTATAATCTATACTAGCTAGAACTTATTCTTAGACAATTATCTCTATCTACTCGTCTATATATATATAAAAATATATAAATAACTATCTCTCTCTTATCTTTATAGCTTTTCTCTTCTATATTCTCTTCTATCTTCTAATATATCTTCTATTCTCTCTTTGATTTTCTTACTCTTTTCTTACTCTCTTCTTATCTCTCTCTCTAATCCCTTGTTTTTCTTAAGTAAGACTCTCTTTTCTCGTTTCTACTCTTAATATCTATATCAACGCTTATATACTATAAATACTAAGTAAGTAAAAGAATATTAAAGAAAACTAAAACTAGATAAGTAGATAGAGATAATACTAAGAGAGAAGCTCTTTAAGAATAGGTCTAGGATTAATAGTAATTTTATTTATTAAAAGATTAATAAAAAAAACTAGTTAATAGAATCTTATTTATATAGTAATTAAAATAAGTTTAGAAAGGGATTTTACTAAAGAAATATAAGATATTTTTTAGAAAAAGTAAGTCTAAAGTAGTTTATTCTAAAGCTTAAATAGAATACTAATAGCTTCTTTTACTATTAAATTATATAAGATCTATATATCTTTTTAATCTCTTTCTTATAATTTAGATCCTTAATATAATATATAATAATATAAAGAGATATATAGTAATAGCTATAGTAAATTACGCTAATATATAAAGATATAATAGTAGAAGAGTTTAAAGTCTTCTTTATAATTCTAATATACTTTAGTATATATTATATACTAGAAGAGATTAAGCTTTAGAAAAAAGAGAGTAGGAATTACTATTTACTACTTTAATTTATATAAAAGTACTAGTATAAAAAGAGTAAGTCTTATTTTTTTATATTATATTTCTCTATTAATACTATTATAAGTAAAAACTAGTATATAAAGCTATTACTACTTTCTAAGTACTTATAATTAATTTATAAGAGATCTATCTACTTATTATAAAACGTCTCTATTAATAAGATACTTATAGAGTTTAAAAGTTACTATATATATATATTAAAGTCTATATATAAACTAATTCTAGAAGAGTATAAAAATTAGAGCTTTTACTTTATAGAATAAATCTACAACTTCTTCTTTTATTCTTAGCTAGAATATAGAGAAAGTACTATAAGATAAGAATATTAAGACTAGTATAGGTCTAACTCTTATAGAATAATAGGTATTTTTACTACTAAATAGTAACTAAAAACTTCCTTATAAATATATAACTAGGGTTCTGATTAGAACATCTTCCGAGTAGTACGGAACCCCTCTGACAGGCCGGGCACTTTGCTTTTGTAGAGGAAGCAGGATGTTGGAGAGTATGTTAGACTAGGGTCCTATTTGTACGGCGAAGAAACAGAACGGAACCCGACCAGCCTAAGACTGGGTATAGCCCGACACGAACCGGGCCGTGGATGCAGGTCCGTACATGCGCGTTCCGAGCCGTTCATAACCCGCCCGTTTCGAGGTCATTCCAGATATCACTCACAAACTACGTTTTCATCAAAGGCAATGGCTCTGCGTCTTGGGACCACTCTTCTTGGGAGCAAATACTCATTTCGTCTGGTTGAAAAACTTGGCGATAAGACTGTCTTCAGCCCTGTGTTCAAGGCCGAAGTTTTGCCTGGCGTTCAATCTCCTCCAAAAAATCGATGGTACATCTACAACCCAGTTGCATATAGGATTCTGTGCTAATTCTTGTACTAGGGCCGTTGTGAAAAGCGCCGATCTTGAAAATCAGACCCAGGTAGACAGCCTCGTAATGGAATACGAGTGTTACAAGAAGCCTTCTATCAAATCCTCCAGGAACTTTCGAAAGTTATATGACATTATCAACGACCCTTTAGGTTGGACGGCTCAAAAGCCATTCTGTCTAGCCTTTGAATGGATGGATACGACTCTGGCGGAGGTTCCGTTCGAGGAACACATGAAAGATCCTGTATTAGTCGCAAATATTGTTAAGGTATGCTTGGAAGCATTTGCCGAGTTAGAAAAAGAGCATCTTGTTTATTCAGGTATGCCATTTACCCCTAGAGGTTCCACCGCCATTCACTAAGCAGAGCAGACTTGAAACCTGCGAATATTCTTATATCTAGCGTTGACGGGCTGTCTGAAGTCAAAATCGGAGACTTGGGGCTAGGTACGAACACATCGCCAAATTGGGATACGCTAATTTCCTGTAGCTGGACCAGAGGGTGGCAATCCACGCTGGGTTCAGCCCGAAGCATTTCGCGCTCCTGAGGTCTGGACCAGGGTGAGCTGCTTCCATAAAGCCGATGTATGGTCTATTGCTGCTATGGTTTGTTGCTGGCCCCTCATTGTTATCCAAATTTACTAAGGAAGGAAGATATTACAACGGTTTGATCCCAACATCCTAGGCAACGCCGACAACATCAACAAGAAGCTTATCCACCCAATGTCATGGTGCCTAGCGAAGATTATACTCCTCTTCGACCCATCCTGTAGCTCGATTCCACCTCCTTCTGTCGTCGATGAGAGCTTACAGACCTATTTCAAGTTAGCCCAAAACCTTACGACAACACAAGCAGAGGAGGATTCGGACGAACTACTTTTGCAGATTCCTTCATTTGAGGTGTGGGCTGATCTAGCTATGGACGCCGGCATCCCGAAGGTAGTGCTAGACGTTATACGCCTTTTGGCCGTTCCTAACCCGGCGAACAGACCTTCAGCTCTGCAAGCTCTTCAATCACCGGAATATAAAGCCCTCCAGAACGCTGCCGCGACGTATGGAACCTAGGACGTTCTCTTAAGCTCTGGTATCCGATGATGTTCTAACATCTGTGGCTGGTACTGTTCTCTCAAGATATGTTATCTTATGTAGGCTCAACACAATTCTACTCTTATATTCTTGTATTCTGTTTCTGTGCATCCGCATATGTGTAATTCAACTTCCTCCACTGTCAAACCCTAGCCCTAAGCCTATTCGCCTCTGAGCCGGACCATATTCCAGCGTGTACGTGTTGCGGGGTCGAGTCCTGCCTGGGAACTCACCCTCGGCTCAGGCTATAGCAGCGACTGCTCAGGTCCAAAGACGGAAATGGAAAATCCTCATGTCGAGATTCCGGTATCGAACTACCTGCTCCATTCCGGTCTGGATTACGAATTTATTATTACTCTTACTATATAACCAATAGCTTGCAAACTTCAAACGAAGACGTTCTAAGTAACATAGCATAAGATGAATAAAGAAAAGTGGCCTCGATGGGTATAAATACCAAGCATTAACCTTCAAACCTGTTAAGTCATGTTTTATATTCATGGCTTTTTTCCTGGCTGTCTACTCGAGAGACTAGAGTATACCTCACCTCTATATCCTTCAAAATAAAAACAAAAGATTAATAAACTAACCACGGGCATTGTAACACTATCAACTAAGCATGTAAATTCTCACCTTTCAACAGTACCTAAAAATTCAAAACTAGTATCATGGATGAATTCCGAAAGTTCGGGTCTTAAAGTAATCATCATACAATATCGAGGATTAGAGTGAAACTTAAGGAGCCCTCTTCATCGTCAGGTACTAGTGAAAGAGAAAAAAAAGTATAGACTCTCAGTGCGATCAAGACTCTTATTTTCTCTTGTTTCTAGCTATGAGAATAGCTCTATAAGCAGTTCTTAGGGATAATGCTTAAGCTAATTTGAAGCCACGGTAAACCCTCGAAGTGAATTTCCTCTATCTCCTTCACTCTAAAGTGAGTCTGAGACTCATAGCAGACTCACTAGGAAAGTTTTAACACTATCTGAGAAACCCCTAACCATTTCCCCCTCAAATGAGTCTTCTTTCCATTCAACCGAGATTCTAAGTTGGGAGCGGAAGGTTGCTGTTCTTAGGATGCTGTTTTCGAAGTCTCCATCAGTATTACGTTAATATGAGAGAGGAAAGCCATAAAGGCAAGAGAAACGAGAAAGATTGTCAGAGATCTCTGTGAAGTTAAAGGAGAGAAAGAAAAGGACACAAACACTTCACCCCCAGCATTAGCACCAAAATGCACATCCTCAACCCTCAAAACCGCCCCTTTCTCTTCTTCCCCCCCTTTCTCTCGACCCATATTTTTAGGATAAGACCTCGAAATATACCCCTCCGTAATCCCATCCGACAAGAAAAGCTACGCAACATCAGCGCTTCACTCTCACCTAAACTAGAAAGGAGAAAGAAGAAAAAACAAACAGGCACAGCACCCCCTTCTTTCTTCTCCTCCCCCGTCTTCATCTCTGCCTGTCTCCTCATCCTCAAAACCCGTCCTATTTCTTCTCCTGTTTTGACCATACTTCCCATCACTAAGCCTTTCTCACCTTCCTTATTGAGGAGAAGATATTGGGCCATCGCCATTTCTAGTGCTTTTATCATGACTTTTTTCCTCTTTTCTTTGTTGGCATGCGGGTCTGGGAGGAGGGTTTCGAGATTGAGGGTTTCGAGCTTGGAGAAGGAGATTGGGTGGAAGGATTGGCAGAGGGGTATGTATGGTTTCTCTGAAGGAGAGAGGTATCGACGACCGTTTAACCAGCAGGAGGAGTTGAATGTTGAGAAGTCTTGCGAAAATGGGTTAAAAGAAGGCGAGAGGAGGGTGAGAGCCATTGCTGCGTGAGTTGCGTGTGTGATATTTGCGCTTTTGTTGATGGTTTTGATGGACGCGAGGAGCGCGTTCGTTTCTTGGGTGGAGAGAGTGAGAAAGTGTGTTCTTTGTGTTGAGGTTTTGGGGGTTGTTGAGGGAACGGAAATGGCTTCGTTGGTTGGAAGTGAGGGGTTGATTTTTGCAGACTATGAGGTTAGGTATTTTCTTCTGGGCAGCAAACTCTAGGACAGGAATCGGGAAATGAGACGTAGATGTATTAGACCACAAAAATGGGAAGGGGAAATAGATACAGTTTTATGATAAAGATAGTCTCTCTTCCTCTCTACAACCTCTCCCAATTCTTTGCCCTCGAGTTTCTGTTTCCCATCTAACATCTCGATCCAAGGCGTCGTCAGATTCTTATAACTATCCTCCCATGTTGGCCCACGCGACACCAATTGACTATCATCAATACACCGCGAAAACAGCTCCAGGAATCTCCCAAGCAAAATCCTCGTCCCGATACCATCAGTAATTTGATGATCGATATTGAGAATGATATGGATATTATGAATCAAACCTTGCTCCTGGCCACCAGCCCCCTGGGTTGGGAAATTCAATAAAATACTCGCTTGCTCATTGCTTTCTTTTCTCAAAGAGATGGCTTCACGTAGAGATATAAACTCATACGCCCCCCTTCTCTCATAAAAAAACAACGTTCTACCAAACCACCCCCTAACCCCATCCTCATCAACCACCTGATACTCCAAAAACACCTCCCCGTCCTGGAGAACAGCACGTACGCCCAACTCCGGGACTTCAAGCCTCAACAGCTTCCACGCTCTCTCGGCAGCTTGTTTCAACTCACTCCTCGCTCTCGGAATAGCCAGGCCAAGATCTACAGTAACAAAAATTTCATGAAGCTCCTTAGGCTTTGTAAACCAAAGAGCCTCGGTAGAGAGGGCAGGGCGTTGGTAGATACCAGGGCGGGGTGAGGTCCAGTTGTAGGACGAGGGGTTGAGTGCGGTCATTGAGGGGATTTGGGGAATGGTTGGATGAGAGGAAACGGTACTGTTACCGGACTACATGTAGAAAACTACCAGTTTATATCTGATATACACTACGCATAATGACAGCGGAAGAGGCCCAGGGCGGGAGGCAGTGATATCTTAGAAATGATGTACAAGTACGAAGGACGAAAGGCTTACATTTTTGGGAGAGTTGGGGATTTTGACAGAAGTGGGATGGAGCTGGTCTGCGGTGAAGAGTCTTGAGATGGCAATAATAGAAATACGTTCTGCAAGCCTCATGAGTCGCGAAATGAAAACAGTTGAAGAGAATTACATCAACGATATAAACGCTCTAACCAAGTTAAGGCACACTTGAGTCTTGGTCTTGGTATCTCGCGGAAGGATGCCCGGAACGCGTGGAAAAGCCCACTCACGGCGGACCAAGCAACTCGGTGTCTAAAAAGAGATGTTTCCTTTTGGATTTGTGATCGACGCAGAGGAACAACGCCCGGAAGGGACCGTGCGAAGTATATCTGCATGCACGCTCGGATCTTGCCCTGCATCTTGTCCTCTGGTATTTGCACCTGTCTGTCACTTGACGTTGGATTTATCCGCAGCGAAAAACTGATGCTAAGTTGAAAAGATGGGTTTGGTTGACAGACCGTTGTATAAAACTTTATTTGGGCATTGATTTGTAGATTCGGTATGCATGTACTACTGTACGATTGAAGGGAGACCCTTCCGGGTGGGCAAAAGCCGGTTAGTCGACTCCAGACATGAGACAACCCGTGGTGAAGGATTGGTGTGTGACCCAAAACCAAGTTGCGAGATGTCCGAATAAGGTGGAGTGATGGGCTCGAAGGAAAGTTAGAACTTTGGAGACGAGAATTCCGACAACCATTAACCGACGACTTCCTATTTGCGGGGTCGTCGTTCGTTCAGACCCACCACCCGTAAACAGATACTTAGGGGAATTCCTGTCGAAATCATTAACTTGCAGAAGAAAAAAAAAGAGCTTAGGAAACTTCGGATCACACCCCTGAAGCAGTTGAAGATGAGTTTTGACTGCCGCCCCACCTTGATCCTCCGCGGTCAGATACTTCATGTGATCACAACGCGATTTGACTGCTTGGTAGCGAGCAAGAGCTGCAAGCAAGTCCATGCTGACTGCTTTGATACGGGTTGGGCTGAGGTTACCGCGTGGGCCGGCCAAGAAGAAGGACGAAAATGAAGATGAGCGGAATTGGTTAATCTGTTTTTTCCCTTCCAACTTCGTTCAGGGTAGTATTTGACATGCGGCCTGAATGCACTTCGGAGAGTTGATATGCACTTGATATCGTGACATCCTGAGCACGTGGACGGGGAAGGAAACTTGCAGCATCGGTCGGAACAAAAGAAAGGGCGAGCAACTCCCGAAATGCAGATTGGTGATTCAGCTGAATTCGATTTAGCTTGCAAAGTTCCAAATTTCGGCGCGAAAAAGAAATTATGAAATGATGGCGAAAGATCTGCGCCACAGGCTGAAACTCGAGACATTCTTTCGACATAATTTTCCAAAGCCAGAGTGGCGGGAAAGGAGTGTTTGGTTAGCCACGCGCCGGTGAAGCCCTGAAAGGAAATGATGTTCTGGTCCGAAGTCCGTACGTCTGCAGCCAACTAGTACCGCGGGATGACGAGTTGGAGGCGCTTGAAGTCTTGATGTTTGTTGATTTCGGACCGTTGAGTCTGTGACAACAAATATACTCTGAGAAAAGAAAGGATGAGGGATGACTCCTGAAAGGCCTTTGACGTGTCACTTCGACCATGTCGTCTCGAAGAATAGGTGGGAGACACTGACTCGCTGTGAAGGTTGAGCCTGACTGAATTGTCGACTTGTCAATTCCTTCAAGAAGTATAACAATAAAAAAAAAACGCTTGAAGTCTCAGCTAAGAATATATATCCGTAGCTGGAATTGGTGATTTCTCTTTTTAAGCTTTGAGTCTAGGAAGCTGGATTTTCTCCGCCGGAAAGGCAAAAGTAAGGTTTGGGAAAAGGGGGTCGCTAAAGCACACACACCAGCAAAGGGCTTTTTAGCACGTCCTCAACGCCGGCGGCAGAAGAGATAAGAGATGAAGTTGTCCATGGATGATGCTCGATTTTCATCAACATGAGCCGTTAAAGATAGTTCGATCCTCTGGGTGACCTCTTGACGGAGATGCGGGGAAGAAGGAGAGGGGTTTGATGTCCCTATCGATATTGAGGCCGAGGGAGATCCGTTTCACTTACAGTCTATCTCCGTAATTGTGTGGTGGTGGCAAGGCAGCCACTCAGCCACCGCCGTTGGTGCATTAGTTTGTAGAACACATGGTGCTGCAAGTACCTGCTTTGTCAAGCAGCTATTCCAGATGAGTAGCAATTGCATGAGGTTGCTGCAAATGACACGGCACCATGGTGAAGGAAGTCATCGGTATATGAACTGGTCAAATGTGTTAAGGTCTTGAAAGCCAGGATGCTGATAGAAATGATTCGATGAAGCTGAATTTAGATACTTTTGCCCCGGAGACTGCCAGGTGCCTCGGACTCAAACAGACCAAACAGACCCCATCGAGATGCAGGAAGCCCGCTGGTTGGAGCGAGTGAGCCTGGTTCTTTTGGTTCTTTTGTTCTTCGTCTGAAGCGAGGCCTCGCCTCTCAGCCAAATCTCAGCAGCCAAATCTTCTCCTTCTCCGCTTGGACCTGCGCAGCGCAGACAACCCTGCGACTTCTTAATTACTAATAATTGGGCAACAGAAGGAATTGTCATTGATGCCGTAAACAGACGGACGTCCCTAGTCTGGACCGTTTCTCACGCTGCAGCGCAGCATGCGGTGTCTAGCAACCTGGAAGTCGTGAGAAAGTGCTTTTTGAGGAAGGAGAGTCGCTCCTTGTCCAAAATCCATCTCATTCTCATAGACGAGCTGGCCGATTATCTTCTAATAAAGGATCAACACACATCAACAAATTTGAAGGCCCAAAATCACACTCAGGGGTACGGGGTACCCACCCTTCCAGGTTCGCGCGGCTTCAAAAAGTGGATCTCACCTGGTGTGCCTGTGTGCCTGTGTGCCTGTGTGCCTGGGTGCCTGGGTGCCTGGGGCTTCTGGGCCACTCACAGCAAATCAGCAATCGGTTGCCCAGGCCAATATTCTCCGTGCCCATCTAAGCTTCCACTTTGTCTCCTTTTTCCTGGGAGACTCCCGTCGACTCCTGACTCCTATACTTCACTCCTTTTGTGAAAACAAAAACAAAAACACCACGCCCCCTTCCTCCCTCTCACCCACGAAGCTGCTTCACCTTTGCCCCCAAGCAAGCAGGTGTAGGAGGAACGGAGCCATTACACCACCACCTCTCACTATTAGTACCCACGGCACCATACGGCAAAGCACTGTTCGCGCTCCCGTCAACACGCCATTACAACAACTCAACCCCCGACGACCCCCGACGCGTAAGACACCAAATTAATAAAACACATATCCTCATACCATTCTCCTCGACCCCCGTGGAATCGAGCACGAATGACCACGGTCGAGTAACTTCTACTCACCTGCTACTACCAGCATCCGTGCCGCAAAATCGAAACAATTACACCGAATACCCTCTCCGTCCAACACATTTTGTCGCAACGACGGTTACGACAGAGCGATGGCCAGCTCTCCGCCAGAATCGCCTGCGGGCATTCCTACACGGCCGTTGAGCGCAATGATGCGCCCCCCACCAAGAACAAATAGTCGCATGAGCATGACAAGTAAAGCTGGAGGAAGTCGAGCATCCGACGAGGATGGGAGAACGTCTGTCAAAGTTGGTAGGTTCAGCCCCGATCTATGACATCTAGACCACAGACCTCTAACGATGGAATCCTAGTTGTTCGTGTACGACCACCACTCAAGTCAACAGATCCTGGATTTGACCTCATCCCGCAAAGATTCCAGCGATCCATGGTCCAGGTAACCTCACCCACAAGTTTGTCAATCGATTCACCACAAGGACGGAAGCTATTTGTGTTCGATCGTGTTTTTGGCGAGGATGTCGACCAAGAGGGAATCTGGGATTATTTGGTAGAGAGCACAAATTCATTTGTACAAGGTTACAATGTGTCGATGCTGGCATATGGCCAGTCTGGCGCCGGAAAATCGTATACGATGGGAACCTCTGGTCCCGGGGAGCAAGCAAATCTGGACGTGATGGGTAAGTGAAATATATGGGACCGCAAATTTCCCAGTCCATTATGATGGAAGGTAGACAGTCCAAGAATAGGAGGCTAACAGAACTCAGGGGTGATCCCACGTGCGGGCTTGGTGCTCTTCGAAAAGCTGGATGGTGGTCGATCCCCAATTAGTAATCGAAACTCTGGAATACGAACTCCCATAAGATATTCTATGAACGCTGCCGCGAATGTTCCCAAACCGATAGAAAAGAATTGGACCCTGAAAGCCACCTACGTCGAGATCTACAATGAACAATTGCGAGATTTGTTGCTTCCAGAACACACCCCTCTAGGCGAGAGAGGACAAGTTATCATTCGGGAAGATGTAAAGGGTCACATCCTTTTGACGGGGTTGCACGAGGTTGAGATCAATTCGGTGGAAGATCTGATGAACGCCCTGAATTTTGGATCTACCATTCGACAAACGGACGCCACCGCCATCAACGCCAAGTCGTCCCGATCACACGCTGTATTCAGCTTAAATCTCGTACAACGGAAGAGCAAATCACCAACATCGGGGACCGAGAAGCGATTTTCCGTACCTTTGGAAGCCATCACGGGCGGAGACACCATGGTCACAATCGACAGCAAGCTCCATTTTGTGGATTTGGCCGGCAGTGAAAGATTGAAGAACACGGGTGCCATGGGGGACCGAGCCAAAGAAGGAATTTCCATTAATGCTGGCCTGGCTAGTCTAGGAAAGGTCATCTCCCAACTTTCATCTCGTCAAGCAGGCTCTCACGTATCCTACCGAGACTCCAAGCTCACTCGACTACTACAAGATTCTCTTGGTGGCAACGCGATCACGTATATGATTGCTTGTGTTACTCCTGCGGAATTTCATCTGAGCGAAACTTTAAATACGGTGCAGTATGCACAACGTGCTCGGGCAATTCAGAGCAAACCGCGCATCCAGCAGGTGTCTGACAATGATGGGGACAAGCAGGCCCTGATTGATCGTTTAAAGGCCGAAGTTGCCTTTTTGCGTGAGCAAATCCGAAGCACCGAGCGCTCAGGAGATCGACGCCCAGCCGCCACTAGTGAGAGACCTGAGCGACAAAATGAACGCGAAATGGAGCTCCAAAACCAGCTTTTAGACACTCAAGAGAACTACACCACTTTAAGTCAGCGGCATGCAAAGCTCATTTCTGAGATGGCCAAAGCTCGTGATGGTGAGATTGCCGACAACCAAAATTTCGAGGATACCCTGGGTGACAGCGCAACGGAGCGACTGAAACGATCTAATTCTTTTGCCGAAGCGGTGGAACAAGTCGTGTTGGAGTACGAAAAAACCATTCAAAGTTTGGAGCAGTCCCTGTCCAGCACCAGGGGTTCGTTATCCAACACAGAAACCGTTCTTCTCGAAAAGGAAACCAAGATCGCCTATGTAGAAACCGTCAATGTTCAGTTGCAGGCACGACTACAGAAATTGATCGACCGCGAGGCCAGCACCGAAA
The DNA here is from genome assembly GCA_001414345.1 of Hymenoscyphus infarciens. Taxonomy (NCBI): domain Eukaryota; kingdom Fungi; phylum Ascomycota; class Leotiomycetes; order Helotiales; family Helotiaceae; genus Hymenoscyphus; species Hymenoscyphus infarciens. The sequence continues at coordinate 179,505 of LLCB01000047.1, forward strand.
ATTATCTCCATGATCTGGAAACAAAATTGGATGGCCATACCTCCGGCGAGGAGAAGAACTCTACCATCATAATGGAACTCCGAAAAGAAATCGCTCGTGTTCGAGAGAATGAAGCCAGCTGCGAAGATTACATCTCGACTTTGGAGGAGCGACTGGCGGAAGCGGATCAAGATGCAGAGCTGATGCAACGTGAAATTGACCGATTGGAGCATGTTGTCGAGCGTCAACGCAGTCTGGGTAAATTGGACAACTTATTGTACGAGCTGGATCACATTCAACAAGATGGCAAAGTCCCCGAGCCGGATACTAAACTTGTCAACGGCAACAGCAAACGCAAATCCCCTGAACACTCCCGGCAACAGAGTCTCGCCAGTCGACCGAGCCATAAGGATGTTATCCTAGAAGAAGATGACATCCATGGTGAGTCGACCGAACGAACCGCTGCTGAAGGTCCGGTAGATAATGGCGAACCCATCGAGTCAACAGAACTCGATCAAGAAGGCTCCAAAGACAACGGACATCCCCCTCAAAGCCCAGCGCAATCCAAGTTCGTCGAAGACAAACTGGAAAATGTTACTCAGGAATTGTTTGACCTCAAGGTAGAACACGAATCTGCCGTCGACGAAATCCAAACCCTCCGTGCCAAGTATGACGAGGCTCTTCGTGCCCTAGCAGATCTTCAAGACGAGTTCGATGAGAAGCGTCACCCAGTTCATAACAACCGCGATTCAATACTATCCTTATCATCCCCACCACAGATGAGACCTAATTCTTTTTTACCCGACGCGAGGGTGGACGAGCTAAAGGAAGGAGGACAATTTGCATCCTCGCGATCACTCTCATCGGAATTGTCCTCGGCTGGGGAGTTGCCCAGTACATCGACGGAGATGCCTTACACCGAAACCGCGAACAATAAATCCGAATCGGAAGAGCTGAACAAGGATATCAACAATGACGAGACGATTGCGGCGGAACTTGATAGCCTAAGAGCTCTTGCGTTGGAGACGGAGCAGGCTCAGACAAAACTAGTAGAAAAGTATGCTCAATTGGAGGAAGAGCATTTGGAAGCCCTTGATTTAGTGGAGGAGCTTAGAACGGACCTTTCCAAGGCAAAGGCAAATGAGAGTAACTCTCCACGCGCAACAACACCCGTCATCCGCCGCAAATCATCTCAGAACGTCATGATTATCGACAAGGCCCATCGTGCGTTCGCTTCCCTTCGAAATATTGCTACAGAAAACTTCGAAGAAAGCCCAGATGTCATGGCAAATTTCGAGCTCAATCTCAACACTGCAATGCACGAGCTTCACTCCCGGTCTGAGCGTGTACAGGAACTGGAAGCCGACATTACGGCGGTTAGGAAAGAGATGGAGTCAAAGATGGCCATCATCTCTGGTCTAACCCGCGAGCGGTCTAGCATGAAATCCTCACCCATGGACATGTCAGTGGTTTCTACCATGCGTGACCAGGTATTGCAAAGCGAGAATCAAATGCGAGTCCTCCAGGAACAACATGCCGCCCGAGAGAAGGAGTTGCAAGACGAGATGGAATCACTCCGAGTTTCTATCGACTCTCATTCCAAAGCAGTGGATATGGACAAGTCTGTGGCAGATGAGCAAGGTGCCCTCAAGGAGGCACAAGACAAAAAGATTGCCGAGCTTGAGGCAGAACTTTCCACCTGGGAGGGCAAACACAAAACTGCTCTCGCATCCATGGATAAATCTGTGTCAGAGGAGCAAAGTGCTTTCAATGAGGCGCAAGACAAAAAGATTTCCGAACTCGAGGCAGAACTTTCCAACTGGGAGGGGAGACACAAAGCTGCTCTCGCATCAATGGAGACCTCCGAGAAGCAGTTGTTGGCAACTGTTGCCGATCTCGAACGTCAAATTTCCACTGTAAAGGATGATGATCATCAACAGAAGCAGGTGGCTGGTGACCAAGATGACTTTGTTAGCAATTTACAAAAGGAGATTGATGAGCACAAGACCTCTTTGGCCACACGCTCCGCTCGCATTGCTGAGCTTGAGAATTCACATTCTGCAACCCGCACCCAACTCGAGGAGGCAACCAAGTCTAGAGATATGGCACACGCAGCCAACGAGGAACACCAGGCCCTCGTAGCTAATCTCGAGAAGCAGATCAGCAATCATGAAATGGTTGTCAAGACTCATCAAGATGGTCTTAATCTTTTACAAGCCAATCACGCTGAGGAGATTCAGACAATGAGAGCTGGAATTGAAGCAGAGCACCACGAACGCTTCCTGCAACTTTCATCGAAGCACCAAGAGACAATAGAAACCATGCAGAATGAGCTTGCCGAAGCTCGCGATGATCTCACAAAAATTGCCACTCAGGTTGCCTTTGCTCTTGGCTTAGATGTCAGCACCGAGAAATTGCAGGAACGAATTGACGATTTGTTGGCAGACCAAAAAGCGCTAGCTGATGAGCAGAAGAAGAGCGCCGAGCTAAAGGTACATGTTAATGAGCTTTCTGATCTTAATGAGTCAGTGGTAGCTGAGCTCGACTCGGTCAAGGCGGAGCTCGCTAGCTTACTCGCTGAGACTCATGAGGGGGCCAGATTACGAGCAGAGCACACAACTGTTTCTGAACAACTTATGGCCTTGAAGAAGGAGATGACCAACTTGGAGACTAAAAACAAGAAGAATTCACGTCTGGTAGATGAACTTGAAGAACAATTAGCGTCCAACTTCGATCAACACCAAATTGCCAACAACCGACTTTCTACTTTACAGACCGAGCGAAATGCTCAATTGGAAGAGGCAAATGCAAACGTTGCTCGTGCTCAAACAGAGCTTGAGGCTATCAAAGAGGAATATGCCTCTCTTCAGGTAAGTTTCCGCTTTCAAGTTGTAAAAATGCACATGTGCTAATATGTCTCAGGCCAAATTTGGAGATCTTGGAATGGAACCCGCTAGTAGTCCCAATCGTTCCAACTCCATCTCCGGTCCTGGCCTCAAAAAGTCCGCATCTGTTGCATCGTTACCATCCCCCCCACCGGCCATTCCACTGCCCCCTCTTCCAGGAAGCCTGAATGGTCAGGTTCCACAAACACCCACTCAAGGTAATCGACCAAACAGCAAAGACCTCGCTCTTTCTCAAATCCAAGAGGACCAAGAAGCTCGAATTCGAACAATTGAGAAGCACCTGTTCGCCGAGAAGCAACTCACCACCACTCTTGAGGAGGCCCTTACCGACTTGGAGAGACAAAGCAATAAGGTTAAATCTGATTGTGACGCATGGCGCAGACGTGCAAACGAACTTGAAGCCGAGTTGAAGGAGGCCCACGAGAAGGCGAAGAATGCCGACAACGAAAAGGAGAACCGCTGGAGCATGCTTCAGGTCGAAGAAGAGCGAAAGAAAAGACAAGCTGCCGAGGTCGCTCGAGCCCAATTGGAAGAGCGAATGAACGCCATCAGCAAGAAGAGCAAGAAGAAGGGAAGTCTAAACTGCTTTTAACCTTCTTGTTCCAGTACACTTTGCCTCCGCATCTTCCGCCATCCCACGGACACGGCACAATCTGGTTCTATTGCACATATGTCTTTTGCGCGATTTGATTTGTTGATTCCCCCCATTTCTTTTTCGAGTTCCCCTTCTTAGCACATAATTCTACACACGAGACTATACTTACATGGTGGCGGTGGTGAATTTGGGGGCGGGTGACATCAGGCGGAATATTTGACGAGAGCATGCGTTCTTTGGATTCGATGAGCCCTGTATTCATGTTTTTTCCCCTCTCGTCGCTTGATTTGGCTTTTTGTTGTTCCTGTTGGTTCTTTTTCTTTTGTTTACGAGCGAGATACCACCTCTTTATCGCGGAAATTTGGCGCTGGAGCACCTTCTTTACTTTTTTTCTCCTTGCTCACAGCGCGACTGAGCTAATTTTTTGTAACACCTAACGAATGATGGCGAGCCTTCCCCCCAAACTCTTTTTACCTTTCTTTCTATTTGGCGGAACCTCTTTTTTTTTTTTCAACGGAGAGGGAGCACTCGTTAATGAGCTTCGGATTTTGTGGATGAGGATGGATAAGATGACTTCATAGAAGACATGAAAGGGGGATTAGGGAGGTTCCGGAGTCATTTATTTGATGATGCTACTTCTTTGTTTTGCATGATTCGGATGCAGGGAGAGGATAGGGCTGAGGAGAAAGGGGAAGGAGAGACGAGGGGCTTGAGTGGAGAGGTTGAATGGAAGATAGTGGTGCCATATACCAATAGAAATGAGATATTTTCCCCCTTGAACTTTGCGGTTGAATAATTGTCAGATGTGATGTGGAGCTAGCTAAGATAGTAGCTTACTTGCCTCCCGCGATCCTTTCCGTGATCAGAGAGAATTATAAGGCTCTGGGACTCTAGTCACTTCACTGGTAGCTCACAGGCATGCCGCATACGCAAGATGGGTACACCATCGCGATAGGACTCTCATGGCTCTGCGGCGAACTTTCAACCGACCCGGATCAAAAAGCGAACACCCTTTTTGATTCCACTTTACTCGTCGTCTTGGTCATCTAAGCTTGACTTACTAGTCACTCTAACCTGACGTTTTAGAGTTTGAATGGAGAGCCACTTTCGCGTTTTTTGTTGCTGTCGAAGGGGAAAGATTTGTTTGTCTGGTTTTGAAAGTACGGGGGGAAGGGGAGGGCAAACGGTTGTTGCTGAATGGGGAGTGTAGTGATGGTATTGTTAAGGGTTGTGGGTGCTCGAGGTTGGGGTGGGATAGTTCTGGGTCTGGGTATGTGTGATGTTGCTTGTGGTAGTGGCTGGGGAAGCAGAGGAAGGTGTTTTGTAGGGGTAGCTGGGTGTTGAGGTGGGGGACTTTGAAGCCGAGTGGAGGGTCTTGTTGCTTTGGGTGAAGGAAATTCATTCCTAGTTCGTTGTGTCGGAGTGGGTAGAGTTCTTGGCGAGTGGTGGTGTGCTTGGGATACAGCGTGGTGATTGGCGAAGAGGCTTCGTCATAAAAGATGCAGCGTCGAATCTGGTCTTTTGTTTGCTGAAGACGAGCTGGGTTGAAACATGTGGTTAGTCACTCTACTTGTGAGGGAGTATGGGTGGGCTTTCGTTGTCTAGGTGAGGTGGTTTGATTCGAAAGATGTATTGGTTTTTAGTCAAAGAGGTTTGGGAAAGTAAGTGTTTCTCTTGAGTACTTTGACATGAGTGATACTTCGTATCCACAGAACATCCACTGCCAAAGAATTTCTGAGGGCCGTAGCTGAAGACCTCATGACCTTCCATATTGAGTGTTCAGATAGGCGTCTCTCATCGTTACCTTCTTAGCATCGCTGGCGGCCTGATGTTTTAAGGTAATCTGCTGAAAAGCTAATTGTTGCCCCCCCCCCCCCCCCCCCCCCGGAGCAAAACTTGTGGGGAACGCGGTCTAGGGGCTTAACTTCGTCTTCCTATTTCAGAAGATTTTCGGTCTTCTACTGACATACTTCCCAGCTCGCAAGGAATCCTTCAGAGTAATTGCGCCTCGTTTTTTTGAAGATTGATTTTTACCAGCCCCTGCCACCAGTATCGCATTTTGTCTGCGATATTTATTGGAAAGCAAAAGTGGAAATCAGTCTAATTTACAAAATGATATGGATACCCCTCCCAGAGTCCGAGACCTCCGCTCTTCGATTCCCAACATGGGCCACGCCCAAAAGTACCTACTCGGAATCCTTCTTCTCCTCATCCAGAGCGGCGAGAGGGACAGAGAGTCCCACTCTATCAATCGTCTTTGTGATTTTGATAGAGCCAGTGCGCTTGTCCTCGCGAACGACGAGGTCTTTACGATCCGTGTCTACCAAAAGGCGGATGAGATCAGGTCTCATGTAATGTCCGCCCTATGGTACAACATTAGTCACTGAATCTGGTCACAAAAAGGTAGGGGGATCACTTACGAAATCTGCCAGTGCTTTGCTGAGGTGAGCTTCGTCGAGGTCAATCTATGAGTGGAAGGTTAGTATGTCCTAGAGTGATTGAAACGTAGCACGGGGAAACATACGTCCACGAAAAGCAGCCCCTCGAAATCCTTGGCAGGGTGCTCAACAAGATTTTGTCCGTCTGGACCGTAGATTCGGCTATTTCCATTGTAGACCTTTGGATCCTCCTGCTCTTTTCCAGGAGGCGTGTTAAGTTTGATACCTTCCTTGGAAATAGTTTGGAAAGGGGCGAGAGTGAAAGTTCCTGTCTCGATGGCGTATGCAGGCGTGACAATCTGTTCATTTCATTAGACTCCCCTCAATACCAAACGGAGCGTTGTGAAAGTGGGCTTACGTCTGAATTTGCATCACTGATGTTGGTATAAGGATCAGGATACCTCAAAGTTGTCGCATCAGGGTAAAGAGGCCAAGCTGCTACGTGGACTTGCTCCCCCAAGCTAGCAGCATAAGCCTTCAAGAAGGGGTTCATGTTCTCCCAGCAGTTCAAGTGGCCAATTCTTCCAATCTCGGTATCCACAACACTCTCTGTGGTATCTCCTGTTCCGTCTCCGAAAACGAGACGTTCGACATGAGTAGCCTTGATTTTACGGCGGTGGTTGATCACATCTCCGGTTGGCGAAATCATGACCTGAGTGGTGTAGAGTGAAGCGAGATCAAGTTCGGAATATCCCAGGGAGACGAAGATTTTGTTAGCGCGTGCGGCCTCACGAATCCGATGCATCTCGGGGAAGTCCGAGGCGAGACTGTTTTCGCGGTATTTCTTGAGGAGAGGGAGGGATTCTTGGTAAGTGACTTTCCAAGCCCAGTATGGGTAACCCGGAATCCCTGGTAACCAATCAGTCTTGTTTTTCTTTGAATTTTGAGAGAAAAGGGGTTTTCTTACAGAGTTCCGGAAAGGCAATGAGTTTACAGCCAGCAGCTCCAGCTTCGTTGATGTATTTGATGGTTTTTTGGGTGGAAAGCTCGAGGTTGAACCATCCTGGCTCTGCGTTGACGGCTGCTGCCTTGTATTTTCTGATAGTTGCCGGCATGATTGGAATGCTGGACGTAATTGGAGTCTTGAAATGTGTCCGTGATGGTAAATGAGGATTGTTGGAAGAAAATGTTGAGGGGAAACACTTCATACTTATATATCACTACAAAACTTGCAGACTCCACCAATTACTGTATCCAAAAGTCCAAATAAGTCAATGTATATTTCTTGTAAATTATGGTTGAACTCATTCGAATTCATGGGGTCTCGGAGACTGCTCGGAATTATGTTCAGACGGCATTCGTTTAACATAGCGCAAAGTGCAATGTTACGCATCAAAAAGTCTAAACACTACTCTAGGGACGAAGACTGAGTATAGTGGGATGATTTTGGGATTTTGGAAGCAACAAAGCTGCATTGAGGAGTGGATATGGACTGATTCGCGATCGTTATGCCGACAAAATTGCGGGTTGTGGATCTCCTGCTCTGTTGTACATTATAGTCAAATCCCGAAGTGAGGAGCATGAAGTACAACACTTGTTTTGCACAAACAAAAATGGAGAGACTTTTGAAAATTTTGACACTCTGGGAGGTGAGTTTTCTGGTGTAACTTCTTCGGTATTTGCCCACCTGCGCCCCACATTTCCGGCATTTGGTCGCTCGGGCGTTATAGGAAGGTCAAAGTTATAATGATGCTTCAAGGGACCATTCTTTTGGCAAACGAGTTCTATTAGGAAAACAAAGTAAGAACTTACAGTAGTGTATCGAAAACAAACAGGGGTTTAATGTTAAAACAAAAGAACTAATATGGTAGCTAATACGTCTTTTATAAAAGAATGGATACTCTAGCATTTACGAATTTTCAGACGCCAAGGACGAGCAAATAGTTTTGAATCTAGTCATCCCAAGTATCATCCCACAACGCGGACAAAAATAGGAGTATAGTTGTGATATTACTTATGTAGGACTAGGATTTGTTGTCGACTGTACTAATTCAAGTTTCACAACCATACCACGTGAGTTAAAGTCTTAGAGATTGCAATTTGGTATCAATAAGACTAATCTTAAGTCTTTGTATCAAACTCACGTCTTGAGAGTGTTTCTCGTAACAGAGGAGAGATCTAACAATCTCGCTTAGACGTTGTGTTGAACCTTTCCGGACAACAAATTTTTTCATCTTCCGGGGTTTCGGTTGTCTTTCCAGACTCATCAATACCTTCCACAATACAGATAAAAGCAAAAGTAACCTCATTAGAACAGACTCGAGGCATAGATAGCGAACGGGAAGGAGAAGAGTTGACTACAAGCCAAGTCACCTCAAGTACCTGGGTTTTCCTTTTTACCCTTTCTCCACTTTGATATCAACATTTCCTATACCAATTTTCCTTTAGTTCTTTTGAGTCTACTTGATTTCTCACTATACCGGTGATGTTGCGTTGAAAGCTTGGTGGTTAGAGAAAAGTATAAACAAAGTATGATCCTAGACGAGGGACATTAGTAAATATTCAACTCAATGAGTATTTCCCAGAGATTCCGCTATGATTCCAGATCCACTAAGGCCCCGAAAGGACTTTGCAGGTCGCCGCGGAAATGAAACCCTCCACGTCCTCCTATTCAACCCCCAATAAAAACAACCAAAGACACATTTTAGCTCTATGTCCTGAGAAAATTCTACTACATGCCCGTATGAGAAACTATCTCGTAGCGTGTCCCATTTCCGTCCAGACCTATGTAAAAAGACGACTGTCTTCTTCGAACTATCGAAAAGTTCGAATCCGAGAACAGCGACGTACTGGTCGCCTTCTATGGCCCTCTGCGTTCCTCAACCGCTTTCTCTTGTCTTCATTAGAATCGGATGCGCTGCTGATCTCGGCGATTTTCCACTTGATGGCATGGTGTCTGAAGTTCGCTTGGCGCTTGAGATTGTTACCGAATTACTCAACCATACTAAGACTCAACTGAAGTGTTCTGAAACTAAGGACAGCAAAAAATTGGATGATTTGACAGAGGCAATAGTTAGAAAAAAGAGTAGATCTAAGAGGCTCCGTAGCTGATCATAGAAACGTAGCAGAGTTTTGTTTGAGGGGGGATAAAGAATTGTCGATTATGTCTCCGCGAAATGAAGCTAAAGCAAGTTCAAGAAATCTGGAAAGGATAGAGAAGTATAAATGGGATGAGTTTGTGGTCGTCATCGGAGTAGCGACATGCACTTATTCATGTAAGTATCTTAGGGGATTTTGTCGGTGCTAGATCTACAAACTCATGGGATATAACAGTGCCAGATGACTTTCCAATACCAAAATCCAACGCACCTGAATCAGATGAGATTTTGATATTTAGGGGTTGACCGGGGATGAGAATACATTTTTTGTTTCTAAAATAAAGAGACACTCGCTTCAAATTTGTACACTGTATTTAAAGCCTCTAACTATCCGACTAGATTGATAAGGCAGAAAACAAATGAGCTAGCGAATTGATGAAAACCTCCGAATTGTACTAGAATAATTGTACTAGAATAAGAGAATGCCTGATACCGTCTTTTCTTGTCCCACTTTTGTTCCTCTCCTTTCCCCTCTATAAAGTACAGTCTCTCGCTGTTTTACTTCCGATCGTGGACTTCCTTAAACCATCACAAAACTTGCCTCTGACGTTTAGGAAACTTTTTATCGCGGTCGTCTTCTTCATCCTGCGAATGCTCGGAATCTGGATCAAACACATCGATATGCTCTTGGTCATACCCGCCTCTATAAGTTTGGGAATATGGCTCGCAGGCACAAAATAGCGGTTGACGCTAAACGTTCGCTTAGTCTACTCTATGCTTACTTATAGTATGATTACCTCCCGAGTCCCACGCCTCTTTTATATCAAGCACAGCCTGTGAAATCCTTTTATAATCCTCGTTAGTATAACCCGGGTGGCAAAAGTCTTCAGCTTTATACTCACTAATTAGCTTAGGGTCGCGAAAGGATTCTACCTACCACGGGTAGAAACCTACAAGTTCCCAGTCAATGATTGTAGAGACCTCCTATTTCTTTTTCACGTCATCGATAGATATGAAGACCTTTTCGTCATTCAGGTCGCAGTATATTAAGACATATAGTCCTCTGCTAGAGAAACTTACTATAAGTTTAGTCAACTTCTCGTCTACTTCTTTAATCTACGAGTCTAACACCTTCTAGTCCGTTCTTTATCCCACTCTTCTTCCTAAACCAAAGCGCCAATAAAAGGCCTTTCCTAATTACTGGATTTAGGTTTTCCAGCCATTCTTCTTCATTTTGCCTAGTCTTGATACACCCGAATTCAGTACAACTACTAATACACCTATCAACGTGTTCAGAGCTCTCTAGATTACGTATTCAAGAGCTAGTAATCTAGCGTCATTTCTTACTATCTTCCTTTAAGTTAAGTAACACGTCTGCTTTCTGCTTCTAAGTAAGAGTGTACTACAATTTTCTTATAGAATCTCGCTTTGTCTAGGCTATTACTATAAAATTGAACTTGTTACTAGCTTCTTTAAATTTATATATTTCTATTACTAAAAGACTTAAAATTCTCTCTTAAAAAATATTTAATATTATATAATTTTTTATTACTAGATTCTTAGAGCGATTAGTTATATCTTTTAATATCTATAAGCTACTTAAACTAGTGTTTTGGCTTTCCCCGCCTTAGTTAGCCTAGCACTCCGGAGAGGATAGGCTAATTTCACTTATAGGCTAGGCTAAATTAGATAGAAGAGATGCTAAATTTAGATAGGAGAGGTAAGGAAGACTAAAAGATAGGGCTAGGTAAGGAGAGGTGCTAGAGAGAATAGAATAGAATAGGAAGTATATAAGTAAAAAGTATTAAAATAAGTAAAAAGTAATAAAAAGTACTAATATTATAGACTAATTTAAGAAGTATTAAAAATAATAATATTATTAAAGCTACTAAAAGACGAGATATTATACCTAAATTACGTATTATCCTAGTAGATTAGTAATAACCTAATTCTCTTTATCCTACTACTTACCTTCTAAGTCCTTTTAAATAGTACTAAATTAAGTGCTCTACTAGGTACTTGATTTACTATAGTAAAACCTCTGTTTTTAGGTACCGATTAGAGACTAATATTATATGCTTTTCTTAGGTAGTACTACTCTTACTAAATCTACTACTATCCTCTCCTCTGAATAAAATATAGAGTATATAGACATTTGGTATAGTATAGCGGCTATACGCTTATATTTTATTTAGAGAGAAGAATAGTAATAATACTATAAATAATATATTTAAGGCTAGTATAAACCCTGCCTAGCCTCCTCTATAGGCTAGGAAAGGCTACTTTAATACCTCGGATAGGAAAGGATAGGTAGAACAAATTTCAGAATAGGATCGGAGTAGCTAGGAGAAGTAATATATTAGAATAGGATTAGGCGGAATAGTCTTAAAATAGAGGTAGGAAGGAGAAGGATCGTTAAGATAGAATAGAATAACAGATTAGGTAGGGAAACCTAAAACACTAACTTAAACTACGATCTTAAATAGTAGAGTTTCTATCTCTAGATATTAATAATTTCTATCTACTTAACTTAAATAGAGTTCTTATTTACTAACCTAGATAAAATAAACCTTATAATAGAGAATAACACTTTCTACTCTAGAATAGTCTCTAAAAAAAGTATTATTTCTTTTAAAAGTATTATAGGAAAGGTCGTATTAAATAGGAATTCGTTGTCTTACTCTAGTCGAGGCTTAAAAGAAGATAGATTTAATATAATTAATATATAGTATATAAAACGTCTACTAAAGAGAGAGGAGAGTACGAAGCACTTTCGTAACTATATACAGGTCCGCTAGGTTACGTGTATACTCTATAACAAAAAGCGATATAATTACTTATAAGTACTACTATATTAAACTCTCTCTTATTTTAATCTTAAATAGCTCTTTTAAAAAATCCTTTCTTTTTTTCTCTATCTCTATCTAAGAGCCTATTTAGCTTATATATATTAGTTCTTTTTTAATATATATACTACTAAAGAATATATAATATATATATATATATATATTATAATATATACGAGCGTTTAGCTAGTATATATTATAGTATACACTTTTGCTCGTATATTCTTTAAATATATATATAAGGATATATATTACTAAAAATAAATAATATACTCTTTTAATCTCTTAACTTTTAACTTTTATATATATATATATATTCCTAGATATATACTACTTCTACGTGTAGTAGTACTAGTATTAGTATAATTCAGGCCGTCTAATAATATATACATCGATATATATACGATAAGCTAAATAGTAATTAAATATATTTATAAAAAAGCTATAATATATTTAGAAAAGAAATATACGAGTATCTTTTAACTCTATACTTATATATAAATCTCATATATTTAAATTAAATTATATATATACTAAATATATTCTAAGTATTATAATTAATATTACTTACTATTTGTAAAAAGTATTATATATTTAATAGTAATTCCGGTAATTAACTAATTTACTCTCTAATTAAATTAAAAGGACTATTTTGCTCTCTAATTAATTTAAAAGAACTAATTTACCTCTCTTACTAAAAGAGTAGTATTTAGATTAGAAAAGAGAGATATTCTAGTTAGTAATTATTTACTAGATCTAGATTTTAGTAAATAAAAGCTTATATATTAAGATAGTAGGACTTAATCGCTTAACTATTATACTAGCTATTTACTACTACTACTAATATACTAGTACTCTAGTTTATTAAAAGGAAGCGCCTCTAAGAGTATATAAAAGAGTAGAGTATCTTATCTATAGTATATATAATAGCACGCTATTCTAAATTATCGGTATTTGTGAAACAGCTAATACCTCTACGACTACTAATACTTCTACGACTTATAAGATAGAAGGTGCTAAAGAGAGTAAGAATTAGATATTATATATTTTGCTTTAAGATCTTATATATTTAGCTTTAAAGCCTTTATTATTTTAGTAGCTATATTAGAAAGGACTCGGTTATTATTCTTATTAGAACTTAGTAGTCTCTAATCTCTTATATATAGATATTTATACTTAGTATAAAAGAAGAATAGTTTTTCCTTTTCTTCTATATTAGTGCCTAGTATTTATATATGTTATTTAGTCTTAAACGCACTTCTATATACCTCTTCTTCTATAGTGTATATTTCGTACTATTATAGTATATATAAAGCTAATAGTTAGAGTAAGAGTAAGAGACTATTATAAATAAAGCTATTACGAAGTAGCTTACGAAGTAGGTTAATTTATTATATTTTTTTTTTTTTAGTATATTAATATAACGAAACTAATAAATAATAGAAATATTCAGCTAACTAGAATATCTCTCTTTTCTAATCTAAATACCTCTCTTTTAGTAAGAGAGGTAAATTAGTTCTTTTAAATTAATTAGAGAGTAAAATAGTTCTTTTGAATTAATTAGAGAGTAACTTAGTTAATTACCGTATATTTAATACATTTAATATATCTAATATATCTACTCTAAAAGACAAAATTAGATTTTACAAAAGTCTTCTTTTAAACATATAAGTATAGCTTTCCTTTATCTCTCTTCTCTCTTCTCTCTTCTCTCTTCTCTCTTTGTAATAGCACGCTATTCTGAATTATCTGAATTGTTAGTATTCGTGAAACTGCTAATACTTCTATAACTTATAAGAAGGAAGGTGTTAAAGAGAGTAAGAATTAGATATTATATGTTTTACTTTAAAGTCTTATATATTTAGCTTTAAAGCCTTTATTATTTTAGTAGCTATATTAGAAAGGGTTTGGTTATTATTCTATTAGAACTTAGTAGTCTTCGACCTCTTATATATAGATGTTTATACTTAGTATAGAAGAAGAATAGTTTTTCCTTTTCTTCTATATTAGTACTTAGTATTTATATATATTATCTTATCTTAAATATACTCTTATATGCCTCTTTACTAGTAGTATATATTTCGTACTATTATATAAAAAGGAAAAACTCTTCTTTGCTAGTAATAGCCTTTATAATATCTCTTTTAAGCTTATTATTACCTTTTATTTTAATTTTAATTTAGCTTAGAATTAGACTATTATAATAATATCTTTAAATAGCTAGGTAATTAGAGACTACCTAGATAGCTAGTAATACTAGGGTTTAGTATTTATATAAATAGCTAGTAAAAATCGTATTTTATATATTAAGAGATTAGAATATACTAAGTATTCTCAAGAATCCTAATAACTCTCTTAGTATAGAGACTGCTATATATAATTTAGATAGTTAATATATAATAGTTATCTAGAAAACTCTTAAATCGACCTCTTTACTTCTCTCTTTTTTAATATTTAATATATTAGATTTAGAAGCGACTCTAGGTCTCTTCTAAGCTCTACTTTAAAGCGTAGAGCTCTCTTTTAGAGAAGAAAGTTAAGCACTTATAAAAAGGTCTCTAACTCGCTACTAATTACCTAAGAATAAAAGATCATAGAATAACAAAGGTAAGAGCGTAGCTCTTAGAAGCTAGAGAGATAACTAAGACTTTTCTAATATAGACGAGATATAGAGAGTAATCTAGGCTATAGAGGCTAAAGACTAAGAAAAAGATAAAAGAATCTAATAATAAGATAACTAAATCGCCTAATTAGCGGATTTAGTATAATAGATTAGTAAATACTTGCTAGGAAACGATTAGAGTCTCTACTGACTAAATTAAACGCCTCCTTTATACTCTTCTATTACTCTAGACTATCTTCGGATATAAAACTCTACTTCTAATATTCTTTCTTTATAACGATCGTAACGATCTACTCTATAATTACAAGCTAACACCTTATCTAAGGCCTTAGTAGCTCTCTTAATTCTCTTCTTCTCCTTCTTAAGCTTAAGCTTATTAAACTCCTTCTCGACAAACTATAGCAACTATCTAAGTTAGAACGGATTTAGTATATATTTGAGATTAAACTTACTAGGATATATATAGTATTCTACTCTATATAGTACCTATACTTCTTCGACTTAGGCTTCTTAAAAGCGTATATATTCTAAGATTTTACTTAAAAGTACTAAACGTAGTAGACTTAGTAGATAGCTAGAAGTATACTAGGAGAATATAGGAGAGGTATTTTACTATATTAGATTAGCTCTAAATTAGGCCTAATTAAGAAGAGAAAGACTTACTTTTATATATATATATATATATAATATATATATATTCTAGGATATAAGTTAGTATATAAGGATATATCTAATTAGAAGGTATTCTTACTATATATATATTATTTTAGATAAAAAGAAAAGAAGAAGAGAAGTTAGAATTAAAGAAAAGTCGTCTACTAATATACTACTTATAATAATAGCTATTACTTTATAATTATTATTTATTACTTAATAATTACTATTATAATATATAATAATAGTAAGAATATAATAACTCTATAGTAGTATATCGCTTTCTATCTAATAGCTAATAATTAGCTTCTCTTCTATTTATATCTATTATTATATAATATATAATAGTAAATAAAGAGTAATTATCTTATAAATAATAATACTACTAGCTACTAACTCTACTCTAACTACTAGACACTATAATAGCAGATAAGTTATATTCTTTATAATAAATATAAAAATAATACTCTAGTTAACCTAATACTATACTAATCGATAACTAAAGACTTAAGATAAGTCTTTTTTAAGAAGAGAGGATATAATAATACGCTATTCTAAATTATCTAAATTATTAGTATTCGTAAAACTGCTAATACCTCTATAACTTATAAGAAAGAAGGTGTTAAAGAGAGTAAGAATTAGATCTTATATATTTTACTTTAAGGCCTTATATATTTAGCTTTAAAGCTCTTATTATTTTAGTAGCTATATTAGAAAGGGTTTAGTTATTATTCTATTAAGACTTAGTAGTCTTAAACCTCTTATATATAGATGTTTATACTTAGTATAGAAGAAGGATAGTTTTTCCTTTTCTTCTATATTAGTACCTAGTATTTATATACGTTATCCTATCTTAAACGTACTCTTATATACCTCTTTACTAGTAGTGTGTATTTCGTACTATTATACTCTTCTCTCTTCTCTCTTCTCTATATACTTAAAAGAAAATATATACTTAAAAGACTTAAAAGGAATTTAAAAGCTCTAGGAAATCTATATCTATTAATTTTTTTTTCTTACGTTATTATAACCTATCTACTCTTTTATAAATAACTCTTATCTAGAAATCTATAGCAATTACTATTACTATTACTATTACTATTACTATTACCATTACTATTACCATTCTTCTAAGATAGATAACTTATACTAATAACCCGCTCTCTCTCTCTACTAATAACTCACTCTCTCTATCTATCAACAACCCACCCGCTCTCTAAGCCTCTCTCTCTCTAGAAACTCTCCAGCTAAACGTTTATAGATAGATAGATAGACAAGTACTCGATAAATAAATAGCTAGCTAGCGGCTCCTAGTAATAAAAGCCTACTTACGAGTAATTCACTAGGTCACTCCACGAATAGAAAAGCACGAAACAATTCTCACTACATCTTATCTAGGTATTCATAGGTAATGTATTAATCCAACAACAACGACGCTCTAAGAAAACATGTAGCTAGTAAGTAAGCCGTGGGTAACTAATTTACCGATAGCAAGATAACTAACTACTACTACTACTATCGGTAGATGACCCGCGAATAGATAGTCAACCAGCTTAACAACACCACGTATCACGCAGATTCCTCATCCAGGCTGTATACAGTCCATCAGCATTCTAACCTTACCTTACCGATACTTCCCCTCGTCATGCATCACTTCTCATATATACGAAAAGACACCTCAAATCTAAAATGTTCTCTTGTATTCTTTGAATTGTATCATCCCTCCCCCAAAACCCGAATGAAAAACAAAAAGATTACTTCGTCCCAACAAATTACCTCCCCTAATTCACTACATCTATTCCCCCCCCCCCCCGAAAATATTGAGTAGAGAAAGACATCGTCTATCTTTCTTCCAACATCAAAAATCCTCAAAATGCTCGAACCAAATGGCTCCAAATAGGAAAGTAAGAAAAGGGAGGAAAAGACTAAAAACGTCAAAACGCCCATTGCTATGCCAGGAAAAAAAATCAAAAAAATCAAGGTATATCATGCACCTCTCGTCTTTTTTCCCATACTCCCAGTTGAGATCCTCTCCGGATCCAAGCAGATTCAAAACTCCATATATCTCTGTCTCGTATATCCCGCACATTTCAGCAGGCCCAATATATACACCTTACTTCTTCCCCTTGGTCTTTTTGACCGGAACAGGTTCAGCAGTCATCGTACCCAAAATCTGATCGAACGTAGCACCCGAGTCGGCACTCAGAGGGGTACCACCGCCATGCATGCTCGAAACACGACGACTATACGTAGCAGGACTGGATGCTCGACTTCCAGGTGTTTGAACCGGACTCCAATCCTGGCCTGTTGGAATGGGAAGTCTCTCCAGACCAAGTGCGATACTTTGGCGTTTCGATTGTGAGCTGCGATCCCGACTTCCAGGAACAGCGAGTTCATTCCCGCCATCATCACGCCCTCTGGATATTGGTCTAGTTCCGAATCCTTCGCCGAAGCCGGGTGGTGGTGCGAGTGGAGAAAATTGCGGCGCGAGAAAGTTGTCTTCAACATCATCCCCATTCGCATTCCCAATCCACTTATCTGCCACAGTCCAACAATGAGATCGTCGGTAAACCGCCTCGATTCCATTTTCGACAAGGTGGCTGGGAAGGGCGACGACATGTTGGCCACCTTGAACACCATACCACGCGGTCTTTGGAGCTTCTTCTACCCATGGCAAACTACCGGATGGAGGTTGGCACAGGAAGTACTCGACACCTTCAGTATATCGCAAGCCAGAAACATCTACTACAAGTAGAGGAAGTGACTGAAGAACAACATAGATAAAAACCCAATGTCCATAGGCTTGGTCAACGAGATCCAACGAATTCTTTCCCTTGGCTTCCTTCGCTTCAAACTTCTTGTACGCCTTTAAAAATGGTGTTTGGTGATCCGAATCTACATTGTGTGTTTTGGTTAGTATGAGGGTCGTCTCGTACTCTTTCAGCCTTCGAGTTCTCAATTTGTTCCGCTCTTTATCAGACAATTGATGCGATCGAGGTTCAACAGTTGTGATGGACGGAATGAGTGGTACATCGTAAGGGATCGGTGGTGCTACAGGTGGAGACGATCGATCAAACTCGCTGAGAAGAAGGCGCAGTGCTGCATCTATCGGATCTCCCGTCTTGAGTTCTTCATCGGACGAATCGTTGGATCTGGTAGTTAATTGAGTTCGGTCGGCCTTGAGGTCATACAAGCTACATAGGTCGGCGTATAGACCTTTCAGTACCAATCGGTTCAGTCCACCAACGACGAACGCATTCTTTTTGCTGCTAGCCTTTGGTGGCCATTGTCCGTGGAGGTCTTTGTAGTATTGATGGATGAATTTGCGCATCGACATGAAGTTGGCTCTCCATGCCTTGAATCGCACAAATTTGGACTCTTCTGAAGTGGTCGAGGCTGCAAATCCGGCGAATACCGAGGGGAAATCAAAGTCTAGCAATCGATTGTTCACCGCAGCTTGTTTGCTAGCCAAATCGAGAGAGGCTCGCTCCAAGCTAGCGAGAGTTGGCGGAGAAATCTCATCAAAGAGCGAATAAGTTCTGTCCTTGACGGATGAATATTTCCCGACCGCGTGGGTGAACGACTCAGTGTAGAGGCTTGCGCACCGCATGCTCTCTCCAAGAATGATACCTTCAATTGTCTTTTCCCTACTTGTTCTCACATCTGCTAATCGTAACTCGTCCAGACAGAAATCGAAACTTGCTGTGGCTGCCTCTCCAAAGGTGGAACCATCGATATTGTTGAAGTCAAACTTCGTGAGCATCGCCCCGATCGAAATAAAAATCCGGAATACAGTTGGGCATACCGGGGTGCCAACCAATGGCTGACTAGTTAAAAATGCGAAGAGGTTGCGGATGTCCACCAGAATCTGGGTCTCTTGCGGCGAGAGCTGGTTTCCGTCTGACGTAAGCCCAGTTGGGAAATAAAGGTGTATATCTCGTGGACCATCGTGGAGACCATTCAAAGATTTCAAAGTCTCGCCAATACCGTCTGAATCCGATTGACTAGATTGCGAATCCCTCGTGCTAGTCTTGGGGGTGTATGGTGGTGTGCCCAAACCTGTAGCGACGTCTCCGTCAATGTCTAGACCATGGATGGAGCCGTGTAGAGAGAGATTTCGAGTTGCGTCCTCGGCGGAAAGACTGGATCTTCCATGAAAACTCCTGCCACGCGATCTGCTGGTCGTTGCCTCTGCGGCGATGTAGTTCATTAGAATCGAAGACGAGGATAAAGCCATCGAAGGCACTTTGAACGAGGGGCCTCGACCAGTGGCTTCGGGAAAGAGGTATATGAATGTGTCGGCCGATTCATTCCATAGTTCAGGCACCTATCGCTTGTCAGTATCCATGGCAAGTATTAACGCTGTCATTGCTCACCTTTTCGCCGTCGAGTAGGAGAGATAAGTTGTAGTCAATCTTAGCACTTCCAGCGTTAATCCAGGCCTTCGACCTCGAGCCGCTTAAATCCTCTGCTGAAGCATTCTGGGAGCGACTTCCTAGACCCATCCAGCTCTTCCTCTTCGAAAACGTCAACTCTCCATTCGAAGTTTGCGGGCGTGCGTTTAATGGGGAGGAGACAGATCGGCCGTGGAGGGCTTCTGACATGACGGGTGGAAGAAGGGAGGATCTTCTGGATCTCTTGCCATCGTGAGGAGGGGGTATGGGAGAGGATCTTGTCGAGAGGAGTTTTCGAGTCGGAGATTGAGGCTTGTGTAGCTTGGTAGATGGTGACCTTGGGTGAGGGGGAGAGGAGGTTCGAGAAGAAGGTGCCGGCGGAGGCAATCGCGCTGGTGGTGGAGGGGCATCTCGTTGGGGAGGAGCGGCGAGATCGAGGTGAGGAGGGGGTGCCTTCTTTAAGGTTTCTTGAAGCTTCTTAGAATCGGGTATATTTTTGAAATTTGGAATATATAAGGAAAATCGTTCTAGCCGCGATGGGCGCGAGCGTTTCTCCAACATGTTGGGAGGAGGGAGCACTGCTCGGGTTGCTGCTTCTGCTTCTGCTTCTGCTGCTGCTGCTGCTGCTGCTGCTGCTGCTGCTGCTGCTGCTGCTGCTGCTGCTGCTTGTCGTCTGCCTTCTGCCTCTGCCAACTCTAGCACAGGTTCAAAGGTGGTTGGAGTGGGGGATTTGGAGATTGATAAAAGAGGATCAGTAGCAGAGACCAGCTGAGAAGACTTACGAGAAGGCATAATTGCTCGTGGGAAGCTTGGCTTGGGAGGGTAAGTACGACAGGATTAACTTTCACAAAACCACACGTGCAGGATGGATCATCAACGTGAATAGGTAGGTAGGTATGCCGCCAAGTGGACCGCGCTTTCCGTTTGACGTTTGCTGGGGACGTGGTGTGGCGTGGCGTGGCGTGGCGTGGCCCTGGACGATGAAGAGGGGAGGGGGTTTGTTTTGTTGGGAGGAGGAAATTCGGGAAGGAGAGGCAGGAGAGGTTTGGACTCTGGAGGAGGTTCGAGAAATTAGATTGCGTATGGTATGGCGGAGAGAGGGATTCGTCGTCGATCTGAAACCCTATTGGGAAGATTAGAGAATATATAAGGAACGATCTGCCAGCGTGGTGTCGTAGGTGAATGGTCTTGAAGTGGGGAAGTAATGTAATTTTATCGGCGAGCGCAATTGACGACGAAGGTGATTGATTGTATTGTCAAGCAGGGTGGCTGTCGTTTTGTATAGAAGTAATTGCCGAGTAGAGCGTAGAGCGTAGAGCTTGCTGCGCTGCGGAGCGGAGACGTGACGATTGGATGAGCGTATACGTAAACTCGAGTGGACACTGGACACGCCTCTCTTGGACGGAGAAAGCACGTCAGAAGTATGGATGTAAATGTAAGTATACTTGGAGATGAAGATTCGGTTACTTATTTGCAAATAACGACAGGGCCCGGGATGGAAACACCGGTACTCCGAAATACCGCGGACCTGTTGTGTGGTGTGGATTTGATATATTTGATATCAAGAGTGAGAAGGCTTCAATTAAAATACAAAAAAGTTGACAACGACAATGGGTTGAAGCAGCATGAAACGGGAGGAGAGGAGAGAGAGAGGAGGTTTGCTGGTTGAAGTGGAACTTCTCCTATCCATCACCTCTGGCCCGGTCTCAGTCTCAGTCTCAGTCTCTTAGACTTTCTTGGGTCACGTCACATTGCTTCTTTGTTCCCTCTGTTGCAGATGCAGATGCAGGGCAGGACAAATGATCTTCTGCGCTGGCGGGCGGCGCGTGGCGCGTGGCAGTGTTGGGCATCGCATCTTGTTGACTCGCTTTCTGTACCAATAGTCTCCCCTCCCGTCTGAGGCTGATTCGATTTGGAAATGGAAAGGGGACGGTACGTAAAGTAAAAATAGCAAGCCATAGGTAAGTAACTGTCTACGAGTAGCGTAGCTCATGTGCACCACTCATAGTGGAAAGTCATGTCACCAGTCTACTCTCTCTAAGTCATGCAAGAGACTAAAATAAACATGGTTTTCGCTTCATAAAAAGGTCCCCGGTTTTCATAACGAGGCCAACGTCATCCCTCTCCGCTCTCCTGCATGGAATCGCCCAAGCATGAGCGTAAATTTCATCAGCCCCCATCGGCCACGGCAGGTGGACGGGAGACCAGATCACGCTTTTCCCTCAGGATCTCCACTTCCTCGCTTCCCGTCGGGAGGAGGTGGAGGAGGAGGAGGATCACGTTTTATTACGACTACTTCGTCGTAATGCGACTGGTGAGGTCGAGTTGACCAAATTTTAGAACTATTCTTATATTTGAATTTTCAACTAAACGTTGCTTCCTAATTCTAATCTAACAGATGGAATTGGATAACCTTGCCTAGTTGCTCGTTTTGATTCCAGATTGCACCAGATTGTCTCGTTTCAAATAGGAATACGAAGTCTGGTCTCGTCCTCCCCCAGCTTGTCTAAAGTACCAAGCCCGTACTTATACTATTAGCACAATCAACAACACCCCTTTCTTTTCGCTGCGCTTCTCAGGAGAAGAGTCTTTGTGGAAGTTCAACGGGAATGACGTTACAATGTTTGCTGACCGCTTACCCGCATTACCCGCATTCAAGTGCCGACAGCTAAGGTAGCTCTACAGCTCGCTCGCCGCAGCGGACGGACCTCGGACTTCGTCTATAAACCAATTTCAGTGGCAAAAACAAAGCTACACTACTATTTTCCCCCTGCACCACCAGACCTTATTTTGACTCGTCGCCCACCCAACACAACCTAACAGAATGAATGACAATTCTCTCCTTCCTTGCACGTGTAAACCCAACTGACCATTTCGCAAGTGCGAAACCATATCATCTCCTTGGCTCTGATTTGTTCAGCGTAGCGTAGCGTAGCGTCCCTCACGGCAGAACTTCTCGCGGGGTAAGCTATGCTATAAGGGGAAATGGGGTTGAGCACCAAACCAGCAAAGATCTGCAGATATTTCATCGTCACGCTGTGCGGAGTAAGTATCACATGAATCTAGAAGGTGTGTTGTCGGGTTCGTTGACTTCCTTTGTTCGTCAATTTGTTCATCAAATCACCCGTTTGTGCCTTTTTATATTCTCGTCTTGGCTGCGTCTTTTTGGATACTTGATATGAGTCCCTTCTCAAAGTTCAGAAAGGCTCCTTTGCCAACGGTGGGTGAGGAGAAGGCCGTGGAGATTCCATCTCAAAGTGATCCGGAGAAGGGACAGAATGAGAATCTTGAGAGGAGAGATGGAAGTCCTGATGTGCCTACCATTCCTTCTCCTATAGCAGCTGAGATTGAGAAGAGCGTGGTTAAGAAGTTGGATCGCAGGTTGATATCTTTGGTCTTTGTACTTTGTCAGTACCAAAATACACATTCCCTAACCTTCATATTCTAACATGCCTAGATCTTCTGGCATACCTCGATCGCTCAAACATTGGGTACTTTCCCCAAACTGTATACAATTGGCAACATCTAACCCCTCCAGAAATGCCAAAATCGCCGGTCTCGACACAGATCTCCATCTCTCATCTCCAGACTATCAATGGCTCCTAACAATCTTCTACATCTCCTACATCGTCTTCGAATGGTTCGCAATAATGTGGAAGATCCTCCCCCCTCACATCTGGGCAACCTTCTGCGTCCTCGGCTGGGGTCTTACAGCAACCCTCCAATCAGCCACGCACTCCTTCTCCGGCATTATGGCCGCCCGTTTCTTCCTCGGTTTCTTCGAAGCAGGATACGGACCTGGAATCCCCTATCTTCTAAGCTTCTTCTACCTCCGTCACGAGATTGGATTTCGAGCGGGAATTTTTCTTTCGGCTGCGCCGCTGGCTACTTGTTTTGCGGGGGCGTTGGCTTATGGGATTACGAGTGATAGGACGCCTGTGATTGCAAATTGGAGATTACTGTTTTTGGTGGAAGGGTTACCTACTATTGTTGCTGCTGGGGTCACGTTTTTCTTACTACCGGATAGTCCTGAGAAGGCATCGTTTTTGACGGAAGAAGAGAAGGTGATAGCTCGTGCCCGAGGAGTCCGACAGGTTGGGAGCGGAGGCCATGAAAGAGAGCGTGTGAATATAAAAGATATCACTGCCGCCTTGCTAGATGCAAAGGTTCAACTCATCCCTTCCCTTCCCCTTCCCCCAAAACCAAACCCAAAAGAAAATGAGAGAAAAGAGCTAACGAGAAACAGAACTACCTCCAAGCCCTAATGTACTTCTCCTGCAACGTCTCCTTCTCCTCCCTCCCCGTCTTCCTCCCCACCATCCTCTCACAGATGGGTTTCTCCCCCCTCGCCTCCCAGGGCCTCACAGCACCCCCCTACTTCCTCGCTTTCCTCCTCGTCCTCCTCTCCACCTACATCGCAGACCGCACTCAGCAACGAGGCTACACAATCATCCTCCTCTCCCTCGTCGGATTCATCGGCTACATCCTCCTCGCCACCACCAACTCCGTCTCAACACGCTACCTGGGCGTCTTCCTAGCTGCCGCGGGTGTCTTCCCATCTATCAGTAACATCTTACCATGGACGCTGAATAATCAGGGGAGTGACACGAAGAGGGGGATGGGCATTGCGATGTTGAATTTAATTGGGCAGTGTGGACCGCTTCTGGGCACGCGGTTGTTTCCGGAAAAGGAGAAGCCGTTTTATAGGAAGGGCATGTGGGTGTGTGCTGCTTTTATGCTGTTTAATGGGGTTCTGGCGTTGGGCCTGCGGTGTTTGCTGAAGTGGGAGAATGGGAGGTTGGATGGGAAATATGGGAAGAGGGGGGAGAGGGGGGAGGGGAGGATTGGGGAGGGCGAGGAGAATGATGGGCCGGGGTTTCGGTATGTGCTTTGAGAGAATTGCGGAGGGGGCGGGGGAAGGAAGAGGAAGAGGAAGAGGAAGGGGAAGGGCGGGAGAGGAGGACGCACGAAATGCCTGGGCCTTTTTTTTTTTGTTGGGTGTCCTATTCCTAGACTTGGGCGGCGATATCACCGGTGGCATATCAGAGGGGTCTACGATATTTATCATCTCGTATTAAGTGATCTACTTGATACTAGATTTCTAAGGATAACGGACATTGTATATCGATTATCCGCGGAAAAATAGAGCTTCTAGCTAAGCACCAATAGAAGAATACTCAGTCTTACTATTTTCCAAAAATAAAAATATAAAAAAATAAAAATAAAAAAATCAAATGAACATAAAAATAAAAGGTTATATGTTTTTTAAATAGTAAATTATAAGTATTTATGACTCTAAAAATAAAAGATCATTCTTCTTCTTACAAGTCCTTCTAGAGATACTAAACTAAGCTTTTATAGAATAATCACTTAATATATAAAGTAGATTTTCAACTAGTAGGTCTAAGTCTAAGTCTAAGTTATATAATATTAACTGTAATATTAATATCTATTTTGTATTATAAGATAAGATAAGATAAGATAAGATAAGATAAGATAAGATAAGAGTACTAGTGCTAAAAACCTACTATTTATTTATTCTTTTGACTTCTTTGAATAATATTTATTCTTTATTATCTTAGAGAGGAATTTAGAAGCTTTATTATATAATATATAATATATATCGTAGGAATCTAATAGAATAGTATATAATAGTATATCGTTATCTAAGTCTATCTATTCTACGATAAGAGGAATTGTAATTTGATTTAAGCGGATTTCTTTATCGAGACTTGGAAAGGAAGACTTTAGGACTTTATTAAGTACGTTAGTTTTCATATCTGAAGAGGAAATGAATTTAGGGTGGTAATCGATCTCGTCGAAACCGAGCTAGTAGTGGGAGTTACCTATAAGTACCAACAGCATACCTCCCCTCTCTATCGAAAAAAAATACGATTTTATAAATCCTCTATATAAACCTGTCACCTTCCCATTAGGGCGTCCTATATATACTAAAAGCCGGAATCGACTAAATCGTAAATCGTAAATCGTAAATCACAAAATTATAAAAGTTAAGTAAATCTTAAACTATATTATCCTATTTACTCTCTTACTCTCTTAATCTCTTACTCTCTTACTCTCGTGTCCTATTCTTCTATATATTACGTATACTAAGAGAGTAGGAGAGAGAGTGGGAGAGAGAGTGGGAGAGAGAGTGGGAGAAGAATAAGGGTAAGGTGTAGGAGGTAAGAAGGTAAGTAAACATTCTAGGGGAAGGTTTTTCCTAGTGTAGGTAAGGGGAGTTTAGAGTAAACATTCTCTCTACTCTTCCCCTCTTCCCCTCTTCCCCTCTTTCTCTTTCTTCTCTCTTTATTATTTAAAAATAATAGGAAGAATATGATATAAGAGTTAGGTAATAGGGAGTAAGGAGGCGATAGTAAGGAGGCGATAATAAGGAGGCGATAGTGAGGAGGCGATGTTACTACTATATATATAATACTCGTCCTCCCTCTCTATCCTCTAATTAGTTACTATAGTTAAGACTGTCTAGTCTTAATATAGAGAGACGGGGAGAGAGGGAGGGGGGGGGAAGGAGAGAGAGAGAACTTAAATTTAAATTTTATACTTATAAAAAGTAACACTTTGCGAATTGCGATTTGCGATTTTCGATTTAGTCGTTTCCGACTTTTGGTACATACGGGATGCCGTACCCATCAAGCAACAAAGCTAAACTAGATTAAACTAATAAATAGAAAGCCGTACTAGTAAATCAATTACTCAACTCGCTCGCGCGCGCGATGTAGAAGGGGTGTAGATTTAGCGACTATTTATAGGTACTTAATCTACTAATATGTTATTATACTACCTCCTACTCTCTCTGTCACTCTCTATGTCTTTCAAAGGAACAGCTAGTTAGTAGATACCTTTCTTTCCTCCCTCCCTCTCTTACTCTTGGAACTTTCACCTTACTGCTTAATTTAATTTAATTTGATTTAATTTAATTTTCTGTTCTGATAACTCTCGAAGTGAATTAAATTAAATGAATTGAATCGAAAGAAATCGAAAGAAAAAGCTACCTTACTATAATATAATACGATTATTTTTTCCCTCTTTAGCTTTTTTGTTAGAGTTTATATAGACTTAAACTGTGGAAGGTTTTTGATATATTGATGTTTTGTCTTAATGTCTTGGTATTAGTAGTAGTAGTAGTACTCTCTTACTATTCGGGAGTTATAGTAAGATGTCTCTCTCGCTGGAATAGAAGCTGAGATTTATTCTCGCTATGCGTTTGTATTATTAGTTCTTAGAGAAGAATAGGATGGGATAGAATAGGAATAGAATAGAATAGAAATAGAATAGAATAGAATAGAATAGAATAGAATAGAATAGATTAACTTAAATATTAGATAAATAGAAGAGTTTACTAAGAAAGGAAGGAGAGAGTTGAGGATTAGAGGTAGTTTTTTACTTGGGTTGAGTTTGGGTTTGGTTAAGTTAAGTTAGGTTAAGTTAGGTTAAGTTAGGTTAGGTTAGGTAGAGTAGAGTAGATGTTTTTATTATTAAGATTTTTTTTCCTCGTTTTCTTAGAGTAGAGGGAGAGGGTTCGTATATGTAAGTAGAGTAGATCCGGGTATTCGGAGGTGATATAGATAGATGTATATGAAAATAATACTTGCTTACTTATTTACTTGTTTATTTAATTAGTTATTTACTTACTAATTTAATTAGTTAGTTAGTTAGTTACCTAGTTATTCCTCTTAGCACTTTATTAAAGTACTAATTGCTTAGTAAGTAGAATTTTGAAATAAGCTAGGATTTCCCTTCCTCTTTTAAACGAGTTTGAAAAAATATATTATTTGTTAATACGAGGAAACTTACATAGCTACATCGCTCTATTCAAGAGCTACGTATTTCCAATCATATCTTTCTTTAAATTATTAGTAGCTGTTTTTAAGAAAGTTAAGGTTTAGGTTGAAATAAAAGATAGAAATAGAAGTCTAGGCGTTGAATTAACTCACCTTCTCTCTCTCTCTCTCGGCTTCTTATAGATGACCTATTTCAGTTAGTAGCGCAAATGATTTACTAGCTCAAAGGAGTTAGTATAAAAACTAAGAAAAGAAAGATATAAGATTATATATTACGGTACAAAAGAAGAAGAATAAATACGAAATTCTAGAGAAAGAGAATAATAAGTCGTTTAATAGTTTAGAATATTTAGTTATAACTTTAAGCTCTACGGTTATATACTCTTAAGTATTCTCTCTCTCTCTTATTACTTATTCTACTATCGGTCTTATTTCTATTATTACGATATACGATTTCCACAAGCTGGGGCTAGAAAAAGAGATGAAAGGTTTGAAAAGAACATACTTTATTTTGAGAAAAACAAGATTTTGAGTTATAATGGGTTGATTTTGGTACGGCGGAAGTGGTTCAGAATCCGTAGGCTATTCCTTAGTTAGTACATCGCAGTAGTAGAAGGGAAAAGAACTAGATCGTCAGCTCTATCTTTAATAGACCTATAGTATCTCTAATCTATCTGCGACTCTACCGCCAAGACTCTTTCGACTTTTAATAGCATAGTATAGGCAATATACAAGTCCCGCAGGTAATCTCTGAGAAGAAACCATTTAGAGAGACATTCTTCCTTCGATTCCTCTTAATTTTCTTCTTCTTCGAGGTTTTACCTCTGTGTGTTTCTCTTAAGCGGTCTTCTCCTAGCCGTCTTCTCCGAGTTTCGCAATTAACTCTTCTTTATAGTAGATAACACTAATCCTTAGCCTATCTTTCTTACCTATTTCCATAAGATAGGAAACGAGTTTAAAGTCTACTGTCGAGATAGTTATAACTACTAGTATTCCCAATCACTTACTTTTCTTTATTAGAGATGTCGAGAGGATAAATAAGGGGTAAATTGAATGCATAGGTTGATGTACCTAACTTCTTACTTGCATATGCGTAGGCGGATCGTACCCTTTTGTGGCGTTTTTGATGGTGGGGGTGAGGGGGTTAGGGTAGGAATTGGAGTTAGAGTTAGGGATTAGGCGACGACTTTGACTTGGGAACGGAGAAATATGGAGTACATCTTCACGGCGGGCGTTTGTAAAATAGTAGTATCTGGTAAAAAGTGGATTACTATACTTTAGTTCTGTTTGTTTCATTTGAGTCTAATGAGGGGTGGTTAAAGGAGATAGGGGCTTGAGGTTGCCGTAGAAAATTAGGGGTTCCAAGGTGGTGTGAGGATTAAAATCGTTCTACAATTTTGTTGAAAGAGTTAGGTAGAGAAAATCACTTCGGATATGAGGTCTCAAATCAAATTCAAGGCATTGAGATGTAAATAGCATCGAGAATCGAAATAATCGAATTTTACTTTTATAGGTTTTCTGAAATTAAACCATTTATAAGATAGATCTTAATCACTTGGACTAATACGGGCTATATCTCGAATCTTATAGCATTAGTGGAGTTCTAAGCTGTACAAATCTAGTGTATAATATTGCTAAATAGAAATACTATAAGGTGTTCCAAAATAACATTTGTTAAGTTTCCAGGGAAAAAGGGCGAAAGTCGCATTTTAAGTAGAACTAGCTATGTTCATAAAAGCAGTAGATATGATTTTGATAGTAAGAATGCTGTTTAAGGTTATAAATTCGTATTAAAATTTCATTTACTATATTAGAAATGAGCTTACTCTGTTAAAGTAGTTATATTAGTTATATCTTTGTAGAATGTTGTTCTAATTTAGCTTTTATTACCTTAAATCTTTAGAGAATTTAATAATCTAAAGCAGAATACTTATATTTATTATTAAGAATATTATATAGAGTATTAATAATTATAATTTATATTTTAAGAAATTAGAGTCTAGCTCTTTAAAAGCAAACATAGAATATACTCTAATTTCTAATAAAAGCCTATCTACTATAAGTAAGATTAAGGCTAGGTGTTAAATCATAAGAATAACTAAAACTAAAGTATAAGAGTTATAGTTTTATTTAATCTTCTCTAATATAAACTTAGATCTTAATTATATAGTATAATTACCTCTTAAATATTATAACTATAATAATAGATTAGTATTAACGAAGCTATATATAACTAAGGAAGAACTTTACTAGATCGAGTATAAGACTTAAACTAGCCCTTTAGATAATAGAGGTAAGAAGTCTAATATAGTTGTTTTAAAAGTAATTATAGTTTTAATAGTTAAACTAGTACTAGATACTATTTACTTAGATACTACTTAATAAAGGTTAAGAGTCTAAATAAAGTTAAGATAGAGAGTAAATATCGACTTAAATAGATAGCTTATTTATATTATTAGCTTTCTAGTTAGAGATAAGTTTAATATATAGTTTTTAGTATATTATCTATTATTCTCTTATCTTATAAAATTAATATATTTAAGTGTTTAGAGAGAAAACTCTTTACCTCTTTACTATTATTAGAATATAATTCTTAACTACTAAGGCTATAAGGGTCTTTATAAGTTATTTATAAATAGTTATTATTTATAGGTTACTTATAAATTACTAAGTTCTTCTTTTAGAGTGTTATTAGTAGAAATTAAAAGTAGAGGTGTAGGTAATATAGGTAATTAGGTAGATAAATAGCCTCTTTTATTACTTAGATATACGTAAGCGAGTTATACCCGCTGGAGGGTGTGGGGGACAAGACAGGATACACACTCTAGCTCGAGATGTGAAGACCTAACTCCTCAGATTTGCGGAACTAACTACCCTTCTTCTCCGTAACCGAGGAACTTTGATACTTACTCAATGCTTTCCTGATTTAACGAGAGACATATATGCTAATTGGTTCTAGTGGGATGCGTACCAGGATACACTTGCCAAATGCGAAGGCCTTTCGATCTCGTGTGCAGATCGTGCAAACGTGCTCCAAAACCTGACGACCGCCAAGTCTGCAAGCTAAGTTCTTGAGAATAGAGTCGAATAAGATGAATTAGCCTAGCTTTAAGTAAGGAAATATGTAAGTGGCTGTTTTTAGCTGTTTCGAAGGTTGATCGAGACACGGCGGTAGGAAGAGCTTTGAATACTTGAAATTCGGTTAGGTTGAATATTTAAATTGAGAGAAGAGGTGATTGACGATTCCTTTTGGGATTCGGAGAGTAACAGTGTTCTCGTTGTGAAGGTGAACTGTTATCTCCTAGTTTTGACGACCTGTTTCTTCCTTTCTCCGGTCTCTTTGGTATAGTGGGTGAGGTGCGGGTTCGTTTAAGAGAGAGTTATGGTCTGATATTTATACATCCAAGCGACTAATTGTAAGAGAGTTGAAGTTTGAACTAATACTCCCACTTCTTTTCCCCTCGTTCTCGCTTAGGACGAACAAAGAATCGGAAATTAGAAACCACGAATCCGGTCTCTTTCAGTAGTGCAGTGCCTAATTCAGATCAAGTTTCTTTGATAAGAACAATAGCATTTATTTTTCAAGCCCGTAACTTTCTCAATTGCGAAAAATGCCACGCCAACAGAGTCAACAATTGCATCAGTTGTGGAAGTTACCTCACAAGAGCCTATCAACTCCCATAGACAACCACCCAAATACAAACTCCAAAATGCCCTTTCATATCTCCCCACCACCCACCCTTCAGGACAATTACCCCCGCGACTCGCCACCCCCAGCTACGGAATCTTCACAAATACCACAACCATCGGACCTCCCAATCCCCGCCCAATTTCCCCTCAAAAAGATACTAGCAATAATTTTTGGTGGTCTCGTCGGTATAATACTAGTGTTTCTACTGGTGTGGTGGATAATCCGGATTTATAAAATGAAGAAGCGGGAGAAGGAGGAAAGGAATGTAGAGGACTTTTTGGCTGTTCCATTGAGAGATAGGAGTGCAGAGCGAGAAGGCTGGGAGGGTAGGGATAGAAGAAGGCTGCAAAAGCACGATAGGAAGCGGCGCGATGTTTCTCGTGGTAGAAATGAAGGGGGCTGGGATGGAAGAGATGATAGAGGGGGTGGGAGAAGGGTTGGGGATGGCGGCAGGAGGGAACCGAGTCCTTATGAACAGGATATTGGGATTTTGAATGAAGGGGATATGGGCTTTTATGGGCAAGGTGTTGGTGGGAGACAGTGGCATCCGCAGGGACATTGGCAGCAGGGTGGACAATGGGGGGCAAGTGGGTATCAGGGAAGGTGACGGTAAATACCCGAGAAAAAGGGTGAAAGATGTACTGTAATGAAATATTCAGTCAAGGCAATATATGCTAATAAAGTACAACCACGACCTCGGACAGAACTCTTTCCTCAGAGTGATGTTCCATGGCTCCACATTCTTCCTCAGCTTCCTCAACCTGGACTTCGCAAGTTCCATCCCGGACTTGCAAACTCCAAAATGAAGATGGTTTTCACCAATATTCGTATTCTCTGGTCCATAAAATGCTGTTAAGTAGAACTTAATTAGCTAGTTCAACAATAATAGACTTTACTTACTGGTACCAGGAATAGTAACAATACTAATCTCATTGATCAAAATCCAAGTCTGCAAATCCCCCGAGAGACCCGCGACGTGTGGTGGAAACAAAAAGTCCTTCGGGGTCCGAATTTCCTGGACGTGTACCAAGTTAAATTATGCACCAGAAGGATGAACATTCCACAAACAATTCTTTACTCACCGTAATCTCCAATTTATCAAGCACCTCACAAAAGCCATCTACCATCCCCTTCAACTCCTTCCGATTCTCCTTCCACCAACCCACCCGTCAGCTCCAACTAAACCATCAACAGCAGCCTTCTGAGATAGACCAGAAGTTGTATAACAAAGTACACAGTGCGCTGCTTGGACGGGATAGATAAGAGAGAGGTGAAGATTGGTGTGTAGGCGAGGTGTGAGTAGACTTCGTCAAAGAGTATAATTATGCAGTTTCGAACGCAGAGGTCGCCTATGAAACGAAGTTCGGATGGGGTGAAGACTTTGCCTGTGGGGTTATGCCTATGAAGAGTAAGAAATTGGGAAAGTGAGAACGTTTGTTGTTTGGGGTGAAACTTACGAATTGTTTAGAATCTGCGAGCTACGTTAGTCGATTAAATCGTAGATGATATTATAATATAAGAAGAGCCTCCGAAGAGAAAAGACTTGCCAGCACCTTAGTCTTTGGCGTTATCGCTGCTTCCAGCTCACTCAAATCCAATGTCCAGTCATTTCCAGATGACCTCCCGGTTTTGGCTCTGGTTGGTGGATGTAGCGGCACAAATCTGGGAACACCATTTGCATATTCAATATGCAGAGTATAGCTATGTTAGAGTTAGTAGCAACAACGAAGTGGGGAATTTCCTTCTTGAGCAACATCTAGTTTTGCTACTCTTTCTGCTCTCCTGGTAGATGGCAAGAATTCCATATGGTTCCTTGGGGATTCATTCGGATCCATCGTGTACTAGCAGGCTCTTGAGTGGTAGATAGAACGTGATTCTTCTGAAATAATTAAAAGCTTCCTGGTGGATGTATTGTGTAGTGTGGGGGTACACCCGACTCACCAACCAACATTCGGCTCGGAGTCAGTATTATACGTTAAATTTCAGGGTGTAGTACACCTGCGCCTATCCTTATAATCCTTGTTGGTACTCAGGCAGTTATATTGGTCCAAAAAACACAAAAAGATTGTCCACTGCTTGAATCGAACAAGCGACCCTCGGTCACCTTAGATTGTTAGACCATCTAATCATATCTATATAGAGATGGAACCGGTGTCATAACCAACTAGATCAAGTAGACTTTCATATGGGGAAAAATCTTATTTTAGTTTAGATCACATAGACAAAAGAGAGGAAGGGGATAAAGAGGGATGTTGTGGCTTTCGGGTATTAGGCGGGTGTTCTTCTTTAACTGGAATTGTGACTGTGGGCGTGAATGGGATTGATGAATCAGAAGTCGGGGATTTTAATCGAAGGCTTTCTCTGGGCGAGCAAAAACACACCCACCAGGCCAAGTGTATTCTTCAGCGGGCAGATAAGAAGCTCTTCTCATCCTGACCTCAAATCGCACCAACCATCGATCGCAAAAGGAACTTGACAGCATTCAACTGGAGAGAAGTGATAAAATGTAATAATGAGGGCAAAGGGGAGTTCCGGAACTTTAATAAGAAGCCAATTGATCAATAAAGAAAAAGATTTTCCAAGCAGGTGGAATTGACAATACAAGAAGAGGGCTATACTTGACGAAAAGAGTTTATAACCTCCTCTGGGTCTTGGAATAAGTTGCCGTTTTCTAAAAATGCATTTCCAATCTACAAATATCGGAACACTAACCTTTTTTGCCTTCCATTTTCTTGCCTGTAATGGCCTGTAGGCCAGATGCATCGATTTGTAGCCATGGCTGTGTGTAGTCTGGCGCTAGTGAGTCTGCTGACAGTTTCGGTACCGTCACTCTGGCCTTAACTGGCACAGTCAGTAGAAATTTGTCTTGGAATGTATACAAAAACTGTTTTGGTTGCCTTCGAAAATGAACAGTTGTCTTCGTGCTGCAATGTGATGGGATGGTACGACTGAGGTATCACCCGAAACTGATGGCGTCTTCGAAACTGTTTTGTACACCCTATTCAGCAGTCTATCGTTACAAATTCTTGCACTGCCACTTCCAGACCTACGGAAGAGCAACCAAGGCCATGAAAAACGCCTGGGCAGCCCGTATAACCTCGACAAGTTGAATCCTTTTCGAAAATCCCACAGGACCAAAATAGTTGCCGACGGATTGGATGGTTTTCGTCCCATGCCGAAGACCGAACTGCAGAGGCCGCGTTGTGAACCCTTTCCTACGGGACAAGCATCATACTTTCAGGCACAACGCCGCTGATGCGCGCAAATCTTTCTCTGCTAGGGACCGTAGCTATTGAAAGCCTCATTAAAACACGTCGACAAGCCGCGCGAGGAAAACCCCTCCAAGTGCGAATGAGGACATGGTCTCGTATGAGAACAATGCGGTGGTTTTTGAATCTGGATGATATTTGCGAATTCCGTGTTGCAACTTGCGACCCGTGTTCATGCGTTTCTTGTTCACGGACGAGACGAGTCGTGATGAGGTAGGTTTGATGAATCGCAAAGTATTCGAAATGCAAACGTCTTTGCGGGACGTCGTATTGCATGAATACAAAACTTCCACCAAGGGAAATAGACTTCTTACCGACTTATCTCCACGCATCTGATCTGTGATAGGTACCGGTACATGCGGAAGGTGTTGTTGAAAGTTCTCTGAAGGAAGCGGAGCTGGGCAGGGCAGTTCAGTGCTGTACGGACAATGTATCGATGAAGTTGGGATGACAGAACCAATGTGGTAGTGATTTGCAAGATATGGTCTGGACCCTCACGACTCTCTGACTACGAGTCCTGTTCGGTAGAAGCTACAGAAGAGGTCAAGATGCCGAGTGAAGCCTTGCCTCGTTGTTTTACTCCGTAAGTACTGTAAGTACGAGTCCGTAGCCTGAGTTTGATCCGATAGACTGCTGTGGACCCGGATCACACGCTGTTTTATAGTGGACCTAAGGGTCGCTTGGATCCTTACGAACCGCTGCAGGGTCGTCGCTACCACTCAATCGTGGCACTAGGGGCACTACGGGTAATTCGGAGGGCCTCGAGGGGTCTGGAGGGGTACAAACTCGTCATGGGCGATTGCAAATTGCAACAGGGAGGGAGTCGAGGGATAACGCGGATGGGCTGCGATTTGTCCCTTGTCTGCCCGCCCCCCTCGACACGGCAAGGCCCAGGAAGTGTTGGTGGACACTTTTCAAGATATATTCCATGACTTCCCCAGAAAAAGTGTCTGTTCAACTTGGTTCGTATCCCAGAGCACACCAGCAATATCTTGTGTCTGCCAAGGTCCAGCAAGACGTCAACCAGTCAACCAGACCCATCCAAAAAAACAAAACCATTATAATCATCCGAAATGCCACACTCTAATGCTCACAACACCACCAGCGTGGCAACACCCATCAAGATGTCGACGCCGGTTTCCAAATCATCATCCACTACCTCCTCACCAACTCGACCGCGACGCTCTTCCAGATTCATTGAAGGAACTGAGGTTACACGTCCAGAAATTCTTCAGCGCACACCTACTTCCAACGAGCTGTTGTTCAACATTCTCTCGGAAATGGATGCCCACGAAGCGCAACGCAACCGAAACGGACATTCTCATCGCGGTTCCAACTCATCACTCGAGTCTTTCGAAGCTCCGGGAGCTTTGCCAACATCAAAACCGACAATGCCAGCTCCAAAAGAAGGACGCAGGAGCATCAATTTCGGACGAATGAGTTTGGACGAAAGACCCAGTCGGGAACAAGTAGGTTACGCCCACGGGGAGAGTGACGCTGAGAGACTGGCCAAGAAAGTGAAAGGGCAAGTGAAAGGAAGACTCCGCGCTTGGACAGTTGGCAAAGATCGAGACGTGAAGCCAATGCCATACCCAGGAACCTGAAGATTATGGACGGCATTGATCAGTTGACTATGAAAGTCGCGAAATTATAATGATCCACGACGCGAGTCGTTCGAGATAGTGGTTCTCTTACCACATCGCTTGAATGTAGGGGAAAAAAACGCGCGAGGAGTTTGGCAATTCCAGAGATGCAGGTTAAAGGGCATCGATGTAGAAGGAGGCAAGCCAAGAGAGGGCAGTTTTCGCCCACTTGGGCAGGAGGTGTCATCGGAATGGACACGAGGTGCTGCAATGAAGACGTATCTAGAGGTTTGGGTGTCTACTAGTATCTGTCACGAGTTAGAATTATAGAAGAGTCTTTTCGAAAGGAGATACTCAGCGAGTGCCTAGTGTGATATCTTCGCCAATCACCAAATCCATAATTATATAAACAAATTTAGAAGACTGGATTCAAGACAGGAGGCGACCCCAGAATCTGACACTCCTCTGGTGGACAATAAGAGCGGCAGTGGTTCGAAAGAATTAGCTCAGCGTGAACCAGTTGTGGTTTGGGAACGGGCGTAATAAACCAAGACTAAAAGCCCATCTAAACTGCCTCGCTGATTGTGAACTAGATATGTGTAGAAGTTTGTTTGCTTTCTGGCATGGGTCGATATTACCACTCGGCCAAACTATATTCCGGCAGTGTTGAATATCGGCACAACTCTCAGTCACAATTTGAGTCACCGCGGGGTAATTATTTACATCGCGACTTCGACTCATCAACGTCCCGACAGAGAATCGACGACCGGGGGTCTATATTCTACAGCGTATCAACGAAAAATTTGACTGCAATTGTCAATTTCCCTCCGCGTGCGGAGCTTCTCTCCAAAATTCGGCCACCGGGCCCTCCATCGCCAACATGAGCATCGATTTCCCAAAGGAAGAGGAGGAAGTCCTTCGGCGGTGGAAAGAGATCAAAGCATTCGAGACACAGGTATGGACCAGAAAAGCCAAAATGCAGAACGCTGTAGAATGTGCTTGCTAACATGTTTGTAGGTGGAACTTTCTGAAGGTAGCACCCCGCCATTTGTTGCCCCTCCAAAACAAAACTAACAAACCTCCAGGGCGACCTCGGTATACCTTTTACGATGGTCCTCCCTTCGCAACCGGTCTCCCCCATTACGGGCATCTTCTCGCTTCCACCATTAAAGACATCATTCCGCGATACTGGTCGATGAAGGGTTACCATGTTGAGAGACGATTTGGCTGGGATACACACGGCTTGCCCATTGAGCATGAGATTGACAAAAAACTCGGTATTTCTGGAAAGGATGCCGTCATGAAGCTTGGCCTGGCGAAATACAACGAGGAATGCAGAGCTATTGTGATGCGATATTCGTCAGAATGGCAGACAACCATTGATCGATTGGGTCGTTGGATTGATTTCGACAATGATTACAAGACCATGGATCCAAAATTCATGGAGTCGGAGTGGTGGGTGTTCAAGCAGATCTTTGACAAAGGAGCTGTCTATCAGGGTTATCGAGTTATGCCTTATTCAACTGCCCTCACCACTGCGTTGAGTAACTTCGAGGCTAACCAGAATTACCAAGATGTGACCGACCCAGCAGTCGTTGTATCATTCCCCCTGTTGGATGACCCAAACACCTGTCTTTTGGCATGGACAACAACACCCTGGACATTGCCTTCTCACACCGGCCTTGCTGCACATCCAGATTTCGAATATGTGAAGATTCTCGACGAGGTTTCCGGAAAACATTACATCCTCCTTGAGAAGCTTATGGGAACACTTTACAAGGACCCTAAGAAGGCCAAATTCAAGATTGTCCAGAAGTTCAAGGGATCTGAAATGCTAGGATGGAAGTACGAGCCATTATTCGACTACTTCTATGAGGAGTTTAAAGACGTTGGATTCAAGGTTCTCAATGCCAAGTATGTTACCGACGACAGTGGTGTTGGTATTGTTCATCAAGCACCCGCGTTTGGAGAGGAAGATTACAACATTGCTATAGAACATGGAGTCATCAGCGAGAAGCGACCACCACCAAATCCAGTGGATGAAAAGGGATGTTTCACCGCAGTAGTACGAGACTTCGCGGGAGTTCATGTCAAGACGGCAGACAAGGCCATTATCAAATACCTAAAGGGCACTGGGAGATTGGTTGCGGACTCACAAATTCGACATAGTTATCCAATGTGTTACCGATCTGATACTCCTCTCATTTACAGAGCCGTACCTTCTTGGTTCATCAGAATCCCCGAGATTGTTCCTCAGATGCTGAAGAACATCGAAGGCTCTCACTGGGTACCTTCCTTTGTCAAAGAAAAACGATTCGCAAGTTGGATCGCAAATGCACGAGACTGGAATGTTTCCCGAAACAGATATTGGGGTACCCCAATCCCTTTGTGGGTTAGTGATGACTTGGAGGAGAAGGTTTGCATCGGTAGTGTCGAAGAGCTCAAGGAACTCAGTGGTTACACCGGCGAATTGACTGATCTACATCGTGACAAGATCGATCACATCACCATTCCCAGTAAGCAGGGCAAGGGCCAGCTGAAACGCATTGAAGAAGTTTTCGATTGTTGGTTCGAATCTGGAAGTATGCCATATGCGAGTCAACACTACCCCTTCGAGAACAAAGAATCATTTGAGAAATCTTTCCCTGGAGATTTCATTGCCGAAGGCTTGGATCAAACAAGAGGCTGGTTTTACACTATGCTTGTTATTGGTACACATCTTTTTGGAGTTTCTCCTTTCAAGAACTGCGTTGTCAATGGTATTGTCCTCGCGGAAGATGGCAAGAAGATGTCGAAGCGACTCAAGAATTACCCAGACCCAACCATCGTGATGAGCAAATATGGCTCAGACGCACTTCGGCTGTATCTTATCAACTCTCCAGTTGTGAGAGCCGAACCTCTACGATTCAAAGAAGCAGGTGTCAAGCAAGTTGTCGCGACAGTCCTCCTGCCACTATGGAACAGCTTCAAGTTTTTCGATGGACAGGTAGCCCTCTTGAAGAAGATTGAGAACATTGACTACTGCTTCGATCCCAAGGCTGAAGCTACCAACACCAATGTCATGGATAAGTGGATTCTTGCTAGCTGTCAAAGTTTGCTCAAGTTCGTCAACGAGGAGATGGCAGGTAAGATTTTGTGATCATTTCGGCTTTACGATATACTAACTAGGCGCAGCATATCGACTCTATACCGTAGTTCCCCGATTACTAGATCTTATTGACAACACTACAAACTGGTACATTCGATTCAACCGAAAGCGTCTAAAGGGCGAGCTCGGTCTGGACGACACCAAACATGCTCTCAACACTCTTTTCGAAGTCCTTTTCACTCTTGTCAAAGGTCTCGCTCCATTCACACCTTTCATCACCGATTTGATCTACCAAAAGCTACTGCCTTATATTCCCAAAGACCTTCAAGGAAAAGACTCAAGAAGTGTTCATTTCTTGGATTTCCCAGATGTAAGAGAGGAGCTTTTCAATGCCGACATTGAACGACGCGTTGGTCGTATGCAACGTGTCATTGAACTTGCTCGGGTGTCCAGAGAACGAAGAACCGTTGGTCTCAAAACCCCACTAAAGACCTTGATCGTCATTCATGCAGATCCTGTTTACCTGGAAGACATCAAGTCTTTGGAAGGATACATCACCGAGGAGTTGAACATTGTTAACTTGGTTCTCTCATCTGATGAGGCCAAGTACAACGTTCAATATAGTGTCAATGCGGACTGGCCAGTTCTCGGCAAGAAGCTCAAGAAGGATGTCCAAAAGGTCAAGAAGGCTCTTCCAGGATTGACAAGTGAGCAAGTGCACGATTATGTTCTAACCAAGACCATAACTGTGGATGGCATCAAGCTTGAAGATGGCGATCTCGTGGTAAAGCGTGGCTTGAAAGATGACGAGTCTTCGAAGAATCTCGAAACCAACACGGATGAAGATGTCCTTACCATCCTGGACGCCGAGATCTATGCCGACCTCGCAGATATCGCAGTTGCTCGGGAGATCATCAACCGTGTTCAAAGATTACGAAAGAAGGCCGGTCTTCAACCCACGGACGATGTGAAGATGGAGTACAAGGTGCTTTCGGATCCGGATAAGACTGGACTGGAAGAGGCGTTCGTGAAGCAGAGTAAGGTCATCGAGAAGGCTCTGCGACGACCAATTGATCAACATGTTGTCACGGCTCTTGATGGAAAGATCCCTGAGGGCAAGGAAGAGGGAATCATCTTGGAAGAGGAGCAAGAGATCCAGAATGCGGTTTTCTTATTGAGATTGTTGAAGCTATGATGATTTGATGGTCGGATGGGTTATGATGGGATGATGTGTGCTGTTAACTAGAAAAACAACATGTAAACTTCTTTTTGCTCAATAAAAGTGGTGGCGGAAATTGAGTTCGCAGTTGAAAGATGAACGCTGTGAACCGTGGGATCGGAGCAAGGAAAATTTGACAAATAAGTGGAATCCTGAATGGATCGACTTGGGTATTGTCTATTTCGTTTGGTATGATGAGATAATCCCCATCGCCTGGATGAACGCCTGTTTCAATGATACACTTTTAGGTTTTGTATTTTACAGCCTTCCATTCATCATGACTTCCTCTTGGCAGCAGCCTGCACACAATTAGCAATTTACACCAGATTGAGCTCAGGAATCTCACAATATAACAATTCTTCAGCACCAGAAACTCGGTCAAGCATTTGTCCTTATGCACCGAGTTGTAATCCGCCACGATGCATTTTCCATACGCTGAACTCTGTCGTAGAAGTTAGACGAGGGCACGTGGAAAATCTGGGGTGAAGTACCTCGGTAGAGCACTTTGCGACGGCCTGAGCAAACTTCTCAATTGGCTTTGTTCGACCTGACATTTTTGAAGCTTCTCGAGAATTGAGTGATTGAGGATAATTGTGAGTTGATGATGGTGTTGTTGATATCACTGAGAGGCGACGTGCAAGGTTGTGGTTTGGCGATCAACGGAACCTTAAATTCTTTAGCGCCCCAGCCACCCAAAAAGTCGCGATACCTAGGTACCTACGGAGTATCCGATAACGCGCCCGCGAAGTCAACACTCTCCCAGTTCAGACGCTTCAACATCCGTCGCTTTTTCATTGTTGGTTTACCATCGCATCCATTGTCGCATCGAGCTTTTCTTCTTTCCCAGCTTTTGAAGCTGTATAATAATTTCGAAC
Source organism: Hymenoscyphus infarciens (assembly GCA_001414345.1). Lineage (NCBI taxonomy): Eukaryota > Fungi > Ascomycota > Leotiomycetes > Helotiales > Helotiaceae > Hymenoscyphus > Hymenoscyphus infarciens. The sequence continues at coordinate 220,508 of LLCB01000047.1, forward strand.
TTTGCCGTCTCCAATTCATTTGCGACAGCACCACCGGTACCGATCCCCACCTCGAATGCCTTGTTCGAAATGGAATCCCCAAAATCCCTCTATCATGAGGGGCACCCTTATAAAGGGTTAGAGTACAGCAACGAAGGCGAGTGTTCTCCACAACCATGATAGAGTAACTAGCTAACAATGCGATAGATGTCGCAATCCTCCACGACATGGTTCGACAAGCCCAGGCACTATTACCAACGCTCCCATATCGCGAAAAGCTACCTACAAACGCATTGTTCGACGCATACTTCGCAATACTTCCTCAGATTGGCCAAGACCCCGATCACGATAATCGATATGCGCGCGTCTTGTTCAAAATCGGAGGGCTGCGAGGTCCTGGGAGCTTGCTCGAGAAGTTTGAGCGGGTGCTCGCAAGGATGAATATACATGTCGAGTATGAGTATGAGGAGGATATTGAGCAATGGGAGGAAGAGCAACCTATGGGCCGAGGAGAGTGTCCTACGATCGGAACGAACCAATCGAGGTATGAAGGCACCACCATGGACTCAGAGAACCTTCCACGACGAAACTCCGAAAGCACCAAGTGGGATCTGGGCCTCGAAAACCGCTCGAATCGTCAGACGAAAAGCGCAGAAGGGGACATTAGTGGAGAGAAACGGGCGGAATTCATACAGGAAATGCAGCGATCACGGCCATCAGCTCCAGTCCCAGAGCAAGCCAGAGAGTATCCCGCAGAGGCTTCGCGCGAACTTGTTAAAGACTGGCTTCATACACACCAGCAAAAAACCAAGAAAGGACGTGGGAGATCCCCTTCGACAATCGGCAGTCTGCGAGCACCCCGTAGCTCGACATCTACTTCCTATGACCGACGAAGCTCACCACCAATTTCCTCCTTTCCACCTTCGGACGAATTTCCCGATCCAAGCGAAACTGCTATAACCTCGAACGAGCTCGCAGAGGCCGAAGAGCTTGCGGATGATTACAACCAACAAACTCCCAATTTGATGAACATCAAGGCATCAGTAACTTTTCAGTACAACTCGAAGATGAAGGCTAGACTTCGATTACAACAATGGCGAGAAAAGGCCATCGAACTTCGAAATAAACGTTTACAAATGGAAAGAGTGGCAGATACACACGATCGAACTGTTTTAATGACAGGTGCTTTGGCAGGTTGGCGTGCTCTTTCAATTGAGAGGCGTCAAGAGAAAGAAAACCAATACTTTTACGAACATCTCGAGGACCGGGCGGAAAAAGCTAGAGATTTGTTTCTCGCGTCGAAAGCTCTCCTGCACTGGGCAGATAATACCCAGGAGCAAGTCGAGAAGACAGCAGCTGCGCGAAATCATATTGTCGAATCACGATGCTTCAATGCTTGGCACCAAGTAACAACAGTTAATGATTTCAAAGTCAAAAGAAATGTACTCAAGAAATTCTTTGGTGCATGGAAGAAACGCAAGGAGACAGTCGATCATCAAAACCATGCAGCTATCCAAACTTACCAAGGTAATCTTGCTCATAAGGTATACCTGGAATGGGTTCACGGAATATGGGAGAACAGGGCCTATGAGTTTTACACTGATGGGTTGAAGAGTCGGATTTTTTATGGTTGGTATGATACATATCGCCAAACATTGGACAACCAGAGAATTGTCGAGCAGAACCACCGCGATCGAGTTGCTCATAAGGTATTGATAGCCTGGAAGGATCAGACCATCAGGCACAACCAACAAGAAGAGCAAGCCGCAGCTTTCTATAAAGCAAAGTCTCTTCGAAATGCGCTCAAGAATTGGGGCAAGGAAACTCGAGTCATACCAGCACAACGAGTCTTCGAATCCGAAGTCAGAAATCGCCTCGTCCGAGGAGCACTTGCAACCTGGGCGCATCGAGCAAAACTGGAAAAACAAGCTGCTGCTGTCGATCGAGAGAAGATTTTGAAGGAGGCAATTGTAACCTGGCGACACAAACTGCGACAAAAGGTGATTGCAGACAAAGTCGACACCCGGGTCAAGGCCGAATGCATGTACAAACTGGTTCTTGCTCAAAGATGCGGTACATTGCAAAAGAAACGGAAAGAAACGACCCTTCGAGGAATCCTCCACAGCTGGGCAGACAAAGCTATAGCTGCACGAGAACACCGACTTGAACAAGAAGGGATAGCTGACGAATACGCCAAACAGAAAGCTTTGAATTCCGTCCTAGGTCTCTGGTATAAACGAATGGATCGCCAGAAGGAAATGGAAAGGCAAGCTTTGGCTTTCGCAAGACCACGATTACTGGAAGGGGTGTTTTCGAAATTGCTGGACCGGTCTGAGGAACAGGCACAACATGTACACGAGCTTGAAACCATGGCTGACGATGCGGCTTACTATTTCAGGGCCTCGAGTGCTATCAAAAAATGGAGAGCCGCGGCGGCATACTCGATACGCGAAAAACGAAAGGCGGCATACTGTAAAGTCAGGCGAATGGTCAAGATGAATATGGCGAGAAAGTTCCTTCGGAATTGGCGCGACCAGGCGAATCGGATTATGGTCCTCAATGAGCGGGCGCAAGAAGTACTGCATAATAAAGCTGTAGTACGCGGAATGGACACCTTCGACAAATGGAGAGCGAAAGCCGCCGTTGTCGTGGATATGGAGGCAGTGGCACGAGAACAGCAGTTGAAGAAGCATCTGGCCCTTTGGAAGCAGAAATCCGACGACCATCAAACTATGGAAAATGAGGCTGCAATGGTATACGGAGAAAATCGCCAAGGTCGGGCTCTCAAGAAATGGAATCTTGAAACACTCAAAGTACAAGCTCAAGCGAATTACGCTGTTGATATCAGGGAGAAGAATACCAAGAAGCATTTTCGGAAGATGTTTGCCCATTGGCACCAGCAATCCCAGCAACAAACGTATCAACAAACATATCAACAAACATATCGAAGTCAGCCTCCGCCGCCACCACCACGACCCCCACCTCAATCCGAACCGCATTTTCCTCGATCGAAATCAATCGAGAGGTTCCGGAAAACGACAATTGAGATGTCGTCCAACTTTGGGGAGGGAAGTGACGATTTCGCTCCTTCTCGATCAATACCAGCATACCTAAATACGCCTTCTAAGCGAAGGACGAGAATGACTACCACACCAAAGGCTCCGTTATCAACACCATACGAACGGCAGTTACGAGCGCAATATGGAGGGGAAGGAACGAGGGGGAGGTTTAGGATGAGCGGGTTTGAGGATATCCCGGAGAGGTCTTTTAACGAATAACGAATCATGAATCACGAAAAACGAAATAACGAACTAGCATTATTATACCCCAACTTTATATCAGCTCTTGGCGTGGGGTGAAAGGAAAAAAGGCGTTTTAGATTTAGGAACTAGGAATTGGGATTGGATGATTATGACTGGCGTCGAAAAGATGCATGATTGGCGTTTTGGGTTGTACCAATATAAATGGGTTAGATTAATGTGTACATGATAAAATAATCGCTTATCGCGATTCTTGTTGAATATAGATAGTTAGCTCTACGTAACACAAATTCACACCAGTGCAAATTCAATGAGATGAGATTACCTTGTCTTGGTAAAGTAGCACTGCATATGTACGTGTGCTTCTTGTGATCGTTGATCCCAACCTCCTTCTTTTCAATTCAAGTTGTCATTCCAAAGCTCTCGGATAATTGTTTCGATTGAAGTAAACGATTGGATTAACGGGACTTGGTTATTTTAAAGGTTTGAGTTAATGGAAAAATGTTCTGAACCGGTAGAGCAATTGAGATATTGAAATCAAGTTATGCTGAGCTTGCGGCCATCCACAATCAAGTATTTTTTCCTACAATCTAAAATCCAATGTTTCCCAGCGTTTTAATGCTTATCCATGGTGCTTTTATGTATGACGCTTCCGCTACTGTATCTACATGGATATCCTTTTCAGCGCGATTAAGTGGGTGAGAGGATAACAATTACCTCAAAGTATGCACTGGTCAAATATGTTAGATAAATGGTTCCTAGACTTTCTCAAACATCTTCAAGTGAAATGTTCTATGGTGATTCCAAAAAAACGAGAACGCTCGTGATTCATAAAGATAATTTATCGTGGAGCTTCCAATTGGCCCGTCAGTCCCTTGCACGACCACGAGGCTCCAGAAGTCAGTTGCGCTTTCCCGAGGCCAACACCACTTCTGGCTTTCAATACACACAATTTGAACATAAACTTCTGCGTCCATATACCCAACGAAGTCGGAAAACTCACAGGAATCGAAGCTCGGGAATTTCTAGGGAGGAACTACTGCGATGCAAGGAACTCGATAGTATGCGAGCTGTGCTCCCCGGAAAGCCTAGGGCTAAGCTCCAAGCTGTTTGTACGGGCTGTTGGGATGGCAGACGTCTTATTGTTTGGGCCCCAGCAGAAGGAGTTTTTTGGGGTGGGTTACTAATGTATGGGAATAGGCGTATATTACTGGCAATGCCTTCGTTATTTTGACGGGGCCGGAGACGATCCTACAGACGATATACGATGACGACGAGGCCGAGCTCGAGGCTATCGCTTTGGATGAGGCATCAGGGAAGATAGCGACTTGTGTTGGAGGAGATGTGAGGATATACAGACCTTATGGTCAGGATGAGGGAGCCCTGAAGGTATGGTGAATCAAGCTGGATGGGTGGTGGGCTGACGGATGGACAGTGGGCGCTGCAACACAGTTTCTCGGTCGATGTACCTAGCACCAATGAGGCGACGACATTAGCATGGGGTGTAGCGGAAGAGCTTTTAGTTGGGGGCGCTTGGTTGAACCTATACTCGACGCTGGAGGGCGAGACCGATGCGCCAACTCGAATCTACAAGCAGGAACTCGCAAATCCCGTTAAACTCGCCCATTTTTCGTACGATTCGGCATACATTGCTTCGACGGGGAAGTACGACAGGCTGGTTAAAATATGGAGGAGGCTTTCGTTTGGTTCTGACGATACACGATTCGATTTCAGCTACCTACCTCATCCTGCGGCCGTTACCAGCATACACTGGAGGAGACCATATCATGTTGATCAAACGATTGACAATGTGCTCTACACGATTTGTGCCGACAATAAACTGCGCATTTGGGCAGCTACAGATTCGCACGGGCTACAATTCTTGCAACTTTGGGCAGAGATTGATTTGAAGGAGTCCATACAGCCCAGGGGTGTTGGGATGGGGGAAACATCCAGTGTACGGTACGCCTTTATTATCGATGGAAGGGACTTTTTACTCGCGACGGAACATGCTGTTCAAGCAAGAGCAGCAACGAATGTCAAAGAAGACCACGCTCTGGCACATTTGATTGAAGTTGCGAATCGAAGTCCGGAGATATGTGTTGTACTCGACGGGCTGGGAAATATGTCGGCTTGGGGTCTAGAGAATGTGGGTTGCAAAGCAAGGCAGACAACGAACATTTTCAATGTTGCTCATGTGGATGGTTTGGATATTGGACTACCCAAGAACCTGGCAGAGGACTCGGCATACGTCCAGTTCCATAACTACTGCAAAAATGATCAAGGAGGACTCAACTTACTGGTACATCATTTTGATGGTAGGATAGAGGTCTTTGAGAGTAATGTTGCAGATTTATTTGATCCTTCCCCTAGGAAAAACAGATTTGCTCCAAAGGCTACCTGGACTGGTCATGCTTCCACGATTGGAAAGATTATCAGAAATGTCAGTGGAAGGGCCATAGTTTCGAGGACGAGCGGCAATGAAGGGATCGTATGGAAACACATGGATCGTGAGGGAGGAACTTCTGTATATCGCCAAAGCATCATCACCGAGAGCGACCATATTCACAGGATTTGTGTCATGCGAAAAGGCAACTTCGTTATATATTTACATTATGACAAAGTTGTGCTTTGGGATACTCGGAAATCCCAAGCGACACGCCTTGCGACTTGCTCTTATTCAGCTGCAGGCAAACCCCTTTGCATTCTCATGCTTCCCGAAGTTAAGAAAGAGGGGCTTGTAGCTCATATCGCAACAATTACCTCCGAGATGAAAGGTATCATTTGGGAAGTTCAACTTCCTCCGTTTGGAGGAAACATTACTGAGCAGAATGGCTTCCATAAACCCTCAATTCGGGAGTTCTGCCAATTCGACCTCGGAGTTAATGATGATGTTTCCTATGTTTTGCCTGTAGACCCAGCTGGATCGCCTCCAGTCATTTCGGGATTCCTCGATACTTTCGCGAGAGATATCGCTATCTCATATACACACTCTGGTATGCTTCGATCCTGGACTGCGAGAATTGATTTTGCGAATCAGAAGGTTGATTGGTTGGAGACATGCTCTGTTGATACTGGAATTAGCGAACCTGCCCTTGCAAGCGGTAGTTCGATACGAAAAGCTGCACTTGTAAATTCCACGAGATCAAAGTTAACGATTTGGGATGTCCGAGGAGCTCAACTGGAGTATTCTCAGGATTACGAGGACCAAGATACCATTCGAGACTTGGATTGGACATCGACCCCAGCGGACCAGTCTATTCTTGCAGTGGGCTTTCAATACAGGGTGATTCTCCTCGCTCAGATGCGGTATGATTACCTACATAAAGGTCCGGCTTGGGCTGCTATCAGGGAGTTCAACATCCGAGATCTTACCCCCCACCCCATTGGGGATTCCTGTTGGCTAGGAGGCGGCAATCTTATCATCGGTGCTGGAAATCAACTATTTGTCTTTGACAAGGCTGTTGATACTAAAGCTCCTGTTGTGGCAAATCTTGGGCTTGCATACCAGAAAACACCTTGGAATCTTTTCGATGTTGTTTCTAGATTGAATGGCCCTCTTCCTGTCTACCATCCCCAATTTTTGGGCCAATGCACACTTACTGGGAAGAGTGCACTTGTCCAGAAAGTATTGATTGCGTTGTACAAGACGCTCAAATATTATGTCGAGACTGACGTGATTGATAATCATCTTGGGATGGATTTGGAGGAGTTTTATGAATCTTCCGATGTAAGTCACCTTTCAGTCTTGAGAACATTGCTAACCATGATAGAAAATTTCATCCTCAACATTAACAAACAAGGTTGCAAAGTCCTTCAGCAATTTCACCGAAGAAGAGGATGAAGTAGAAACGGTGACTGAAGAGGTAGCAATCGCAATCAACGAAAGGCTCGCCAAAGTCGCCTTACCTCAGCTCTCGAGACAAGAGCAGATCCACCTGGCTGACATTGTTGAATGTGTCTCAATTGTTGAAAAACAACGGAGGTCCATGGATGACAATGCTGCTAGATTTATGCTTTTCTTTCGCCAGCTTGCTTTGCGCAGAGGTAGAGCGAATGAAGTCAATATTAGCTGGAGAGAGATTATTTGGGCATATCATAGCAATAGTCAGGATATCCTAGTCGATATGGTCAATCACCAGTTCCATGGGAAGATGTTGTGGGAGAATGCAAGGGAAAGTGGGGTCTTTATGTGGATGACTGATCTGACTGCTCTAGTAAGCCCTGACATCTTGATAAATCTTCTCGATAAAATGCTAACGATGCTTGTAGAAAACACAATTCGAGAATATTGCTCGAAATGAATACACCAAGAGCGAGATGAAGAATCCTGTAGATTGCACTTTATTCTATCTTGCGCTCAAGAAGAAAGCTGTACTTCAAGGTCTTTGGAGAATGGCTGCTTGGAATCGGGAACAGTCAGCTACTGTTAAACTTCTTAGTAACAATTTCCAGGACAAGAAGTGGAAGACTGCTGCTTTGAAGAATGCATATGCATTACTGGGAAAGCACAGAAATGGTGAGCAAACTACCAAAATATGCCGGATGTCATGCTAACGTGCGAATCAGAATATGCGGCAGCCTTTTTCCTGTTAGCGGATTGTCTAAAAGATGCCGTGAACGTGATCCTGAATCAACTTAAAGATCTTCAACTCGCAATCGCAGTAACGAGAGTCTACGAGGGAGATAGAGGCCCTGTTCTACGTGAACTTCTTCAAGATAAAGTCTTGCCACTAGCAGCACAAGAAGGCAACCGCTGGCTAGCATCATGGGCCTTCTGGATGCTCCACAGACGAGACATGTCTGTACGAGCACTCATCGTAAGCTTCCTCCCAATCTCACGCTCCATTTTTAGAATCATGTCCTAACCTGCCCATCAGTCACCAGTCTACACCCTCCTCGAAACCCCGCAAACCCCCGACCTCCAATCCAAACTCTTCCTCACCGACGACCCAGCCCTCGTAGTCCTGTACTCGCAGCTCCGACAGAAAACCCTTCAAACTCTACGGGGAGCATCAAAGATCACACCGAAAGTTGAGTGGACCTTTGTTCTTCATAATGCGAGATTATATGATCGGATGGGTTGTGATCTTTTGGCGCTTGATCTAGTTAGGAATTGGGAGTTCTTGCTTCCGGCCCCGACAGCTACTTCCTCCACTGCGGCGCCGGAGTTGAGGAAGATGCTTAGGAGGAGGAGTAGTCTTGTGGTTGCGGATTTACCGACTACGGGTGGGATTGGGGGATTCCAGGGCGTGGGGGAGATGAAAAGTGGTAGGGGACCTGTGCATAAGCCGCCGCCTAGTGTCTTTGAGGAGCCGGAGAGCAGCAGTTTGTTGGATAGTTTTGGGTTTTAGTTTGGTGGACCGGGAGAGGGGTTCTGTGTTTGTATTTCTACTTTTTGGGAGTGGGGTGTGGATTGTAGTGGAATGGAATGGGAATTTGGGTTTGGTTGGGAGCGAGGAAAGCGAGGGCAAGTCATATATCGAGGCATAGCGATGGGGCAATTTAATAATGTATAGATTACAAAGAAGCGCATGGGATATGTACTTGACGATACTTTCTCTTTCTCTCCACGACTCTTCTTTTCAAATTGCCGTTGGATAAGGGCGATAAGAGGACACGGTTCATGTTGACACTTGTTTTTGGAAAGGTTATTAGAACGGCGACTCGGTTGTTGTTTGCCTCGACTCAGGAGCTTGTATTGTTTTTATCATGTTGCAGGTCACGATTTTTAGTAACTTTTTTTTGAAAGAGGTAGAATAGGAGGGTCTTCTGGGGGAGCCCTTGTTTGTGTGGTGTTCGTTGCAGGTCGCGATATTTTTTGAGGAAGGGCAGTACGGCAGGACTTCACAAGGGAGTGTTGGCAGTATTAGAATTGATATCGGGTCCGAGATGCAGATACATTGGTAACGGCGACAAAAGTAATGAAGAAATTAACCGTTGAAGATCAGGTAACTATGAAAATCGGTTCTTGGTTGTCAACACTGCTTGGGAGAGTATTACTTGGCGCGTGAGGGGTTGTATGAGACTTTCTGAAGCCCAAATTGGTGGTCAGGTCCTCTTTAAAGATATATTTCCGCTGAAACTGTAAGAACAAGATAGGATCAGTATACATATCAACAATTGGCGGTCCAATCCACCATATTCTTACTTCTCTTACTTTGAAATGAATGGAAATCTCACGAGTCAACGGAGTTTGTACCCGCTGCTTCTTGTCTACCTTGAAAATTTCAGTTCGTGTTCGTTGCATATCGCAATATTTAGTTACCCCTTTCTAAATTAAAAATGTACCCGACCTTGAGCTACATTGCATGTCGCGATTTTTAGTTGCCTTTTTCTATTCTCGTAAATTAAGGCTGACAAGAGTCGTACTGGGCTGCCCCTTGAGAGATTCTCTTTTAGTGCTGCTCCAATAGGTGTGGATTTGAGATGTTGCACATCGCGATATTTAGTCGAACTTAGTTTTGTGGTGTTTTCAGGGCTGAAATACATGGGTTGTTTGCCCCTTTTACGGAAGCGCCGTTTGACAACTAGGCTACACCATGACAACTCTTTTAGTACAGTACTGACTACTGTTTCTTCTCCGCTTGGATTTCGGTCGTTGCATATCGCAATTTTTAGTAGAACTCTCTGATGTATTTCCAAGCCGAGGAAAGTCATAGGTTATCCGGATCTCGTTACCCCTTTTTGAGAAGCGTTTGTTTAGTTCGCATCCAAAGATAACGGCTTACTGGACTGACCACTCACGATATTCTTTTAGTACTCTTTTCCCTGATGTTAATACCTTTTGTTGCATATCGCAATAATTAGCAAAACTCTCTGAATGTTTCCGCCCTGAAAAGTCATGGGTTGACCGACGTTTTTTGAGTTCGTTTCTCTAACGGCCTGGCCCTTGCTTAATTTCTGACAGCTACCCGACACCAAGTGTTTTTTTCTTAGTCAACCAGTCTCTTATCTTTGCGCCAAAGACCCCGGAGGTTTCATTCTTTTGCGAGATCGTAGAAGTTTTTAGTCCGTTGCAAGTCGCGATTCTTAGTTAGGAATTTCAGGTCGGGTTGGCCCATTTGCTTGCCTGCTGGCACCTCCTTACTATCTGGTCTCGCATTTTCGAAGGTTCGTCATTTCGTTGCTTCTCACGATGCTTTTTTTAGATTTTGACTATTTGAAGCTCTATCTGGGTTGTTCCATGCTTGGTGCCTTTTTTCGTTTAGGTTCATTGCAAAATCACGTTAAGTTTGGGTTAGTATGTTGACTTCGCCCCTTTTCTAGGTCAGTTGATATGGATATTTGCTGACGGTAGCGTAGTGGTGGAAATGAACGTTTAGCTAGTTTCTATGCGGCTTGGAAAAGATTATCTTTATGCGAGGCAGCTTAGTCTACACTAACAGTGTCGGAGGGGCACAGTACTATCCCCCTCTTGATTACATTGTAAGTAAGTGCGGTGCACAGACATTTGCCATACCAAAACGACCGTGCGCATACAATGTAATTAGGGGGGGGGATAGTTTCGACCAGCTTAAACCTAATTAGGCATCATACCCGTAACAACAACCCGCGCAACACAACTTTCCAACACAATCATACCCATCTAACCCTTATCTGAGCCCTAACCCTAACTAACCCTAACCAACCCTAACCTAAGAAACCAAGTTACTATCTCGCGGTGTTGTAAAGTAGGAAGTCACAGCGAAAGACGAACGGGATTCCTTCTAAATTGGGTTAGTCCTGGGCCAAATAGTGAACTGCCTGGGCCATTTAGCAAAAGTCATAGTTTCGACCATCTTGACTTTTATACTAAATCATCCCAGGCCATCCTTGCAAGATCCTTAGTAGCTTTCTGTTGCATTTCGCAATGTTACATCAACTAAACAAGCTCGTTTGGGCTAAGTCAAATTAAGCATCGTATTGTGGAGAAGACGAATACGTAGTGTATTTACACGTCGCGAACTACCCTAGTCCCGCTGTCGTTGGCCAAAATACTGGGATATCCCTTGTTAACCAAGCCGTTGGTGCCGTTCGCTCTTTTGAACTTTTTCTGTTTTCCCCGAGAGTTCCGTTGCGGTGTTGCATGTCGCGTTCTTTAGTGGTCTAGCCCTTTTCATTTAAGTAGGGATAAGAAAAATTGTTTAGGGCATCAGTGGTGCGTTCAAGGGATACAAATTCGAATTAAAGTCTGGCGCTCTCACACTGGTGCGGAGCCGGACTCTTTTGCCGCTGACTCGTGGGCTGGCTGTGCGTGAGTAGTTTGTGCTTAATGGGAACGCGAAAGGGACCGAAGTTGAGAAAGGTTTTCTGGGATTGGATCTAGAAATATAAAACCGATAGTTTAGTTGATGAGAGGTGGCGCGAAGGAGTTTTCCTTGGGACGGCTGATGAACTAAGAGCTCGAAGCCCTGCTGGCAGAAAGGGGTGGAGCCCGAAGCGAATTTAGCGAGGGACTTGAACTTGGCGTTACCGTCATATCAATTTACTCGCAACGAACTAGTATAGGGAATCTCAAGTTGGGAAAGGATGTTAAAAGGAAAAACTAGCAGGGGATGAACGTTTTCGTCAAACGCAGCTAAATTTTGCGACGTGCAACTTTTGCTTTTCAAAGGGGCCTTTAGATAGCAGTAGTTTGGAAAGTAGTAAAACTAGAAGGCAGGAATAATCAATATACTTTAAGCGAGGCTGCATTCTAAAGCAGCTAAGAATTGCGATTTGCAACAAAGTACAGTCCTGTTGAACACCTTTTCACCTTGGCCAACAGTACAACCCCCAAACGTAGGAAAATCACGAGTTAAACAAATAAACATGAAAATTTTGGCAAAATAACTGGAGTAATAATAACACAGAAGAAAGACGTGTTTGTTCGGTTGAATGAGCTGGAAGCTTCCTCGCTACCATTCCAGTAAAAACTGATCAACCGAAGACCACATAATAAAAATAACATGAAGCCAAGGTAGACAAGAGTATTGATTAAAACACCCTAAAAATCGTGAACTGCAACAAATTCTCATTCATCCTCTTCAGAAGTTCGCAAAACGTGACGCAAGCTGAAAACTTAACCGTGCTTTAAGACTTATTTGCGAGGCGCTTTGAAAATCTCCCAGGAACGCTAAGTAAACATGGGTTACCGTGCGTGGCTGACCGATTAGTAGGTACAATGCCAAAGCACTTTCGTGACATTTCAAGCAACTAGGAAAAGAGTGAGAGACACTAAAATCTGAAATCCAGTTGTTTCGCCCTCGTTCCTAAAGCGACTTGAGAAGTGGCTGAACGCGACTAAATTCGTCAAGTTCCAATACTCCAAACTACACCTATAACTCAACGCAAGCAAGATAAAAACTTCCAACGCTCCGGGGCAAGGCAAATTAGCATCTTGCGTATCTAGTCATATTTTTGTTGCATTCTTACGATTAGTTGTTTTCAAGTTATTATGTTGTGGTCGCTAATTATGGTGCCACTTTTCGGTGTCCCCCGGGAGGCTCTTAGGATCACAATTCATGGGCAGTAAATCATTTTGAACATTGTTTCGATAAATATTCTTGCTATACTATAGATGCGGCACCTTTGCACTTGCAAGCAATAAATTCAAAATGCTAACAACCCCTTCACCCAAAATCAAACCGCTCGCCAACACTACAATTGGAGTTTCCTCGTGTTTCTTGTACGATTTCCAGTACCAATTTACGAATCCACCAATTGCGCGTGCGAGAGTGAAAGATGGCACATTATACATTCCTGGAGACAAATTAGTAAATGATATGCAGAAATATGGGGAAACATACCGACTGCAACAGCGATACCTCCAGGAATCCAAGGGTGCCATCTTTTTCCCACAGCGCCCATTTTGACGATGGTTGTGATTGAGAAAATTATAGCAGCGCCCAATGCCCATTGCCAGGCCATATATGGTAAACCTTTCCCGGTCACCAATCGCGCTGTGAAGATCCAGACATAACCAGTGGGGACTTGGAACAACTCGCCAGGTACTTGATATACGCTGGTGTAGAGTCGGTAGATGAGAGCACTCACGACTGCGCCGACTGCGCTGCCAATTATCTGTCCCCAGAATTGAGCATTAGGTGCAGCTCCTAACAAATGGCCAGTCTTTAAATCTTGCATCAAATCTCCAGCTTGTAATGCCCCAGCTTCTGAAACTGCTCCAGCAATGAGATTGATCAAGACAGAGTTCTTGTTTGACTGCGGAATTATGGCAGCAAAGAAAAGCTGCGCTAATTTGCTGATTCCTGATACAGGATTAAGATCTGTCTCACCCAATGCTCTTACACCCATGATTGACAGCACGAGTGCCATGAAGACTGCAATAACCGTCGCAAAAATGGGAACAAGTTCCCCAAATACAATTCGAATTGTTGCCACGCAAAATATTATCGAAAGTACGAGTCCAATCCACACTGTGCTGTCGTTCACCAGATGTTCAGGAGGAGCGTCAGGTTCGGGGAGGTCTTTTGTTTCTTGCTCAGAACGAGATGAACCTGATCCAGAGTCCTCGAGGGGTGTAGGACCGTCTTCACGCCCAACAAGAGGAGCGTATCCTCGTTCGGGTTTTCCAGTTGGGATAAGGAGGAGTCCTTTCCAGTCGCCTTTTTTGATGTTCCGACGAGCTTCTGCGAAGTACATCCTGCCATTGTTCACAATTGGTAGGATGGCAATGTAGCCAAGACTGATCACTGAATCAGCCAGCATGATTGCTAGGGATATCCAGACAATCCAGCCTTTGCTTCCAGTCTCCCAGTTGTTTACTGGGCCGGGAGCCCATCCTTTATTCTTAGCTAGAGGGGACAGAATTCCCCATCCAACTATCGCCCCAATAAGCATGTGTGTGGTGGTTGCAGGTCCCATTATAATTCCTTGTCCAACATAGGCCAGAGATGGATTTAAGCTCCATAGCCACGAATATTTTAGGTAGTTGCCTAGGATGGGCAAACTTCGAAGGATAGGAAAGAAATAAGTGGCAAGAGTATATGTTCCAGATACAGCAAATGAGATAACCAAGAGCCGAACTTTTGCTTTCCAAGTACTTTGTTGTCCCTTATCTGGTTCCTCCGTATCGTCGCTCTCGCTCCGACTATCCTCATAGTCTGTATTGGATTGCTCTGGTTCCTGGTCCACGGTAGCAACAATCTCAATTGGCCCTTCAGCCGTAGCTTCTTTTCCATGCAATACCCCTATCATCAACGCTGTTGCCGTCCCAGATGGAAATTTTAGCTTCTCCCGGATTATAACCTGTCGCCTCAATGGTACCGCAAACACGACACCAAAGAAGCACAACCCCAAGGACCATAATATGAGTTTCCACAAGCTTAGAAATATTGGCCCTTGCTCCTCTGATTTCAACATATAGTTCAACGCCGGCATTACTCCCACAAATCCGCACCCCAATGGCATCGTTCCCATGCTCCCTGCCACCGATTGTACCAGCACATTTTCCACCGGTGTGAAAGGCAAATCGAGGTGTTTCGCGAAGGTCTTGAAGAAGGCGAAGCCGATAAGAGACGAAGGCATGCTCATGCTCGAGACCCAGCCAGTCTGCAGTCCAAAATACATGTTCGAGAAGCATATGATAAGACCGACGCCTAAACCGACGGAAATTCCGCGTAGGGTGAAATTCTGCCCTTCGCTGGCATGGCTCTCAATGAAACGGCGGGCGTCGCTGCGTCTTCGAGCTTGTGAGGATGGGATAGCTTCATGTTGGGCAAAGTGAATATTCGAGGCTGAAATAGACTGGTAGTCGGGACTCGATGAGCTTTCGCTTCTGTCGAGGGCCATTTTGCCCGATTGTTTCCTGGAAATCAGAATCGCAGATGAAACCTTCGTACCTTGACTCCTGCTATGGCCAAACAGGATGCCATGTTGTAATACGAAGCTTCGAGCAAAGGAGTGTAGATAGTCGCAAAGTGGGAGGGCTGACCAATGCTCCCCTTACAAATTGCGACGCGCTGAAGGCGTCAGCCAGCCCCAGCAACAACAATCCCGAATAATGCCGAAGTTCGTCCGCCCCTTGATTTAATATTATTTATAGAATCATCTACCTCTAGAGATGAACTTGGCCAAATTCAACGTCTATATCCCCAGAGCGATGTACTTATTAGTCAATTTTTCAACGGCTACTCCTTTAAGAAAGTTCCTTTTATGTGTATACCACATGTTGAAATCAACGCCCGAGAAGAGGAAGAAATATACAATGGGGTTTTGATTTGCGGATTTTGTCTACATGAACTCAGAAGAGCAACTCTCAAGTGGCCACAGGAAGACCAGCTCAGCAGCCCCTCTCAGTGAGCTCAGTCGAACTTGAATTCTGCTTGCGAGCTCAATCCAATCATAAAGTTACTAAGACTTGAAAAACATTGTGCGATCTTTAGCAATACAGTTCATCAATAGAGAACCTAAAATAAAGACTAAATCTAAACAAACAAACTATGCAAGCTCCGCAAACCCAAAATTTTCTATCCGATCGAGCTCATTGTTGAAGTTGACCCAAAACTTTCTACGCGCTTTCCTACAGCTCTAACCGAGCCCTATGTTAAATAGGAAATCCACTGCTCCTCAAACCCCTCCTCTGACTTCCACTTTCATCAATCACCTTGCATTTCGAGTGGTAGGGACCGAAAAGGTTTGAGTGACATTCAGTGTCTTTGATCTCAACTTTTATCCCCTGACAATTGGTCCCCGAAAATATACGCACCTTGCAGCCACTGAAACTTGCTAACCTCCATTCGTTTATACCGTTGGGTCTCTTGAGTAAAAAATGAACTTACTGTCCAGTAGCTTCGACGGAGCGAGCACTGACAACTGGGACACAGCGTTCGGATCCAGAGCCTACAATGGTTGTAGATGCTGGGGTTGGCTGGCCACCACAAACATCGTCGTTGAAGACAAAGACACCTGAGATAGGTGCGGCACGAGATGAAGGTTCCATTACGGCATCAGATACAGGATCTTCGACTATTGGTACCGCAGTTGCGAAGGCTACCAGTGGAGGGATGCGAGGAAGGTGATAGTGGAAGATTGAATTTTTGCTTGAACGAAGAGTTGAGTTAGAGGTGGAATTTGGAGTGGCTGGAAAGATAGTCGAAATGATTGTTGCTAGTGGAAAGTGAAGGAAAGTGAAGGAAAGTGAAGGAAAGTGAAGGAAAGTAGAAGTTGATAATGAGATGAAGAATGAATTAACAGGTAGAGATAGGGCGTCCCGTATATACCAAAAGTCGGAAACGACGACTAAATCGCAAATCGCAAATCGCAAATCGCAAATTACAAAAGTTAATAGATAGAGTAAATCTTAAATCATATTATCCTATTCTCTTACTCTTGCTCTCTTGCTCTCTTGCTCTCTTGCTCTCTTGCTCTCTTGCTCTCTTGCTCTCTTGTTCTCTTGCTCTCTTGCTCTCTTGCTCTCTTGCTCTCTTGCTCTCTTGCTCTCTTGCTCTCTTGCTCTCTTGCTCTCTTACTCTTCTATCCTATTCTTCTACCTAGGTATATATTACTTATACTAAGAGAGTGTAGGAGAGAGTAGGAGAAGAATGAGGGTAAGGTAAGGGGGTAAGTAAAAGAGAGAGTAGGAGGTAGTAAACATTCTAGGGGAAGGTTTTTCCTAGCGTGGGTAAGGGGAGTTTAAAGTAAACATTCCCCCCACCCTCTTCCCTCTTCCCCTCTTCCCTCTTCCCTCTTCCTCTCTTTCTCTCTTATTTATCTAAAAATTATAGGAAGAATACGATATAGGAGTTAGGTAATAGGGAGTAAGGAGGCGATAGTGAGGAGGCGATGTTACTGCTATATATGTAATACTCGTCCTCCCTCTCTATCCTCTAATTAGTTACTATAGTTAAGACTGTCTAGTCTTAATATAGAGAGACGAGGAGAGAAGGAGAGGGGGGGGAGAGGGGAGAAGGAGAGAGAGAGAAGTTAAAATTCAAAAATATTACATTTTATACTTATAAAAAGTAACACTTTGCGAATTACGATTTGCGATTTTCGATTTAGTCGTTTCTGACTTTTGGTACGTACGGGATGCCGTAAGAGAGGGGAGATTTTATACACTTTAGATCCGGGATTTCTCTTTACTCATACGTATATTTTGACGTTATCTTTCAATGTCTCTTCCTTTCAATGAATTACTATTACTAAATCTTTTCATATTATAGACGCAGAAATTGATCAGAAACTGCGTCCAATTTGAGCTACGTACTATACAAAAGTTTTGAAGCGGGCGCTTAATAGTGGGTTTGCTGCTCCATTCACAACTCGGTATAAGGTTCCTAAACTGCCAGTCCCTTGATATACTGTATTAAACACGAGAAAGAACCTAGATTGTTGACAGTGTAATCCAAAAGACTGCGAATCTGCAACACTTGCCAAAAAATCTGACAAAAAAAGGGCATCGGAAGCGACCAGGATGCTTTTTGGTGGCTCTGGTTCAAAGTACCCCGCCGTCAACCTTGCACCAAACGTGAAGACCACCCTTACGATTCGTGACAACAATGAAGCCATCGGCACTCAAACCTTCTTCCTGTCTTGCACCCAAGGAAGCGCTTTAGTAGGAGGAATGAAAAGTCACTTCATACGACCAGGAGGTCAGCTCGACTTTTGGGAGAGAATGTTTGCGTGCAGCGCGGCATGTGAGGATGTTGCCTTTGATTTGGTTGATCACAACGGTTATTTGAAGAGCGACTATGGAGGATCAGGCGTATGGCGAACAAGCTTGTGGCTTAATAGCGAGAATTTCCTGGTCATTGAAAAT
This sequence comes from Hymenoscyphus infarciens, assembly GCA_001414345.1. Classification (NCBI taxonomy): domain Eukaryota; kingdom Fungi; phylum Ascomycota; class Leotiomycetes; order Helotiales; family Helotiaceae; genus Hymenoscyphus; species Hymenoscyphus infarciens. The sequence goes on from LLCB01000047.1 coordinate 238,490, forward strand.
GTCCTGGTGGGGTTTTCTTTTAGGAGAATGGGCGTTGGAAAGTACATGGTGGAAACGATTTTTTCAGAAGCGAAAAAGAGAGGCGCGCTTTGGGTGTTGGGTAAGCCCGCCGAACTCGTTGAGGACCCAGGCTCTTCTAGCTACATTCGCAACATCGACAAAACAGACGAAGTGAAGAAGGCAATGATCGAGGATAATGTAGCGAAGGCCACCAAATTCTGGAGAGCGTTGGGCTTTCGTCGTGTTGGGACGTCAGAATGGTTCTGCTATGCCACGGACCCGGAGCATCCAGCTCGCCAACTTGCAGCGAAAGATGATTTCGACCCATAAGAAATCATTTAGGGCACTTGACTTTGGTCTCTCATGCTTCAACTGGTGAAGGGGAATTGGGACCGATTTGCAGAGAGTTCTTGGTAATACGCTGAAGTAGAGAACAAAAAATGCCAACGACTCAATTATCAAAACTTATTTCAATGTTTATGAAATTAGCTACCAATCTTCTACTTTTTGAATATCCAAGCACTGAAATGCTTATTTAGCATCAATGTAGAAACAAGCTTTGATACATTTTTCATGTGTCCACGTTCCTAACCCGTAGGTGGTCGCGATACCCCCAAGTTTCGTAACTGTATTGATCTACGCAGCAGCAGTGGAAGAAAATACCCAAATCGACGTGACGTGGTACTCAGTCGACGCCATGATATGGACCGCGACCGAATCTGGAGTCTACTTCATCGCAGCATGTCTTCCATATCTTCGAACTTTGTTCACACCACTTCTCGGAAATATCGCTTTTAGCTATCTTAATAAACTAAAGCTCGCAATGGGAACGGGTACAAGAAAGTCTGCCGTTGACCGCACGACTGTTGAAGCTTCATCCACTGGTACCACACTGACGGAAAAACCCTCGAGAGATGACTTTTTACTTCCTCGTCTGAGTGCCGGGAATGATCAGAGGGGGTTAGTGGCTTGTTAACATGTTGATGGTCCTCGTCCGGTATTACGACTCGATAAATCAGCTGAAGACTTGGAAAAGGGGTATGTGGGTGAGAGATGCGAAGGAATTCAGGTGCAACGGTCGTATGGGATTTCGATGATGCCGAGAGTTCACGCAAAGTAATTGTTCCAATCTTTTTCTAAGAAAGACTTGTTGTATTGTCAGTTTCGCAGAGCACTGAATTGAAAAGGGGGAATTTTGTGTAGCACAAGGCCTAGCGAGGCGTCCTTTTGTCTTAATGCTAGCAAGGTTAAATTCCCTTCAAGTGGTAAAAGCCAAACTTGTTAAGAGAGGGTTTGGGTTTCTGTATGCATTTCCCTCGCAAGAATCTATTGTTGTCGACTTGAAACACTTTCCTCCGTTGATTCATATATGAACAAACAACGCCAACGAAACCCTTCATAACCCGACGTATCTCCCGAATGCTACTTGTCCTAGACTGCGGATACGGCGGATACGTACCCCTAAAGCCCCTAAGGCCCCACAACCCCGCTATCACGCCGCACTCTCACTGCCGTTCAGCTACCCCGCGTGCAGTGCCCGCGTAAGCCTGGCCCGAGGACCTGCAAGTCATTGGTGTCATCATATCACTTCCAGTAATAGCATACAATCATTTAATTACAGCTTCACTTTGTCCTTCATTCTTCTTTCAAAATAATTTAGCATTTGTCAAGCGAAAGAATTGTTTCTTCCCCTTTCGAGTCGCCTAAATACTTTCGCGCTGTATACTGTACATATACTACCAAGATGCCTGAAGAAAAGAAGCCATTTCATGTTGCTGTTGTTGGTTCGTTAGATCCTAGAACCCACAACTATCTTGCCCCCCTCTGATCTTGAAAACAAACTGACGATTCCAAAACTTTCCAGGCGGAGGAATAGGAGGATTGTGTCTAGCAATCGGTCTCCTCAACCAAGGAATATCAGTAACCCTCTACGAAGCAGCCCCCGAATTTAAAGAAAGTAAGATTGACATTCCGCACTCCGCTTTCCCAGCCCCCAACAAGAAATCCACTAACAGCTCCCAGTCGGAGCAGGAATATCTTTCGGACCCAACGCCCTACGAGCCCTCCACATGATAAACCCCAAACTCCGAACCTCCTTCGAAACAATCCAGACCCAAAACGCCTCTCCCCACCGGAAGACTTCCTGGTTCCAATTCCAACTCGGCATGAAACCCGAAAAGTGGTCTTCCCTCTCCCAACTCAAAGACCCCGAGAATCACGCGAAAATAACAGAAACATGGAAAGATGGACAAAAAATCGCAATAGTAACTGCCGGAGAATTGGGACAAGCGTCTGGCCACCGAGCGCATTTTCTGGACATTTTGGTTTCGTTTATACCCAAAGATGTCCCGAAATTTGGGAAGAGAGTACAGGATATAAAGGAATTGGATTCCGGGAAGCTGGAGATGACATTTGCGGATGGGACGACTGGGGAGGCGGATGCAGTAATTGGATGTGATGGCGTAAAGTCTCGGACGCGAGCACTTTTACTTGGAGCGGAACATCCTACTCTTGCGCCTCAGTTTACGGGAAAATATGCATATAGAGGGTTGATTCCTATGGAGCAGGCGGCAGAAGCTTTGGGGGATGAACAGGCAAGAAATAGTCAGTTATACATGGGCCATCATGGACATGTTCTTACATTTCCGATTGAGAAGGGGAAGACTATGAATGTGGTCGCATTTAGAAGTAAAGAAGGGGAGTGGGGTGACGAGAGGTGGGTGCTCTCAATGGAGAAGTGGGTCATGGTTAGAGATTATGAGGGGTGGGGAGAGAATGTCCAGACGATACTTTCGGTGAGTGCAACCTTTTCTTTTCAGTTAAAAAGGAAGATTAGGGAACCCATTGACCTAGATATCTTGGGACAATCTGTTCCAGATTTATAGGTTAGTATTGGGAATTAAAAAGCAAGAGAAGGAATGTTAGGAAGGTGCTGATGATTTATCTCTACATATAGATGATGAAACATCCCGACGTATGGGCACTCTTCGATCATCCTCCAGCACCAACTTACTATAAGAAACGATTTGCTATCCTCGGAGACGCTGCTCATGCATCAACACCACACCAAGGTGCAGGTGCTGGTCAAGCAGTCGAAGACGCATTTGTGCTATCGAGATTGCTCGGGAAAATATCCTCCGCTGGTGAGATTGAAAAGGCGTTCAAAGCATATGATGCCATTCGTAGACCGAGGAGTCAGAAGATTGTGACCACCAGTAGAGAAGCAGCAGCATTATATGAGTTCGAGGACGACAGCCTAGGAGCGGATTTAGAAAAGATTAAGGCAAGGCTAGGGACTAGGTATAATTGGATTTGGGACGAAGATATGGAAGAGCAACTGAAAGAAGCATTGGCGTTGATGGATTGAAAGAAATCTGAAGTTGGCGACATGAAGGGTCTGCAGTTGATAGACGCCAATTAGTCGATGGAATCATCTCTGAGAGCAAAGAGCATTGGAAGAATTTCGTCGGTTCTTGAGCGATAGGCGTCATGGTACATCGTGTTTGTGATGACTTGTCTGCAATTTTGAACCATCTTGACGGTTTCTTGAGCAAGATCATAATTGACATACATGTCATCGATGTATGTTGCCGCGTACAGTGTCACAGTATTTCGTGCAAGTTGCCATTCATCATAGAGTTCCGGCCACTGAAGTCAATTAGCCTGGGGGGCAGCGAGGAGGGATGGAAGAAATAAAAAGGCTACACACATCGGTGAATTGCGCGAGTATATCAGCAACCGGTCCCATCTTCTCCAACTCAGGGAAAGCGTCAAACAAAAATGGATAAATCATCTCCCCAGAGAAGAACAGTGGTCCTTCCTTGACAGCAGAGGCTGATTGTGGGGATCCAGTCAACCATTGAAACTCTCTGAAGCTTCTTCCAACTCTTTCAGCGGACCAGTTCGAAGCGATTCTCTCACAGTAAATGGCTTCGTGTAATATGGCATATATTACATTGTCATCGAAAGTCAAAGCTCTTTCCAGTGCCGATAAGGTCGGGCGACTGATGAATTGAAAATTGGCAAGGTCGATTTTCGTCCGAAGAATCAAATCATGGACGGTGTCGAGACCTCCATGCATTCCAAAGTTACGACCGAGAGTTAGAAGTCCACGAACTGTTAGGACTCCGCCAGATGGGAGAGGAACTCCACCCTTGCTTTTGATGTGAAAACACAGACCTTGGACTGCTTCCACATCTTCCGGGTATTTCTGTGAAGTGTTAGAATTTGAGATCCTTCTTTGAGAGTGATTGTCCAAAAGAATTTAGATTCTTCAAGCCTTCGAGTTCAAATCGAAGACCAATTCAAGGACGGAGGAGCGCGCACTTACAGAATAATAAGCCTTGTTGCGCTCAATGACTTTCTGATAAGTAGCCTTATAAACTTGATCTGGTGATTTTCCAACAGGCGCCAACCCTCCGCTCATGAAAGCTTCACGAAGTCCTTGAGGGAAGAAGGAAAGGTAGGTAAGGATACAGAAACCCCCAAAGCTTTGACCGAATACGGACCATTTCTGTAGAACTCCCATCAGCTATCACTCTATTATTGCTGTTTGGGATATTATAACGTGTACAGACCTTCAACTCAGCCGGATAATCAAGAGTCAGCGTTTTCCTAATAGCCTCACAGTCCTTGACAATACTATCCGCCCTAAAAAGCTTCAAATAGTCCGCTTGTCTCCTCACATCTCCCTGCAAAGCAAGAGTAGCCGCCGTGATAGGACTACTCAAGCCCGTCCCTCTCTGATCGAGGAACAGTAGTTGGTATCCTCGGTCAAGAATCGTCTTTGTGATAGGTGAATCTTGAGGAGTAGGGCAACCGAATCCAGGTCCACCTTGAAGAAAGACGAAATATGGTTTTTGGAGATTCTTGCGACGCTCATCTTCTGTGAATACTGCTGCTGGCTTTTCATGACGGGTGACGCCTCGAGCGAAGATTTGGAGCACTCCTTGGGCCGGATTGTTGTAGTCTTTGGGGACTTCGAAGAGGAGCTCTGAGACTCGTAGTTTACCTGTGATGTGTGAGAAGCTTGGGTTTGAGATGGAAAGGTGGGGTTGGGGGAACGAGGCCGAGATAAGAGAACAAGAGTAGATATTCTGTCGCGAATGAAAGAGTCTCATATGATGAGTTTATACTCATATCAAACGCCAGAAAATGGATAGTAAAACAAGCGATATATAGAGAAAAGATACTCGCAGCCTTACCTGGAATCAGGTGCGTCTTGGACTCAACCAGCCTTGCAAAAGCCATCTTCTTAACAAGAGATCTTCGGAATGTCACAAATGCAAATTATAAGAACGAGAGATTAGAAACAAGAGCCAAATGCAGGTGTTTGTTGATGAATCTGTAGAAAAATAAAGGTCGATGGTCTGAGGTGGATGTCTCGGTTGGGCTCGTCATTAAGGCATTTAAACTGTCTCGCTGTTTCCTTCGCGCCGCGCACGATCTTCAACGACCACGATGCACCTCGAAAATTAAAATTCAATCGCCCGATTACTGTGGACAGCGCATAATCTTTCCAGGTGAGTCTTGAATTTCCTGCAAAGTGCTCCAAGCAGACGTTGGAATGCAACGCATATTCTTCCATGCCAGCGCAGGTCGCGACTTGTCGAGTGTTGAGTGCTAGAAGTGCCCAGGGTGGTGGTCAAAACTCATTTTCATCACCGACTAAATGCAAGCTGAGAGTGACACAACCTGACGCATAGTTGCGTCTCCTTATTTGTCTTTTGAGTCACACGGCAAACCTGTTCCCTACTCCCTCTGAAAACAAGGCTTACGAGTGCTTTAGTCTTCCAATCTCGAGTCCGCATCACGTGACTCGCCTCGTTTCTCCTCCAAGTCTCATTGACTGGAGCGTTTGCTTTCATAACATTTATCTACCTCGAGAAGCGTAGCCACTTCTCTCTACGAACCAAGGCTTTATCCTCCAACATGGCAAAGGACAAAAAGGGAAAATCCGAAGGCAAAAAAGCCAAACTCGCCGAAAAGAAAGCTAAACAAGAAAAGAAAGGCGAAAAGAAAGAGAAGCTCCGGGCCACGAAATCCGGCAACGACTCCGACGCAGAAGACATAGATCTCGATGCCGTCCTGGCGGAATATGCTCTCAAACAAGCACAATTTCTAAAAGTCACCGAGACGCCCTGTGAACCTCCAAAGGCTAGAGCTTCGGCGACTTTGATAGCTTCCCCTTCGAATGAGAATGAACTATTTTTGTTTGGGGGTGAGTATTTTAATGGTGCTTTGGCCACGTTTTTTAACGATTTGTATGTTTATATGATAAATCGGGATGAGTGGAGGGTTGTTACGAGTCCGAATACGCCTTTGCCTAGGAGTGGTCATGCTTGGTGTAGGGGTGGGAATTCGGGAGGAATTTATCTTTTTGGGGGAGAGTTTAGTTCGCCCAAGCAGGGAACCTTTTATCATTATAACGATGTATGCCTGCACTCCCGATTTTAAACATTTTTACGTCTAATACACATCTTCTAGTTCTGGCGACTCGAGCCCTCCACCCGAGAATGGACCCGCCTAGAAACCAAAGGCAAATCTCCTCCAGCCCGAAGCGGTCACCGAATGACCTACTACAAAAACTACATCATTCTCTTCGGTGGCTTCCAAGATACCTCTCAAACTACCAAATACCTGGCTGACATTTGGGTGTACGACACTCAAAACTTCGTTTGGTATAACCCCGCCATCCCACTCGCCACCCAAAAACCCGACGCCAGATCTTCCTTCTCCTTCCTCCCACACGAACAAGGAGCAGTTCTATACGGAGGATACTCCAGAGTGAAATCCACCGTCGCGGGAAAACAAACAAAAGGAGGGGGTCAAGCATCACGAAATGTGTTGAAACCCATGATCCATCAAGATTGTTTCTACCTCCGAATTTTGCAACCCGCAAACGACGCACCACCAAATACGCCCCCAACAGTCCGTTGGGAACGAAGGAAGAGAGCAGCCAATGCCCCAAATCCCGCTCGAGCAGGCGCAACAATGGCCTATCACAAAGGACGAGGTATCCAATTTGGAGGCGTCCACGACGTCGAGGAAAGCGAAGAGGGAATAGACAGTGAATTTTTCAACCAGCTCTACGCCTGGAACATCGAACGAAACCGTTATTTCCCTCTCACTCTCCGAAAGCCACGCAACAACCAGAAGGCCCAAAATACCCGCGGTGGAAGAAGAGGAAGAGGACAGGCGAATGAAGACGAGCTTCTGAGAAATCTCGCCGCTTTAGAGACAGGGAAGTCCCTGGCAGATGCTGATGAGATGGAAATCGATCGCCCCAAGGAAGAAGTTGAGAATGAGCTCCCTCAGAAAGAGGTCTTGATGGAATTCCCGCATGTGAGATTTAACGCCCAACTTACGGTTCAAGACGACGTTCTCTACATCTACGGAGGGACATTCGAGAAGGGAGATCGCGAATTTACGTTTGATGAGATGTACTCTGTTGATTTAGGAAAACTCGAGGGCGTGAAACAAATCTTCCGTCGCGAGCCAGAGAACTGGTTCGGCAGTGAAGACGGCGAGAGCGAAGAGGATGATGAAGACGACTCCGACGACGAGGAAGATGACGAGGACGAGGATGAAGAAGGAGATATCCCAATGACAGACTCCAAACCACTCTTTACGGAATCCAAGAGGAAATCAAAACGCAACCCTTCAACCACAGATATCACATCTCCACCCTCCACACCAACATCCTCCGTTTTCGACGATGCACCAACAGAAGATTCGACAACAGAACCAGATGACAATCTCCCTCATCCTCGTCCTTTCGAGACAAGAAGAGAGTTCTTCCAACGTACTACCAATGAATGGCAAGAAGTCCTCATGTCAGCCTTGAGATGGAAGGGTATCCAACCCGAGACGTTGAGCGTCAAGGAGATCAAGACTCGAGCTTTTGAGATGAGTGAGGAGAAATGGTGGGATCGCAGAGAAGAAATTACGAAGTTGGAGGACGAGCAGGACGCAGCTGGTATTGGCGAGGTTGTTAGGTTGGAGGATAGGGATGGTGGTGGTGCTGGGGGCGGGGTTGGTAGAAGGAGGTAGATGATCGATGGGAAGCGAGTAAAAGTTTGGTTTTATGTTATTTTCAGGGGAGAATTGAATTCCTAATATCGTTTTTTTCACTCGTGAGAAGAATTTTATAAGAAACATTTGTGAGATATCGCGGGGGCTTGCCTAGCACGTTTCTAAAACCCTCGTGTTGTAATGATGAAACGAGCAACAAGAAGAGCAGATTAGTTTGTAGCAGTATCTACTATCCACTAGGGATTTGTGAATTCTAAGCGGGACAAGAAAACAATCCATACAGCTTCTCCTCTCTCCTCAATCATTTTCTCCTGTGTAATACACTTTAAATCCCCCCCCATTTCCCCAAACCGAAACACCCCCACCCCCAACGCCATAACCATCCGCCCACAATCCTCCTTTCACAATCCCCATGTCCCTAAATAATGCGCGTACGTAAAACCCCTCGGCAACGCACCCGGTCTATCCCTCCGGTTGTAAATCAAAGAAAAGACCAAGCTACTTATCTCTACCCCCAGGATCCGCGTCCAGATTTTCGTGTTGCTATTAAAAAGCATCGATCCAAAGTCCTTGAACCTCTCGGCTCTACTCGTGGCTTCGCGGCTCGGAAAGATTCGCGTCTTCGATGAGGATGGCAGTGAGCCACTCTTTGCATTACGGGTTTAACCATTCCCAGTGTGGGATTGCGGTTGCTTTGATTTTTGGATTTTCGGTCACTTCGGGTTGGGGTTGGGGTTGGGGTTGGGATTGGACTTTGGCGTCGGTGTAAGGGGGAGGTGGTGAGGGATCGTTAAACAGCCGTTGAAAGAACCATGGTTTGGGTTTGGCTTCTTGTCTTGTTTGCGTCATGATTGCAATGGTAGTAGGGCGACCTGAAAGTACAAAAGTACAAAAGTCCAAAAAAGCAAATCGTAAATCGCAAAAGGTAAGTAATTATAGCTAGATTGACTACGGCCTCTAAGAGCTACCGCTAATCGTAAATCATATTATACTATCTACTTACCCTCTTACTCCTGAACCTATTCATTTATATAGTACGTATACCGAGAGAGTATAGGTGAGAATGTAGGTACGAGTATGTTATATTTTAATATAATAATATAGGCTAATAATGATTAATGTATTCGTGCGAAGCAAGACATATATTAATGAAATAGACTTAATTCTCATCCTAATTTAATTGTGATAAGATAAAGGTTGAGCTTAGAGTATTCATCTAAATCTATAAATATAACAAGAAAAAAAAAAATTATGTGTAATAGTGAACAAAGAAATGAATTAAAGAAGGTTACATTTCGGGGGAAAGTTTTTCCTAGCGTAGGTAAGGGGAGTTTAGCAAAAGTAGCAAACAGTCCCCTCTCCTCTTCCCCCCTCTCTCTCTCTCACTCCCTCACTCCCTCTCTCTCTTATTTATCTAGAAACAATAGGAAGAAAATAACACAAGAGTTAGGTAACAGAGAGTAAAGATACGATAGTAAGGGAGCGATGTTACTGCTATACACGTGATTCCTATTATCCCTCTCTATTCTGTAGCTAAGACTATCTAGTCTTAATTAATATAAAGAGAGAGGGAAGGGGGGGGGGGAGAAAGTGGGAGAGGGAATTTAATTATTTCTCTTTTTTTACTTGTAGAAAGTAATATTTTGCGATTTACTATTTGCGATTTACGATTTACCATTACGTCGTGTTTAGACTTTTGTAGATTCAGGATGCCGTACGTAAATGGTCACTCGTTGGGGCTGCTCTCGAAAAAAAAAAAAAGCTCAGTAAGTGTTGTGGGAAATCCTTTGGAAGTTATATGTAACCACTCCCATATGTCATAGCTGTTCCCAAAAGCGTCCAATGAAACCGGTACTTGTCTAGACCCCCCCAGGTTTACGCCATATCAAAGATATAGTGCGAGTAGAACAAACTGCCGAGAATGAACTACATTAGTAGGCCGCCCACCAAGAAAGACTCCCAAGATTTCTCATCCTTCCGCCGTCTTCCCTTTCCCACCCCCTTCCCTATCTCTATCTATATCATTCATAACTAATTCCCCTCGGCAAAGCCCCCGGTTCATTCCTGAGGGTATAGATCAAATCATCAACACAAGCCCCAATTTCCGCACCAAACCACCTTTTCCAGCCTCCCGAGTCTAGTTTAAACAAGTAAGGCCCAAATCCTTTGAAGCCCGCTAGCTGCTCCTTAGCCTCGTCCTCGGGCACATTCGCGTATTCCACTAGGACGGCTGTGAGCCATTCTTTGCACTGATGGTTGGACCAGCGCCATTGTGGGGTTGCGGATGCTCTGATTTTTTGTGTTTCGGCGATTGGGGGTTGGCTTTGGGTCTCGCTATAAGGAGGTGATGGTTGTGGAAGTGGTTGTTGTGGAAGTGGTTGTTGTGGAAGTGGTTGTTGTGGAAGTGGTTGTTGTGGAAGTGATGGTTGTGGAAGTGATGGTTGCGGAAGTGGTGGTTGTGAAAGTGGTGGTTGTAAAACTGAAGAGGATTCGTTCCTAGGATAGGAAAACAGTCGACGAAAGAAGGGTGGTTTGGTTTTTGTTGCTTTTGTGTTTGGGGGCATGGTTGCAAGAATCGCTGGTTGGCCAGGCTGGAAATGGGCTTCTTTTAAGAAATGCGAATCTATAAGTAACAAAAATGGGAGATTCCTTGATAGATATATATATACCATGTCATATCCATAGGAGGAAAGGGCTAAATGAATCCGGTACTGGTTTAGGTCCTCTGGATTGACGCCGTTCTAAGAAGTAGTCTGAGAAAAGTAAACTGCCGTGAATAAACTATAGTGGTAGCGTGTTATTTCTTTCTGAACAAAATTTTGATAGCCAGTCTCCTGCTTCTGTGAATGGGAGCTTGGTGGTACAATCGTGAGCTAGATTTTGGCATCAATATGAATTTCGACACCTACTGATGAGCCATCTGGTTCACAAGCATCAGTCTCGCCATCCCCAACGCCATTTGGTATTCCCATCCAAAACGCCGTCCAAAATCGCATATAATCTCGCCCCCCCCTATCCCACCACCCTCTCCTCTAAACCCAAGCCCCCAGCATTTCTTTTCAAGCACCATACCTAGTAAAACACTCCTCCTTATGAACATCCAAACACTCCAACGCGCAAACCCTTCCCCCACACCTCACACACCTAACCCGTCCCCAATACCCACAAACCTCACAAAAGACCCTAACCGGTCTCCCCTCCCCCTCCGCCGTCCCCTTCACATCCTCATAACTCAACGGCGGCGCAGAAACCAATTTATTGATCTCCTCCTGCGTAGGCATCTTCGGAACCCTACTCATCAAAAGCTTATCTGTATCCCCAGGGTGTGCAGGCGGCGGAGGTAACATCGATAGTACAACCAGTGGTTTTTTGGGTTGAGCGATCACAGGTTGGGGAATCGCAGCAGGAGTTTGCGGGAGGGAAGAGAGCGAGGAGACTTTTCGAAGGGGTGTCGAGCCGGGAGGTGCTCTTAGGAGTTGAGAGGGGTCTTTCTTTTTATGTGATCGTGTGCCTTTGGATGTTAAATGCGGAGCGGGTTTGAATACCGGGGTCCCTGGTGTTGAAGGGGTAGGTATAGGAGGAGGAACGAGGATAGGTTGGGTTGGAGGGGGAGGAGCGGTGGTCTTGAGGTTTATAAAGTCGTCGAGGTGGTTGTTGAATGTTTTCATGCTCGCGAGGATTTTTCGAACCGCGGGAGTGGATTTTTGATTTGCTATTCATTATCTCTATCAGCATCTACTCTCTTTCTTCCAATCTTCTCTGTAGTTCGGGGAGAGAAATTTACCACGACCAACACCCCCCTTCTTCACCGGAATCGGAATCGCAACCTCCCTATGATTCTCCTTGGTCAACTCCTCCAACTCCCGTATCAACTTGGCATCCTGCTTGGCCGTCGTATCACTGCTCGTAGCAATATTTTGATTCCTCGCTCTCTTCGCTCTCCCGGGTTGCAAGGCTGCGACAGAGGCGTTGACGCCAGTATCAGGGACGTACGCCCATCCCGGTGCAGCCGTAGCTTTAGAATTCGCGACTTCGAGGACGCCGAAATTCATGGTTTCGAGAGTTATGAGCTAGTCATTTCCGTGTTGTTGTGTTGAGTTAGGCTCTAGTAGCTGAAGGAAAGTTTCTTGTCGCGTGGGTGAAGCTCTCAAAATCATAGCCTTGCCTTGCCCAAGATTTCCGGGCGGTGATGCCACAGCACAAATCCCGGGGAACCGAGGGACCTCCACAATACCACGACCAAACCCAACCTATTCCACGAAAGCAATTACTCAGACAACCTCCACCTCAATCCGAGTTGCCATCCGCCCAGTACCTCCAATTGATTTCAATCCGCGGAATTAGCAAACACAATGGCATCGCGCATCCTCACACCAGCATTGCGCCTGCGCGCCTTCGCCAACCCCTCCCCAGCTCTACGAAGCTTCCACAGCTCCCCACGAACACTATCAGAAGCGACACCGTTACCTGTCAAGAAGCCCGTTGGTGCTTTTCGAGGGGGGTAAGTCTTTGTCGGACCCGGACTGGGTGGGAAGGGGGAAATAGAGCTAATGAAGGGGTGGTCTAGGTTATTCGGATTCTTACTTGGTAGTACGCTTGCGGGCGCGGGAGTTTATTATTATATCCTAGAGGAGTACCGGGTATCAAATGAGTTGCTGACGGAGGATATCTACGTGCGTGTTCCCTTCGCTTTGGGCATGAGGGTCGTGGGATGGAAAGAGGAGAGGAGCTCTGCGGAGCTTAAACCTTCTTTCTCTCCCTGTCTATCATGGAGCTCCTATGGGGTATCATAGCTAACCTCTTCTCCTCTCACAGAGTCTCCAAGCCTCAGTCCAACGCGTCCACAGCTACGTCCAAACCCTCGAGGAAGACCTAGCCGAATTGAAGAAGAACAAGAAATGATGGGATCGTACGACTTTGACCGTGGAAACTTGATACAAGGAACACGGAGGACGGAATCGGCGATGGGATAATGACATTATATCGGACAATGGTTACCTGATGTGGATGGCAGGTTTTCTAGGGCCTCTGGAGAGTAGAGGGCTACATGTGTACAAAAGGATCGTTCGTCTTCTTTTGAACTGCATTTGCGCTGCGATGCATTGTGAATGGATACTAGGCATTGACTGAAAATCCACAATTGCTATGTAATATAGGCACATCAAAATCTTGACTCTTTGATGCATATTAGCATTTGGTGATGTTGGGTGGCAAATATCCACCTCACGCATGCTGCTAACATAATAATCGGCCCAAGTAAGGGACGCGCGTTAAATTAAGAAACGACCCTAAGGTAGGTAGACTACGTGTAAAGAGCGCCTATAGTAAATACTCTCTACTTAATAGAGACTATTATTCTATAGTAAAAATACTCTCTACTTAGTAGAGACTATTATTATATAGTGAAAATACTCTCTATTTAATAGAGACTATTATAAAAATACTCTCTACTTAATAGAGACTATTATTATATAATAAAAATACTCTCTACTTAGTAGAGACTATTATTTTATAGTAAAAATACTCTCTACTTAGTAGAGACTATTATTATATAGTAAAAATACTCTCTACTTAATAAAGACTATTATTATATAGTAAAAATACTCTCTACTTAATAGAGACTATTATTATATAGTAAAAATACTCTCTACTTAATAGAGACTATTATAAAAATACTCTCTACTTAATAGAGACTATTATTATATAGTAAAAATAGTCTCTACTTATTAGAGACTATTATTATATAGTAAAAATACTCTCTACTTAATAGAGACTATTATTATATAGTAAAAATACTCTCTACTTAATAGAGACTATTATAAAAATACTCTCTACTTAATAGAGACTATTATTATATAGTAAAAATACTCTCTACTTAGTAGAGACTATTATAATAATACTCTCTACTTAATAGAGACTATTATTATATAGTAAAAATACTCTCTACTTAGTAGAGACTATTATTTTATAGTAAAAATACTCTCTACTTCGTAGAGACTATTATTATATAGTAAAAATACTC
>LLCB01000472.1:0-32050 GCA_001414345.1 Hymenoscyphus infarciens
CATTTCGGTAGAAAGTTTTTCCTAGCATAGGTAAGGGGAGTTTAGCAAAAGTAGTAAACAATCCTCTCCCCCCTCTCTCTCTCTCTCCCCTCTCTCCCCTCTCTCCCTCTCTCCCTCTCTCTCTCCCTCTCCCTCTCTCTCTCTCTCTCCCCCTCTCTCCCTCTCTCCCTCTCTTTCTTATATATCTAGAAATAATAGGAAGAATACGATATAATAGTAAAGAGACAATAGCAAGGGGGCGATAGTAAGGGGGTAATATTACTAATATACACGTAATAGTTACTATAGTTAAGACTATCTATCTAAATATAGAGAGGGGGAATTTAAATTAGAAATTATTCTCTTTTATACTTATAGAAAGTAACATTTTACGATTTACGATTTCCTATTTATAATTTAGTTAATCCGACTTTTTAGTATATTCAGGATACTATATATATATACTAAAAGTCGGAAACGACGACTAAATCGTAAATCGTAAATCGTAAATCGCAAATTATAAAAGTTAATAGATATAGTAAATCTTAAATTATATTATCCTATTCTCTTACTCTCTTACTCTCTTACTCTCTTACTCTCTTGCTCTCTTACTCTCTTGCTCTCTTACTCTCTTGCTCTCTTACTCTTCTATTCTATTCTTCTACCTAGGTATATATTACTTATACTAAGAGAGTGTAGGAGAGAGTAGGAGAAGAATAAGGGTAAGGTAAGAGGGTAAGTAAAGGAGAGAGTAGGAGGTAGTAAACATTCTAGGGGAAGGTTTTTTCTAGCGTAGGTAAGAGGAGTTTAAAGTAAATATTCCCTCTACTCTTTCCCTTTTCCCCTCTTCTCTCTTCCCTCTTCCTCTCTTTCTCTCTTATTTATCTAAAAATAATAGAAAGAATATGAGATAAGTGTTAGGTAATAGAGATAGATAATAAGGAGGTAATATTACTACTATATATATAATACTCGTCTTCTCTCACTATCCTCTATTTAGTTGCTATAGTTAAGACTATCTATAGTGTCTAGTCTAGAGGAGAGGAGGGGTGAAGAAGGGAGAGAGAACTTAAATTAAAAAAATATATATTTATACTTATAAAAAGTAATACTTTACGATTTACGATTTAGTCGTTTCCGACTTTTGGTATATACGGGATGCTGTAATTATTAACCTCGATCTTACACTTACTCTCTTGACAAGAAACGAACTACGACGTAATAATTCTATAATTTAAAGATCTCAACGTTATCTTTATAAGTTTTCTAAGAAGTTCACTAATAGTACGATATCTACTAGTGCAGTAACTAGTAGAGTTTAGTATATACTTCAAGAGTAGTGAGATAATCTCGTAATCTAACTAGAAGCTACCTACGCTATTTTTCAATCAAAAATAGATATTTATCGAGTTCAAAGCATCTACTCTCTAAGCTTACGAAGAGCGAGTAGTACTACATCTACGATTAGTTTATGTCAATTTTTATAAGCTATCGTTGAGTCTTAGTGAACTTAGTATTACTATTAGTTTTCCGCTAATTAACTTAATTTACTCTTATTTCATCTCGTAATCTCATCTTCTCATTTCTTCCGCTTTTCCACTTTCAGCGCTTGGAACACAGTCAGGTGCGACCTATAAAACCTAATCTTATTACGAGGCAGAGTTAGTAACCGCCGTGGCGTTAAAACAAAAGCTTAAGCACGAATGCGAGTACTTACTATGTCGAATAACCAAAACGATATTATACCCGCTAGGCCGCAAAAGTTCAAGAACTCCAAATTTAAAGTAGAACATACAAAATCGAGAAGACTCGTACTCTAAGAAAGGCATCTAAAAGGTATCTATTCAGATATAGCTTCACCGTCGAATAAACGATTACCACCGAAAGGCAACCTCTAAGTACTAGACCTCATATCAAAAGACCCGTACCTTCTCCACCTAATCAAATCGTAGCCGTTCTCGCAGCGTAGCGAATATACATAAAGCTTTGGGTACTAAACCGCACTCATAGGCTTACTTTGATATGATGTTTGCTTCTACTCTAATAAGTACTATAGAAACAATTTATAGATGAAGATCTAATTCTCTGTAGCAGTGAATCCTATCTAGGAGAAGCTGAGCATTAGTGAGAGGTAGCTTATTTGATGGTTGAAAGTAAAATTCTCGCTGATATAGTATAGTAATATTATTAATACCCTGGAGCGCGTAACTCATACCCCGCGAACTCTCTCTCTCGTTTTAAAGTTCGATATAAACACATAACAACAACAGAAAACGAAGAATTGAGACAGAAAGTGAGAAATAGTAAGAGTTTTTCAAAACAAAGACAGTAATCACTCCCAAGGACACAACTCTCATTGGACCATTACCGAGAGCTCCAACGTCCCCATCTCGTCTCGTCTCGGCGGAGCAAATCAACACTTCCCTTTTCTATTGCGGTACTGGATCAATCACCAAATCCTCTCCTAAGAACGTCAATTCGTCGTTTTGAAGAAGAAGGGGTTTGAAAGGGCTGTAATTCTTGACATTTTTCGAACCAAGGTCTCGGTCTAGAAAACTACGTTCCCTAAAAAGCCTAGCTCAATTCGCTCCCCACAAACTACCTAATATCGACAAGTTAAAAAACGACAGAAAACTTGAAACAAAAACCAGAAACCCCCCCCCCCCCCCCCAAAAAAAACGAACTTCTTTCCCAGGCACCACCCCGGAACCTCGCCCTCGGGGCCGCACCCGTAGATAATCGGATAAGAGAGTGGAGGCGTCAATCCTAGTCTGCCGATGCTTGTGATGTCTTCACCGTCCAACGGCCCGCAGATCGCCTTGGTTTCCCCCAAGACCAAATTTTGTCTTGCTTTGCTGTTTCTCTTCTTGGATGGAGAGATGAGAAGCAATTACCAAGAGTAGGAAAATCTTAGGAAGGGAAACAATTACTAGACTCAAAGTCAGACAACATAATTCCCCTCCGTCCTTTGCATATTGGTAAACGTGGGGGGTTTTCCCATCCGACTGCCGACCGGTAGGGTACCGGCAACGGACCCGGAAAACTTCCAATCACGTGTCAAATAGTAAGCCCCGCCCTTTCTTTCCCCTTTTCAAGCGCGGGAAAGATCGCTGACTGGTCGTCCGGAAGAGAGTAATTACTTGCCGGTGTCCAATGAGGATCCGGAGATGGGTTGGTGGCCCATATGCACCAGGAAAAGAGAGGAGGACAGGGAGTTGGTTGTTGGTATTGCGCGAAGTAACCTTTGAGGATATTCTGGGTTTTCATTCGTTCTTCTGTTGTTTTTATGTTCCGGGTTCTTTGACTACTGGGAACGGAGACCCGCCAAGATGGTGGTGATGTGGTGATGTGGTACGACTTGACGCGATGTGGTTTCCAAGGCTTTACACGCCGTTGATGTTGGATGGACCATTGAGATGGATGTGGCGTAGAGGTGGTTACGGTTCGCATCCGGTTCGAGGTATCTGAGTCAGATAGGAAAAGCCTTTCGAAATGGGCGTAGCACAGATTTGACCTGGTAGGTTGACGGCATGGTGAAGAAAAAAAACAACAAGCACCACGGGCATTCAACAAGTGCCTTTCGCACCTGATGCATCGGCGACAGTAACCTCGGGCTGGAATACCCCAATAATCACATGTCTTAGTGTGCTCAAGTGAGGCGCGCATCGAGTCTCCGGCGTGTTCTATTGGTCCTGTCCCAGGAAGGTACTATTATAGTAGTCCGTGAGATATACTAGTCTTGCTGTCATCTCCCATATGTACCTAGGTAGTTTTACACCGGAGCTACTAGCGCGTACGCACGTGATGTGTATGGAGAGCCCAATGGAACCTGGAAGGGAGAATAGATGCGATGCGAGTGCACCAGTGCTAATAATGGAGACGGGATTTGTAAACGCAGGTACTAGTACATTTCTGACGAACCAGGTTTAGATGCTCCTTCCGAGTGAGCTTGCTGCAGATTTTTCTCGATACCAGGAGCCAACTTACTTGCATACACATACACATACACATACACACATACACCTACATTACCTACCTACTCCCCACATACTCTTTACGTATACGTCCCCTCTTGTGTATGGATCATCGTGTCCTGTTTGGAACAATTATATCTTTTCCCCCATCCTCATCCCCATCCCCATCCTCAACCCCATCCCCCAGGATCGAGTTGAAGCACGCACCTCGAATTTCTCCTTCCTTGGATCTCCAATCTCCTTGGGCAGCCATATTCCGAATCCCCTCACACCTCAGCTTGCGATCGACATTGGGAAGGATACAAATCATACAATAGACCACCACGGACGGAATTGACAGCCAATTCGACGTCGACGGGAACGTCCAACAAGGCGAACTCAAATTTCCAAGGTGCAGGGCAACCCCAACCATCCCACTGCGAGCTTAGAGCTGTTCACGACGGATCTCAAGCCGGGAAACTAGGGCAGTCGGCTAGACTCCACACTGGACTGGACACACCTCCCGAGGTCCACTTGGAGTGGAAAAAAAGAGGAGAAGGACGAACCTAAAAAAAGTATCGGTCGTTGAGCGACTCGAGCGAGGGAAGCCGTGCATTGCATTGCATTGCTGCTGCTCTGCTGTGCGCTGCTGCACCTCTGCCTTTTTATATTTTTTGATCTCGGAACGTAGAGTCGGTCGGTATTCTCAGAATTCTCAGTATTAACCACGATACGATACAATACGATACGATACAATACACTACGATACCTACACATGTACAACCAGCGCGAATCCAGACAACCAATTCCGCATCCCAACGGCGGGACGAGGTGACTGAGCCTGTCATTGTCATTTCCGCGGGCGCGTTGAGTAAGGCCGGGTTGTTGGGTTTGAGGTGAGGCATCGCATCGCAACGCAGAGAATAGGGGAAGGCACCATCGCATCAGATTTCTAAAACGGCAATCGCGACCCCCCTTTCTCCAACCTTACAATGTCGAAATCCAGGATATCGCAAAGGTTCGTGATGACCGTCATCTCTTCTGATTTCTTTTACTTTTCTTCATACTTTCTGGTGGGACTCAGAGGCTAACATGGGATGACGATTACACAGGAGAGACTTTAACATTGTCGTTCTGGGCGCCGGTGCGTGACTTTCTTTTTCTAGGGGCTCCTCCCCCCCCTCGCATCGCAGCCTGGCTGACAATTTCCCGATCCTTAGGTGGTGTTGGCAAGAGCTGCCTCACTGGTAAGGCTTCATTCCCCCTTCCCACCCCCTCTCAAATTCATGTAACTAATATGAACAGCACAATTCGTCCAGAATGTATGGATAGAAAGTTACGATCCTACCATTGAGGATTCCTATCGGAAACAGATTGATGTTGATGTGAGTACCTATTTTCTTTTCTTGAAGTTTGAGTTGCACCCCTCATTTCTCGGCCACCGGACTGACGCGAAGTAGGGCCGCCAATGTATGCTTGAGATGTAAGTTGGGAGTTGAAATTTTATGATGGGTTCCATAACTCACACTTTGACTAGTTTGGATACTGCAGGGACGGAACAATTTAGTAAGTCAATCTCACTCTCACTTTCCCACTTTCGGGAGATTTGAATCACGTGATTATTTACTGACATGCGACCGCTAGCTGCCATGAGGTATACCAATACAGTCCAATAAATCAGTCTCTTGATTTGAGCTAACATTTGCACAGAGAACTGTACATGAAAACAGGCCAAGGATTCCTCCTCGTCTTCTCAATTACCTCCCAAAGCAGTTTATACGAACTCGCCGAGTTACGGGAACAAATCATCCGAATAAAAGATGATGAGAATGTCCCCATCGTTATTGTGGGCAATAAATCTGATCTGGAGGAGGATCGGATTGTAAGCAGATCAAAGGCTTTCAGCGTGTCTCAGAGCTGGGGAAATGCGCCTTATTATGAGACGAGTGCTAGGAGGAGGGGTATGTTTTTTTCTTCTTCTCCTTTTCTCGTCCATTTCCAACCCCCATATCTTTTTCGATACAAATTTCAGGGCACTTTCTACCTCATGCCCAACGATAAACATCCTTCTACCTGAACACCTCATCTCACCCTCACTTCATCCTCAAATATCTCTACATCTATTCTCCACTCTTCTTTACCCCTCAATCTCTCGCTCTCAATATTTCTTCCAAAAACCCCCCAGCACCATACATCACCACATCCAACAAAATCCCCTCCCAACACCCTACATCCCCAATTCCCAATTTCCTCTTTACCTCCACAAAACTAACACCCCTATCAGCAAACGTAGACGAAGTCTTCATCGATCTCTGCCGCCAGATAATCCGCAAGGATAATTCGACGTACTCGGCTTTCGACGACGCAGCACTAGTAAAAAAAGAGGAGAGGAAACACCATCATCATTATGTCCACCGCAAATCTGGGCGACGGAAAAAGATTGGCAAGGACGGGAAGGAGGTGAGGGAGGGGTTGTGTATTATTTTATGATTGCTATTTGTTGGTTAACTGGAGTTTTTTTTGTATTTTAAATTGGAATTGGAATTTTGCTTGGGCAGGGGAGGGGGCTGGTGGCTTGATTTGTTGTTGGGTGGTTAGTTGAAGAGGGGTAAAGGTGAGGGGAGGAAAGGGGAGGGGTTGAAAGGGGTGGGAAGGGGTTAAAAAAATTGATGGTCTTGAGGAGGTTGGAGGATGACGTTGTTGGAGGATGAGCGCTGTTGGTACTAGTGTTTGTGTTTGTGTTTGCGTTTGACTTGTGGCAAGATTAGAATTTGGCAAGGAGTTGTGGTGTGCAAAGTCCCATTTTAGGATGGACATCTAGAAGTGCGGTTCTGGGAGTTAGATCAAGCAACCGAGTCATTTGTCATTACACTCAGAGGTTTAATCATCATCATCATCGAGCTCTCCTGCACCCATCTACAGCCCCACCTCCTACATGCTCCCCTCAAAGTAAGTACCCAGTCAAAAGTGCAGAAACTTGGGCAATTGCCAAGAGTGGAGTTGGGAGGAAAGGAACGGGCTCCTTGCATGATGGGTAGCTCTGAGTAGAGAGGAGAGGAGAGGAGAGGAGAGGAGAGGAGAGGAGAGGAGAGGAGAAAGTGGTGGATTGTATGTTTCGACCATGGCTGGGAAACGTCTTCATACCCGATCTCACTGCCAACCTTTTGCTCCCTTTTATGTGTAGGGAGATCTTGGGGGATTTGGGGCTTTGGGGATTTGGGGCTTTGGGGATTTGGGGCTTTGGGGATTTGGCTTTCGGATGGTCGGATCAACGGCTTGGGTGAATCTAGGTATGGGATTAAAGTCTTATATAACTCGAGGAGTTAACCTCCTAGTATATATATATATATATATATATATAGTATATTTATCTTAACACTATAGCCTTCTACTGTTACCTAGGTTATAAAATGTAGCTTCTGTGCTCTCAAAAATGGGTTTTTGGTAACTACTCTTCTCTCTACATCTTATATAAATAACACCTCGTTTTTGCACTAGTTATGTAGTAGTTTGGGTGTTTGATAGAGTTGTAAGACGCTGGATACAAGCTGTAGTCCAACCAAGTCTTGACCGATTTTAAAAAAAAAGAATTCGCTACATTTCAAGGAGAGTCTGGAGAGTAGCTCCACGAGCGAAGTTATAGTAATGTAAGACCAGTACTGGATGGGAAATAGAGTATTATTACTATTCTAATTTTATTTATAATAAATAGACGTCTATCTTTCAGCTTGATGCCAACACTATGAGCAGAATCTTTCCCTTTCATTGGAAATCCCTTTTTTTTTGGTGTAAATCATTAAGTAATTGATTTGATTTAATTTCTGTTTGGGCATGGCATTTTCAAGTTCTCCATCTAGGGCGTCCCGTATATACCAAAAGTCGGAAACGTCGACTAAATTGTAAATCATAAATCGCAAATCGCAAATCGCAAATTACAAAAGTTAAGAGATATAATAATAAATCTTAAACTATATTATCCTATTCACTTACTCTCTTACTCTCTTACTCTCTTACTCTCTTGCTCTCTTGCTCTCTTACTCTCTTACTCTCTTACTCTCTTACTCTCTTACTCTCTTACTCTCTTACTCTCTTACTCTCTTGCTCTCTTACTCTCTTGCTCTCTTACTCTCTTGCTCTCTTACTCCCTTACTCTCTTACTCTTGTGTCCTATTCTTCTATATATTACGTATACTAAGAAAGTAGGAGAGAGAGTGGGAGAGAGAGTGGGAGAAGAATAAGGGTAAGGTGTAGGAGGTAAGAAGGTAAGTAAACATTCTAGAAGAAGGTTTTTCCTAGCGTAGGTAAGGGGAGTTTAGAGTAAACATTCTCCCTACTCTTCCCCTCTTCCCCTCTTCTCCTCTTTCTCTTTCTTCTCTCTTTATTATCTAAAAATAATAGGAAGAATACGATATAAGAGTTAGGTAATAGGGAGTAAGGAGGCGATAGTGAGGAGGCGATAGTAAGGAGGCAATGTTACTACTATATATGTAATACTCGTCCTCCCTCTCTATCCTCTAATTAGTTACTATAGTTAAGACTGTCTAGTCTTAATATAGAGAGACGAGGAGAGAGGGAGGGGGGGGGAGAGGGGAGAAGGAGAGAGAGAGAACTTAAATTTAAAAATATTATATTTTATACTTATAAAAAGTAACACTTTGCGAATTGCGATTTGCGATTTTCGATTTAGTCGTTTCCGACTTTTGGTACATACGGGATGCCGTACCATCTGGGCTTGTATGTTAGTACACGTGACTTGTTGATAAGCTTGGGCTTCCATTTTGGGCTGATGGGTGGTTTGGACTTGGTTGTTTGGTTGTTTGGTTGTTTGGTTGTTTGGTTGTTTGGTTCCTCTGTGGATGAGGGTTTGTAGTGCTGTTGTTTGGACTTTGTGGTTGGAAAATGTACCTGAACCTGCTCTTCTGGCCCCCGAGAAAGGTTTCTTGGTCTCTTTGTTTGCGGTTGAAACTTTGTATTCTTACTTTTCCTTTTCATTTTCCTTTGCTGGAATTGATTATCCAAAGAGGACTCGAAAATTAGGAATCCGAAATTTCTTGCGTGTTGCTGGCAAATCTATCACGATGTTCGCGTTGTGGCGCATTCCGCATAGACACCTCGCAGGGCATCTGCAATTACCAATGCATGTGTTCGAATTGTAGTGCGATGTCTAGCTGATCTTTTTATCGTTCCAGCTCCGCTTGCCATGACATCTTCTCGTGTCAGATTTACAAGGAATCGATTTAAGTTTTTGGCCTTAGCTAATTGATCGTTAACTTGATCTTGTTTCACAGCTAGGATTAGACATTCTCATTGCCGCTTTGTGGTATGTTTCTTTGGATCACGGGACTATAGAGAATTCAGAAGAAAAATAGCTTCTCCTGGTACACTCACAGGAATCTTTTCAATAGTTGCTTGGATTTTAGCAAGAACATCCCCAAGGTCCTTTCGTGCATCGGAAAATATTGATGCTGTTCTCTGGCTAAAGATTCCACCTGAGTCACTGTCCTCTTCTTCCCATCGTTCGTCATTGAGCGACCTGATCATCTCAATTACCTCCGCCAGAGCGCGATCAGATTGTTTCGAAGCAGCATTGAGGAAGCATTTTGCGCTGTTTTCGAAAGTTACTTTTTCTCTTTTGGCTTGGCGGAACAATGACTGGATGAGCGGCTGGCAGTGATAGAATCTTTGATAGCCTGGGTGTTGTTAATCATTGCGAATGTATCCACCATAGGAACACATTTCATTTCGCTATAAAGCTACCCCAATCAAACAAGGCTGTGAGATGAAATTGGCCTCTTTCCCTCCCGTTCTTCGGCGTAGGACTTCAGCCCTTCTATCAGGATCGGAAAACCACTGTGAACAATGCCGGCAATCTCAAAGCTAGGCATCGCGGCGCTGCGTATTGTAGTTAGTCTGTATGAAATCCAAGATCAAAAACCTTTATTGGGAATCGAAGAATAAGGAGACTGGTACTGCAGTTTGCCCCGGTTACGAACTACAGGTAAGTACCAAGAGTTACCCTGCTCCATATAATCAATGGTTAGTCAGGAATAACAAGGGTAATAAGATGTGAGGCTCAACCACAAGGTAGCCGCGGGGCATCTTCAAACTTAGAAAGTTATCCTCTCAAACTCACAGAATCGGACAGGGCATACACAACGAATTCGACAACCTGGGAGTGCTTTCCCCACTTCTCTCGGTTATCTCGACCAGTACCGTTCCACCTTTCATTGACCACACACCCTTAGAACTCGAAACTCCCACGGCTGGGGCTTTTGCAATGACAATTGAATCTTTGCCAACAACGGCTATTGAGGAGGAGGGGCCTGAGGTTGAGGATGCTGAAGCAGTCTCTTCTCGTGTAGAGCAGGTTAAAGCAATTTCAAGTTTCTACTTCAAGGTTTTAGCTAAACTGCAGCCGTTGTTGATAATTTCGCAAAATTTTCAAGTTGAAGGAGACTTGGAAGATATCAGATCTCGACTTTCTGGCAACCATGGCGCGCACAGGCCCCAGCAAGGCCGCCTTTCCTTAGACCACCGTCTAAGAGAAGCTCTAGAATTGCACCAAAAAGTTCGAGATCAATTGAATGAATTTATCCGAGGCGTTGAAGATGGAAAGCCATTCATCTACTTGTCTAACCCATATCAGCACGGATTTTTGCATCACCAAGATGAAATATCGCCGCTTTGTTTGGCTGTATACCAAAAACACACTCCCTTGTTCTTGTACGATACGTTGAGGATAATTTTAAAAATAGACTTTCCTGTTTACATAAATATCAAGCGGTCGTTCTCAACTTAAGAGAAAAATTTAGATAGAAACTTCCTTAGATGTATCGAAAACTTGTACAAAAAGCGCCGACATACACTAGGAATTGCAATTGCCACTAGAAGTAAAAGACAATTCTTCTTCTTCGAGTGGGTCAGGTAACTCACTAACATTGAGTCAAAAAGCTTTAATTGCGGGAAGTTCGTCGCAAATTGGAATAACGCAACTTCGAAGTAATGACGTAAAACTTGAACAATATCCTCACAAGTCTCTACAAATTCTCGCTGACCTCCAAAATCCTTCAAAGCAGGACCGTACTGAACGATCAACCAAAATTGATGTGTCCTTTTGGCTTGAGGCGGATCTGAGGCATGCTGCGGACAAATTTCCTAAGTGTGACAATTCTCAACTGCCCCAAATTCCGGCACAAGCAAACAACAGACGTAGGCAGCGTTTTAAATATTGTAAGCGCCACAGAGACAAAATCCAATACTCCAAAGTGTCAGAAATTCTGAATATCGAAGGGGAAATCCATACACAGGGTGAACATGCGGCTGAAAAGCCTGGTCATTTAGCTCCCGTGCTCTAAAAGTTTGGACTGGTCAAACGTAGCTAACCAAAACAACAGTGTCGACTGTGATGCCCTTAAGACATTCCATTGCTATTTCTATATCGGGCAGGAGCTAACGAACTCGTATATTAAACAATAATTCAACGGCCGATAATAGAGTCCTGAAGACTCCACCTCTAATAAAAGAAGCGAAGGACTTTACGATTCCATTCATATGCCCTTATTACTACCAGGTAATTGATCTTGTTAGGAGTAAAGATTAGGAGTATGGTTTTAAACCTCTTTCCCCAAAAACATTTAGATACTGACTTCGTGGCGAGAACACATGTTATAGATGACTTACGGCCATATATTTACATATTCGGAAATTGCGCGTCTGTAGAGAACCTGTGCGACCGATTTACGGATTGGAGCAACCATGAACTCAATCTTCATCGCCGAGAATGGTATTGTAATCTTTGCGATTTAGTTTATGCAGCGCGAAGCGAGTTTTGGGGCCATAAAAAATCACAACACGGGCCTTTACTACCCCACGAGAGCCAAATTGAGCATATGGCGGCAATGTGTGAGCAAATATCAACAAGAGAAGAGGATTGTCCACTCTGTGACACATTTTCTGGAAAGGTGACAGACCTCTAAAGACACTCGGCTCGCCACTTGCAGGACTTGGCCATCTACACATTGCTGAAGATGGTTGACTAAGATGAAAATGATTCTGAAGACACGAACTCTAATATTGCGGTGCGGGCCAAAGAGTATTCAAAGTGATGACACTCGAGCCGATTTGTTGAGGATCTCTGGGCAAAACACAGAAGAAGAGAACAACAATGACGACCTTGAGCACCACAAGTCAAAATGCAACTAGAAGAAGACCCGATAATTCCTCGAAATCTTCGCTTAGACTGGCTAAAGATTCCTGATAGTGACGCGTCTTGGAATGCCGAGTGGGGTTTTGTCCTCGCCAGTCCCCAACACACGCTGGATAACCCCCATTCTTCCAATATCCAGACTAGACCAAACAACAATCGACCAATGGAACTATTCCCTGATAAATTGGACACAGTAGCCAAGAAGCGTCATCCGTCTCTTGGAAGACACATGCCGAAAGTTCAGTCGCCAACATCGAGTTGGATTCTCGTTCTGCGAAGGAACTTAGCAGCGTTTTAGATTTCCCCGCCTAAACGCTCCTAGGCATTAGGATAAGGAAGGATACCCCGCTATATTAGGACATAATAGGACAGGATAACTCTACTTATAGGATATGATAGGAGAGGAAGGATAATTATAAAAGAAGGATTAGAGTAGCTAGGAAAGCTAAAAAGAGGGGCTATAAAGGGAGAGGAGAGCAAAGAGTATAAGATAGGAGTATCTAGGAGAGGAAGAGTACCTCTAAATAAAACGTAAAGTGGGTCAGTTTAAAAGAGGGCGGAGGTAGTACTAAACACTCTTTAGAACTCTTCTTATAAACTATAGTATTGTGATGGCATGCCATCCTGGATTATCATGTGACAGCTGGATTATCATGTGACAGCACCATCCTGAATTATCGGCATTCGTGAAACTGCTAATACCCCTGAGCAGTGCTAATACCCCTGATACCCCTGGGGCTAAGATTACGAATAACCAATACTTATATAAGTAAAGTACCAAAGGTATTAATATCTAATATTTATATATAGAAGGGATTAAGGTTTAGATATTATATATTTAGCTTTCTAAAGAATTAGAGGTTATATATTTAGCTTTTTAGCTCTTATTATTTAGTATTAGCTATATTAGATAGAGCTCAGTTATTATTATTATTAGAACTTAGAAGCTTTTAACCTTCTTATATATAAATATTTATATTTAGTATAATAGAGAGATAGTTATTATTTTCTTTTATATTAGTATCTAGTATCTATATATGTTATTCTACTATATATACTCTTATATACCTCTACTATAGTTATATATATTTTATACTATTATATAAAAATAATAACTCTTCTTTACTAGTAATAGCCTTAATAATATCTCTTTTTAAGCTTATTACTACTCCTTATTTAGAAGTTAATTTATACTTAATTTAAAATATTATAATAATATTCTTATATAGCTAAGTAATTAGAGACTACCTAGATAGCTAGTAATAGTAGGGTTTGTTATTTATATAAATAGCTAGTAAAAATCGTGTTTTAGTATATATTAAGAGATTAGAATATACTAAGTATTTCTTAAAAGTCTTAATAACTCTAGATTTAGTAAATAAGCTAACTTATAATAGTTATCTAAAAGGCTTCTAAATCTAATTCTACTCTCTCTCTCTCTAATTTAATATTTAATATATTAGAATCTAAAGTAACTTCTAGTCTTTTTTAAGCTTCGCTCTTAAACATAGAGTAATCTTTTAAGAAATAAAGTTAAGCCTTTACTAAAAGGTCTCTAACTTAGTACTATACTCCTAAGAACAGTAAGAAGCCTAAGAATAATAAAGATAAAGGCCTAATACCTAGAAGCTAGAAAGATTAATAAGACTTCTCTAATATAGATAAGATATAGAGTATAATCTAAGCTATAAAGGCTAAAGATTAAGAAAAAGAATAGAGAATTTTAAAATAAGATAATTAAATTACTTAATTATTAGACCTAGTATAGTAAATTAGTTAATAACTATTAAATAATAACTAAAGTCTAAGTCTTATTTAACTTATATAAATACCTTCTTCTACTTCTTTAAACTACTATTATAGATAAGACTCTACTCTTAATATTCCTTTCTTAGAATAACCTACTTTATACCTATAACCTAAAAGTATCTTAAAAGCCCTTTAATCTATTAAAAGTAAGATTATAGAAAAAATTAAACTTTTAAATAATAATATTTTACTTATATATAAATAATAGAGAATATTAATATATAATTAACTCTATATAAACGCTAACTATTATTAGACGCCTTTAACTTATAAAGCTCTTATTTAGAAGATAATAATAAAACTTACTTAAAACTACTTAGAGCTCTAATATAAGTCTAATATAAGTAAAATAGTATTTAAAGACTATAAAGAGATAATTAAGCTTCTTAATACCTACTATCTAATAAGTTATAAGAAGAAGGATACCTAAAACGCCTTTTAGTCTCTTTAGATAAGATAGAAGAGTTATATAAGAGAAAGTTTTATAGAATTTAAAAGTTACTTTTTAAGTATAGTAATACTTGAAGAAGTATCTAAGTAAGATAAGTTCTACTATATATAAGATAAGCTTATGCTTTAGCTCTAAACCTAATTAGTTAATAGTAAGAGGTATTAGAATACTAACTTTAATAAGATAGTAAGAGACCTATTATTTATAGATAAGGAATAGTACTATAATACTAAGTTATATATAACTAGTATAATAAGTATTAAAAAACCTATTATAATAAGCTTATTATATTAAAAGCCTAATACTAACTAAACCTTATCTAGTTCTTTAATAAAACCCTTACTACTCTTATATAAACTTTATACTACTTCTTAAAAAACTTCTTAATCTCTTAGACTCTCTTCTACTAGTAAAAGATTAAAGACTTTATCTATAGACTAACTCTTTATTAGTATAAAGTATTATAATTATAAGAAACCTAGATATATTAAGTCTAACTATTCTAATCTATCTAATATTAATAAAATAGAAGAAGATAATTAACCTAAGAAAGAATAACTACTTAAAGAGTACTCTAACTCTAACCTAAGTTAGAAAGAAAATAAAGAGGCTTAGGTAAAAATACCTTCCTAGGCTTATATAAATATAATCTATCTAGACTTAACCTTTCTAAGCTTATAAAAGGAAAATAGTTTCTTATAAATACTACTCTTAGTATATAAAGATATAGTATTAAAATATAAGCTTTAGTAAATATAAGAGTAAATAGATACCTATTTCTAAATTAACCTCTAACTCTATAATTATTAAAAGTAATAGGTTTAAAGATCTAGAAACTATCTTATTTAGTATCTATTTATAAATATAATAATAGTACTAAAAGCTAGGTAACTTAGTTTATATAACTATATCTAAATATAAATAAACGTTATATCTATAACTACTCCTTTATTATCCTAAACCTTAAATAATAAGACTTAATTATTAATAATAAGTAGTTAAACTATTTTAAAGTTCTTCTTAATCCTTTAAAGAACTAGATTACTTAGTTAGCTAAATACCCTCTAACTCCCTACTATAGTAAGGAAATTTTACTTTCTCTTTCTAGCTAGAACTAGAAACCTTTTTTAAATTACTAGTTAGATATAAACTAAAGAGAATATACTATCTAGTAATAAGAAAGATATAAAAAGAGTAAACTTATATATATAGCTAAGTTATTACTTCTATCTATAATAATATCTCTTAAAATTTCAATATCTAACTTTAGTCTAAAGCCTCTATAAACTACTAGTATAGCTTTAAAAGACTAAACCTTATACTCCTTTATCTATAAAATAAGTACTAATATAATATATTATAATATAAAACAGCTTAATTTAGAATTTTATATAATAAGCCTCTATAAGCTAGATTAGGTTATTAATAAGAGATTAGCCTCTCTCTAAGATAATGATAAGATAAGAGCTCTAATATAGGCCTAACTCTCTAAGTATTACTTATTCTATAAAGACGTATTCTTAAAAGTAGCTTCTAATAAACTTCCTTTTTATTATAAATATAATTATAAGATTACTTTAAATAAACTACTTTCTAACTCCTTTTTACCTCTATATTAACAGTTAACTATAGAGCTTAGAGCTATGAAAGAGTATCTTATAAAGAACCTAGATAAAGGGTTTATTATTAATAGTAATAGCTCTTTTACCTCTTCTATACTCTTTATTAAAAAGGCTAATAGTAATAAGTTATAGTTCTATATTAATTATAAGAAGCTAAACGCTCTAACCTAAAACAATCTCTACCTAATCCCTTATATTAATAAGCTCCTTTCTAAAATAAGAATAGCTAAAATCTTTACTAAATTAGATATTAAATAAGCTTTCTATTATATCTAAATAGACTTTAACTTAAAAGAGATAACTATATTTAGAACTAGGTATAGTATATATAAATATAAGGTCCTCCTTTTTAGACTCTATAATAGCTCTACTACTTATTAATATTATATAAATAATATCTTAATTAATTATTTAGATAACTTCTATATTACTTACTTAAATAATATTTTAATTTATTTAAATACTATTAAAGAATATAAGGAATAGATTAGAAAGGTTCTAAATTAGCTCTAAGAAATAGAACTTTAGGTAGATATTAAGAAAAGTAAATTTAGTATTACTAGAGTTAAATACTTAGGATTTATCTTAACTATAAAAGGACTTAAAGTTAACCTAGAAAAAGTAGAGCCTTTATAAAACTAGGTCTAACTTAATACTATAATAGGTATAAAGTCTTATCTAAGATTTATAGAATTCTATAGATAATTTATTAAAAGTTATATTAAAATCGCTAAACCTTTAACTATGATAATATACTCTATAAAGCTATTTTTATAGATATCTAAATATAATAAAGCCTTTAAAGTATTAAAGACCTAGCTACTTACTATATAAACCTTATACTACTTTAACTCTAATTATAATATAAAGGTAAAAATAGACTTCTTAAAAAGAGTAATAGTAAGTATATTCTTATAATAATATAATAGCCTTTAGTACTCTATTAGGTTCTACTTATACGTCTTAGTTAGCTATAAATTAAACTAGGAGATCTATAATAAAGAGCTATCTACTATTATAGAAGCTTTTAAGAAATAGTACTTTAAACTTATATTATATTAAAAGTATATTAATATATATTTAGATTATAGATTATTAGAATACTTTATAATAACTAAGCTACTTATAGCTAAATAAGTCTAATAGATAGAGTTTCTATTAGACTTTAACTTCTAGATCTAATTTATATCTAGAAAGAGTAATTAAAAAGTAGATATATTAACCTAATATAAGTAAGACTTAAAAACCTATAATTAAGCTAAAGTAGATAGCTACTTATATATCCTTTTAGTATCTAATTATTTAGACTCTTAAATTAATATTAAACTTACTTAGACCTTTTTATAAGAATAGTCTACCTCTCTTAATATAATTTAGTTAGATAATATTCTAGAAATAAGTTTAAATATAATTTAAAAGTTAAAAGAAGATAACCTATACTCCTTTTAGAAAGAACGTTATTAACTTCTAGATAGATACTACCTCTTATTAGATAATTTACTACTCTTTAAAAATCGACTTTATATTTAAAAGAATACTAAACTCTATATAAAACTAATCTAAGAAGTCTATAACTAAGTATCTAGTACTTATCTAAGTATAAAAAAGATATACTAGTTATTAGTATAATATTATTACTAAGCTAGAATGTTTTTAGACTATAGAAGATATGTAGGGAATTATTAAGCCTATAAATACTTCTATCTTTAATAAACTAAGTAATAAGGCTTTCTTTACCCCCTATCTATACCTAACTATTCTATATAACATTTATATATAGACTTTAAATTATTCTTAAAAGATAAACATAGATTTAATACTATATTAGTATTTATTAACCAACTTAGAAAGGATTTGGTATTAATACCTTATTACTTAACTATAAACGCTAAAAGACTAGCTAAACTCTTTATTTAATAGATTTACTATTTTAGCTACTACTTAAAATTAATTACGTCTAATTAAGAACCTTAATTTATATTATTATTTTAGACTAAATTTTATTAAATAATTAGTATTAAGCTTAAGCTTAGTATTACTTACTATAAATAGATAGATAGATAGATAGAGATAATAAACTAATATATTAATTAGAGACTAAGGCTCTTTATAACCTACTATTAAGATAACTAGAGCGAATTAATCCCTCTAATAGATAGAGTATAAATAATACTTCTATACTTATTTATTAGTATAACCTCTTATTAGCTTAAGTTTAGACTTAACCTAAAGACTTTATAAGACTAGAATATACTAAAGACTTCTATTCCCTAAGAACAACTTAACTATAATAAGGTAGTAAAAGTAGCCTAATATATATACTCTACTTAAGAGATAGCTAAAGATAATATAAGTAAGGCTTAGAAAAAGATAGAAGATAGTATAAACAAGTACTAAAGAGCTATTAACTAAGATATTAGAGATAAAGTCTACTTATTTACTAAGAATTTTAAGATAAATTATTCTAGTTAAAAGCTTACTAAATAGTAGATAGAACCTTTTAAAATATTAGAAAGTATAGAATACTCTTATAAGCTAAAACTTCTTAAAAGCTTATTAATTTATAATGTTTTTACCTCTAATATACTTTTAAAGGATTTAAATACTCTTCTATTAGAATAAGAGGCTCTAGAGCCTTTACTAGATATTATTAAAAGTATATAAGAATAGGAGGTATAAGAAATACTTAGTAGTAGACTTTTTAAAAGATAGCTATAGTACTAGGTAAAATAGGTTAGATATAATTTAGATCCTACTTAGTATCTTATAGACAATTTTTAGGGTTTACTATATTATTTAAGAGACTTTTATACTAAATATCTAGAAGAGCTAGAACCACTCTAATACCTCTCTAAATAGCTTAATATATAGGAATTAGATAAGAATTAGATAAAAGAGTTAATTTATAATATTAATACTCTCTAATTCTAGTTACTCTTAATAAGAAACTTATAATAAAAACCTAAGTTAAAACACTAACTAGTAGGAATATTCAAAATTAATAAAGTAAAGAACTAAGACCGAGTTACTACTAAAATAAGGCCTACTAACTCTCTCTAAGCTATAGCCTCTTCTTCCTCTAACTTATTATCCTCCTCTCTACCCTTCTAAGTATAAGAAGCCTAAATCAGCTCTTTCTCTACTACCTCCTCCTTATAGGGACGCTTCTTACCTTAGCAACTTCTTATAACTAGCTTTAGAGAGGATACTTATAAACTCTTTAGATAGGCTTTAAAGAGGACCTAAACCTAGGTTTAGACAGAGGTCTTACTCTCTATAGTATAGTATAAGAACTATTAAATATTAGTAACTAAAACCTCTTTAATAAGTAAGGAGTACTTATAGTAATCTTAGTACAAAGTATTTAAGTCTCTTCTAAGAGAGTAAACTATACCTTTAAACTATTCTTTAGTATCTTTATACTAGTAACAACTAATACCTTATCTAAGGCCTTTATAGTCTTCTTAACCTCTCTCTTCTCCTTCTTACTCTAAAGCTTACTAAACTTCTTCCTAATAAACTATAGTAACTACTTAAGTTAGAACGAATTTAGTATATATTTAAGATTAAACTTATTAGGATATATATAGTATTCTACTCTATATAGTACTTATACTTCTTTAACTTTAGCTTCTTAAAAGCGTATATATAATCTCTATTCTAAGATTTTACCTAAAGGTACTAAACGTAGTAGACTTAGTAAGTAGCTAGAAGCGTACTAGGAGAATATAGAAGAGGTATTTTACTATATCGGCTTAGCTCTAAATTAGGTCTAATTAAGAAGAGAAGAACTTACTTTTATATATATATATATAATATATATATATGTTCTAGGAGATAAGTTAGTATATAAGGATATATCTAATTAGAAGGTATTCTTACTATTTATATTATTTAGATAAAAAGAAAAGAAGAAGAGAAGTTAGAATTAGAGAAAAGTTGCCTACTAATATACTACTTATAATAATAGCTATTACTTTATAATTATTATTTATTACTTAATAATTACTATTATAATATATAATAATAGTAAGAATATAATAACTCTATAGTAGTATACTACTTTCTACCTACTAGTTAATTATTAGCTTCTTTTCTGTTTATATCCTATTATTATATAGTATATAGTAGTAAATAAAGAGTAATTAGCTCTTAAATAATAATACTACTAGCTACTAACTCTACCTTAACTACTAGATACTATAATAGTAAGATAAGTTATATTCTTTATAATAAAAAGATAAATAATACTTTAATTAACCTAATACTATGCTAATTATTAACTAAAGACTTAAGACGAGTCTTTTTAAAGAAGGGGAGATATAATAGTATACTATCTTAGATTATTATATAATAGCTAGATTATTATATAATAGCACTATCTTAAATTATTAGTATTCGTAAAACTACTAATACCTCTAAGTAGTGTTAATACCTCTAATACCTCTAGAGCCGAGATTACGAATAACTAATACTTATATAAGCGAAGTACTAAAGGTATTAATATCTAATATTTATATATAGAAGAGATTAAGGTTTAGATATTATATATTTAGCTTTTTAAAGAATTAAAGGTTATATATTTAGCTTTTCAGCTCTTATTATTTAGTATTAGCTATATTAGGTAAGGCTCGGTTATTATTATTATTAGAACTTAGAAGCTTCTAACCTTCTTATATATAGACGTTTATATTCAGTATAGTAGAGAGACAGTTATTATTTTCTTCTATATCAGTGCCTAGTATCTATATACGTCATTCTACTATACGCACTCCTATATGCCTCTACTATAGTTATATATATTTCGTACTATTATAAGTATAAGAGATAGATTAGCTAGGCCTGGTGAAATACGTAAAAGTAATCTCTTATATAGTATAGTAATAAACGTCTAAAGAGAGAAGAGAAGAGTACGAAGCACTCGGAATATATACAGGTCTACTAGTGTGGTCACGTGTCCTTTCCGTAATATAAACTAACCTACTTTATACACTTCTACTAAAATATAATAGAATAATATATAAACCTCTCTATCCTCTCTACTAGGTATAGAAAGGAAATTAGCCTTATATAGAATTAGAAGAGATAGACGTATTAAAGACTAGAGATAGGATATAATTATAATAACAAGGTAGGAGTAGAGTAGAGAAGTAGTCTATTCGTGGTTATTAACGCGAAAACTAAAGGTAAAGAGCGAAGACAGCTCTAAACAATGCTAATATACAAGAGGTATGAAAACGAATAACGATATACGTTGGCTAATATAAAAGCCTGAACCTACGAAGTACGTCTGAAAGCCCGGACGTACGTAACCTTCCTAAATTAGATAATGTAAAACAACAACTACTGAAACACGGCATATGCTATGTAATCTCGGCTATATAGGACGGTATGCCGTTACATCCCCCTCCCTTGAAAAAGACTCGTCCCCGAGTCTGTCTATCTTATCGTTCAGGGCTGAATCGGGATGGCGTAAGTTGTTGCATTTGTCGTATTTGTTGTAAGCGAAAAAGGTAGATTAGGGTCTAAATCGTAGCTAACCTGAGTTCGTAGATGCTTTGTTTATTGAAATTGTTGTAAGCGAGACGAGATGTCGGTTCTGAATCGATTTCGTAAATGCTTACAAAGAGACTTCGTTTCTAATCCTTTAATATCAAAAGCAAGCATTCGCGTCTGCTAAAAGAGTGTAGTCTGATCCTGTCTAGTAGGTCGGAAAAATTTAAAGTTAAAAGTAAAATCAGAAAAAGTTTAAAGCAGAGACAGAGGCGAATTTAGAGTAAAGTCGGAGGTTGTTCAGTTAAGAGGTAGTGATAACTTAGTTAAGAGCTTACTTCGAGAGCGTATCGATTTGTATCTGATTCGAAGAATTTAAAGTGAAAAAAGAGTATAAGTTCGTCTAAACTAAGGTCTACGGGGACTTAGAGTGAAGTCGGAACCGAAAAATCGATAATGTTGTAGATAACAGTGATAACTTAGCTAAGAGGTCACTATCCTTTCGAGAGCGTACTGATTCGATTCGTATCCGATTCGAAAGTTCAAATGAAA
Organism: Hymenoscyphus infarciens; assembly: GCA_001414345.1. Taxonomy (NCBI): domain Eukaryota; kingdom Fungi; phylum Ascomycota; class Leotiomycetes; order Helotiales; family Helotiaceae; genus Hymenoscyphus; species Hymenoscyphus infarciens. Next base: position 22,066 of record LLCB01000472.1, read on the forward strand.
AAAGGACTTCTGGCCCGGCCAGAAGTGAAAGAAAGTAAGAAAGTAAAGACTAGAAGACTCTGTACCAGAGTCGGTGGGGTTTCGGGTGGTCAAAGGCGAAGTTGTTTCCGAAGTTGTCAAGTTCCGCTGTCCCAAGTTCGGGACAACAAAAGGAGTAGTTTCGGCTGGTCAAATGAACTTGATGCCGAAGTTGTCAAAGTTGAAATTGTTATCCGAAGTCCGGGACAACAACAAAAAGGGGTACAGTTTCGGGTACGACATTTATCGGTACTGTCGTAGGACTGTGTTGCTCAGGCCCGTAGGCCGCCTCGTTCCCTTCAGGGTACTTAAGGACTTATTCATCTTCCGATTTCGAAAGAAGAGTTACTGTCGTATTATAGGGGATTCGGACGAGCTAAGGTGTGTCCTATATATAAAAGAAGCGTTCCGATTCTAGTATCTCTCCAAGTATAGCTATACTCGAAAAGTGACCTTTTAAAGTCGGCAAAAGTTTCTTTAGTATAATCTTCTTCTAATTCCACTTCTATCTCTTTTAGATAATATTCAGTCTAGATTAAAAACGATAACTTAGCTAAGAGCTCGCTTCTAAGTTTTATCCTAATAGAAAGCGTATTTCGACTAATTCGTATCCGATTCGAGGGTTAGGAAGTAGTAGGAAGGCATTAGGAGTAGCGGTGTCTCTTAAGCGAAAGAGGTCTAAAGGCGAAGGAGGGTCAGATTAAGAAGGGTTTAGAGGTAGATTTTGGTTATTAACTTCGAAGTTCGCTTATAATTTTATCCTCTATCTCTCGGTTAACCGATCGTTTTGTCCTTTATGTTTTTGCCTCTATCTTATCTATATATTATCTATATATCGTCCGAATTAGGCAGCTTATCTTTAGAGGCTAAGCCCTTGTTGTTTCAGCGTGCGGTTGCAGGTCGGAGAGGGTTTAGAGAGTCTTTCGAAAAGGGGGTGGCCCTAGAAAGTCGTTCAACGCCTTATAGCGGAACTAGTTCAACATGATGTCGATTTGGGAGAGGGGGGGTTAAGGTCCGCAGACGCTAGAGAGAGGGGATCCGAAGATGCTAGAAGAGAGGGGGATCCGAAGATACTAGATAGAGGTTAGATACTAGAAGGAGAGGATCCGAAGCTAGAAGGGGGTCTTAAGCTTAGTATTGATTCAAGAGTCGCTAGTAAGAGGTCTAGGAAGCTGTTTTTAAAGGGGTTTATAGAGTCGGCGGTAGAGAGGCTAGAATAGAAGTGAGGTTAAGAAGCCTAATAAGAAGAGTAACCTTTAGTTTAATATAATAATAAGATAGAAGTAGAGTAGAGAAGTAGTCTATTCGTAGTTATTAACGTGAAAACTAAAGGTAAAGAGCGAAGACAGCTCTAAATAATACTAATATATAAGAGATACGAAACTAAACAACGATATACGTTAGCTAATATAAAAGCCTAAACCTACGAAGTACGTTCGAAAGCCCGGACGTACGTAACCTTTCTAAAGTAGATAATACAAAACAATAACTACTGAAACACGGCATATACTATGTAATCTCGGCTATATAGGACGGTATACCGTTATAATAATAGGCTAGGAGCGCTTAAAAGAGAGGATATAATAAGGAAGAATAGCTTTAAAAGTAAGGAAAGGCACGGATAGAAACTTTTAGAAAGAATAGAAGTACTAATCCAGCTAGGAAAACAAAAACGCTAGAACTTAGTAATACTTATTTCGAGGAAAATATTAGAAGAAAGAAGGTGAGAAATCCACTACTATCTCCGCAAACGCTAGTTGTCGCTTCAGATTAATAGTCACTTATAGTACCTATAACGGCATGCCGTCCTATATAGCCGAGATTACATAGCATATACCGTATATATAAGGTTTTAGTAGTTGTTATTTTATATTATCTAATTTAGACAGTGTTTTAGGTTTCCCTGCCTAATCTGTTATCCTATTCTTCTTTAATAATCCTTCTCCTTCCTACCTCTATTTTAAGGCTATCTCGTCTGATTCTATCCTAATATATTACTTCTTCTAGCTACTCTAATTCTATTCTAAAATTTATTCCGCCTATCCTTTCTTATCTAAGGTATTAGAATAGCCTTTCCTAGCCTATAAAGGAGGCTAGGCAGGGTATATACTAGCCTTAAATATATTATTTATAGCAGGAGTAGTACTACCTAAGAAAAGCATATAATATTAGTCTCTAATTAGTACCTAAGTAAAAACAGAGGTTTTATTATAGTAAATCAAGTATCTAGTAGAGCACTTAATTTAGTGCTATTTACTTCTATAAGCCCTCGTATTTAAGCCTTAACCTAATATAATAGAGGTAACTTAGTGCCTCCGAGTATAGATTATTATAGACTGAAAGTTATAAAGGAAGTAGAGAGAAAAGGACTTAGAAAGTAAGTAGTAGAATAAAAAGAATTAGGTTATTACTAATCTACTAGAATAATACTATAATTTAGATATAATATCTCGTCTTTTAGTAGCTTTAATAATATTATTATTTTTAATACTTCTTAAATTAGTCTATAATATTAGTACTTTTTATTACTTTTTACTTATTTTAATATTTTTTACTTATACTTCCTATTTTATTCTATCCTCTCTAACACCTCTCCTTACCTAGCCCCCTCTTTTAGTCTTTCTTACCTCTTCTATCTAAATTTAGTATCTCTCCTGCCTAATTCAGCCTAGCCTATAAGTGAAATTAGCCTATTCTCTCCTTTCCTAATAGAGAGAGGTAGCCTATCCTCTCCGGAGTGCTAGGCTGACCAAGGCGGGGAAAGCCAAAACACTGAATTTAAGAAGGTTACGTACGTCCGTACGTCCGTCCGGACTTTCGGACGTACTTCGTAGAGTTCGGGCTTTTGTATTAGCCGACGTATGTCGTTGTTCGGTTTCGTACCTCTTTTGTATCGTCCGAAACCTCTTGTATATAGCAGTCTACTCCTAGAGTCAGAAAAGGCTAGTTTAGCCTTTTCTTCCGTATCAGAGCCTCGTATCTACTTACGTTATTCAGTCTCGAACGCACTCTCATATACCTCTTCTCCTATAGTGTGTATTTCGTGCCGTTATAGTACTAATCGTCGATAATCATCAGCCTAGTACTTAGGATAAGATAGGCTACTTACCTAGGTAAGAATAGAAGAGGCTAGGCTAGATTAGGGTCAAGGCTAGGCTAAGTTTAGTAGGCTAGGTACTCTAACTAGGATAGGAGTAGCTAGGAAAGTTCTAAAAACAGGATAAGAGTAGCTAGGCAGATAAAAAAAGGAGGCTAGGCTAGAGTAGAATTAGGAAGGCAACCCTCTAATTAGGACCTAGACCCTCTTTTCTACCCGAGACCCTCTTTTCTACCCGCCTTCCGGGCTTTAAGCGAAATTAACTAGCCTAACTCTTCCTATCCTAGCCTCTCTATTTGGCAAGGAAAGGCAAGTAAGTACTATAGAATAGGAGTGGCTAGGAAAGCTAGAATTTAAGGATAGGAGAAGGCGGGATAGCCTTAAAATAGAGGTAGGAAGGAGAAGGAGCGTCGAGGTAGGATAGGATAATAGATTAGGCGGGGAAACCTAAAACACTGTCGATAATACAGCAGACGAGACTTGTGAAGCTGGATCGGAAATACTTTATGCACCAATACCATCGACAGCTAATAGCGAGAGGTAGTTTTGACTAAGAAGTTAGAGCCGTTTGTTATATACTCAACTTTGGGTTTTGATTTTTTTTGAGTTTCTATATCCTTTTCAGTGTCTAGTTTTTTGTTGAGTATTTTACTAGTACAGAGCTAATTCTACCTGGGTTGAAATATCCGAGATTAATTATAATTTTGATATACTAATGTCTTAGGTTGAAAAGCTCAATTTACAAACAACTTATAGCTGATTTAAAACTCCTAGATATTTAGTATACTACTAATAAAGTTCAGATGAAACTATTTTATCAGCTGACCAGGAGAAACCACATAAATTTAATTTAGATCTTCTCGACACCTTGGTATAACATCAACTCGTAGACGATGTTGTGGGCTGATGTAATTTAGCATTTGAACAGAGTGATTCAGAAACCTCATTTGTGATGATTTCAGTCTCCTGGACGATTTGAGATAACTTTATTCTATAGACGTTATTTAGAATTGTCAGATGGTATGCTTTTTTGATTCAAAGAGCTTGGAATAGAAACTACAAACGAACTGATTTCAATGTTCCAGATGGTTCAGTTTATGTTATTAAGATGCTATAATCACTTGGCTTATGTGGCTTCGATATGGAGTGTTCCACTCCTTTGCACCTGCAATTCAAATATTCTAGGTACTGTAGTATAATATCATTCTCTAGTTGTCATTGAAATGACAAACTTTTTCAGCCCGCATCACTTTAGAAAACGGCATGTAAGATTATTTATTCACGAAAAGCTGTTTCATTTTTCGTTCATCATAACCATTGAAAAGCCAGGAGTTCCCACCTTTCTTCAGTTATAAGCCTCCTTTATATGACATTCTCGAAGAAACTATCGAGAAAAAGGCTTTCTTGGTAATATTCCTACAATCCTTTTGAAAAGCACAAAGCAGACCAGCGCCACGCGACCCCAATCTGAAACCACACCAAAGCAGTAAAGCAGCAAAGCAGCTGAACAGCAGAACAGCAGAACAGTAGAACCAGGCGGCGAAATCACAAAGCACGCCCCTTTCCCTTGCGATCACCAGAAGCAGCAGCAGCACCGGCAATCTCCTCATCGTCCTCCTCATCCCCATCCAAGAACTCCTTGATACCGAGGGCTCGCTTGATATCGTCGAGGTTGGTGGTCAGGTCATCGTCTCCCTCGTCATCAGCAACCGAGATCCCCAGGTCCAAATTCTCAATATCCTCCTCACCAGCCTCCGCTCCCCTGACTCCGACAACTCCATCTACCCCAGCATCCTCATCCTTTTCGTGCTCGAGGCCGAGGAGTCGTCGGATCATATCCTCCATCTCCTCATCTCCCTCCCCGTCGAGGTCATCACCCTCCACTATAACCTCCAAATTGTCCTCCTCTGCGTCTAACAAGGCTCGGATGCGATCCTCGCCAGCGGTACCAGATTGCCACGAAGGGCGCGAGAAGTCGATGTGGCGGAGCCCGAGAAGAACTGACGAGCTGGTCGCCGGGCGGGGGACGACGAGGATTGGGGCGATTGGGTGGGAGCGGCGGTCGCAGAGGCGCTGTGGTGGTTGTTAGTTTAGGTTTCATTACGCGAAATGCAGTGGATTGAAAAAAGGGGGGACATGTTGTAAAGGAGATGCAAGGGGAAGGGACAACTTACGCGCTTCTCGACCAAAGTTTCCTGCTCGCGACCCTCCATCTTCGCAACTCGTTTCTCAACTCGCTTCTTGAGATCCGAAAGCCACGTATCGAAAGGAGAACCGTACTTCTCCTGCCCTGTCTGAGCCGGGACTTGTGTTTGTGGTCGAGGATGAGCTTCGGAGGGGAGAGGCACGCGTGAGGATTCTCCTCGTCGTGGAGGCGTAACAACTGGTAATGGTTCGCGGTTCTTTGATGTGGTGCTGAATCGTCGTCTTCCTTCAAATGAAGAGCTGTATAGTGGACGGTGAGAGAATTCGGCGGTTGTTGTTGTGGTGGTTGGGGGGAGAGATGCGTGTTTGAGACGTGGTGTTGGTGGTGGGAGGGAGGGAGTCGTCTCTGCCTTTATTCAAATATTAGATTTCTTTTCCACACAAGCCGCTAGAGTCTCATCGAACACCGCACCCGAAAAATCAAGCGAAACTTTTAAGAAGAAGAGGAAACTTACAGCCTTCTCAGCCGCGTACTCCTCCTCAAATCTCTCCATCAGCTTCTCCGACTTGCTCTTACCCTTCCCCTTTTCACTTTGCTTGGATTCCTCCAAAGCACTGCCCATCACGGGACCCCAAATTACATGCTCTCCCTCGCTCAATTCTTCTGGTGTAGCTCCATCTCCACCCTGATTCACATATTTTCTCATGGAGCTGCGCACTCGCTTTTCTTGAGCTTTATTTCCCTTCTCGACCTCGGCCTTGGTATATTCGAAAACGGCAGCGTGAAGAGCCTCGGGGTTCATGCCCATAGGGGCTTTATTTGTGTTCTTATTGGTGCTAGCGCCTGTGTTGGTATTGGTATTTGCGGTGCTACTCCAAGGTGCTGCAGCAAAAAAACTATTAAATGGTGAAATACCAGTCGTATCACCCGGAGAAGGAGTTTCCTGCATAGCTGCGGCTCCACGACGAAAGGGACCACTTGATGTATCTGCTGCTGCTGCTTGGAGGTCTGCGCTTCGAACTTTGCGATGAAATGAGGGACCTGCGGCGGCCGGTGGTGGTGTGATGATCCCTTGGATCGTTTCGAATGTTGCCCTGGTGGGTGCTGCTGGGGGGTCCTCGAGGAAATGTGGCTTGTAGGACTTGGAGGGGGGATGTATCGGTATGGGGGGTGGTAGGGAGGGTGAGGTACCTGAGCCTGGCGGGGGTTGCGAGGACATTATAATGAGTCTTTCCTTGCTCTCAGGGGGGGGCGATAATATGCTATGAGACTCTTGGCGAACGCAAACCAAGCGGCAGAGTGGTTGTGGGTGATTTGGGTTGTGAGAGTATCAACAGCTGAAGCTGTTTGTGATGTTTGTAGACCGATTCAAAGCCCTTTTGAAAATGTTAGTTGACTGTTCTGGCCTTGGGAAATGGTGTTTGTAATAGGATTTCTTAACCAACTTAATGCGCCCAGTAAGAGTCAATCAGTAGTTTAAGTTGGCTGTCCTGAGGCCTGAGTGATGTTTAAGGTGGATTGGTATTACTTACTTGTAGATTATGCAACCGACGCGTCTGGATCCCAATGTTATGAAAAAATAGGGGGGATGGCCTCGCTTATTTCAATACGCCAGCTTGAGAGCACAAGAGGAACAAACTTCACGAAAAAAAAGGGCTGATGGGAGATGGAGGAGATGTAGAAGTTGACCTGGGTGCGCGCGTTTCAGTAAAGATGGTTGTGGGTGAGTGGTGAAAAAGTTTAATGAGGCTGGGTCAGTAAAGAAACTCCAGATTCACGCTAATAGCCGACCTCCACAGCCTTGCCATCTTTTAACTTGTGAATTTACTGGTTTATTGCACTCCGCCAACACTCATCTGAACTTTTCGGCACATTCACTACTATTGAACCTCAAGCAATCAGATCGTTGAACCAATAGCAAACATGGCTACAGACTCTGTAAGCACTTCAAGATATTCACTCCATGAAGTAAAACTGACAAGTTATGTAGCTCGGATCTCGTATTACAGGCCCATATAGGCAATTTGTGGAGCGCTTGGGTCTCGGAGGTAGGGATAGGGAGGCGGACGTTGAGAGAGATGCGGAAGTTGGTGGTGGTGGAGCTGGTATTCCGGTAAGTTCATTCGATGCTCTTGATTTCTCAAAACAGATTGCTAATTACAATTATTTGAACTTCTTTCAGGCCATCCCTCTTCAAGATCGCGCTCCGGCCGATCAAATTGCTGCTGTAGTTTCCCCCGCCGCCACCTTCAAAACCTCGACCAGCACCCTCCTCCACACCATTGCCGCAAACGAGCGATTTGCGATCAAGCTGGCATTCATGCCAAAGATCTCCACCGCCGTCCCCACCACCAGCCAACACATCGCAAACCTCCACAACCTCCAAAGCGAATACAACGAGAGGACTCGCGCGGCACGAATTGCCGCAAACATGAGGTACTTTGAGGTCCTCCAGTACGGAGCAGGAGGCCGCGAGGCAGTTCTTGGTGCGCGGGCTGTTGAGCAGCGAAGCGAATGGGAGGCTGGTTGCGTGGAGTGGGCTTTGTTCCCAGCAAAGCGATTTTGGCTCTGTGTTTTGTGGGTTGGGGGCTTTTTCTGCGGCCTTTGCGGCAACTGAGGATGAAGAGGTGAAACCATGAGCAATCTTGCAATGGGAAGAAGTCCACTTGATCGTTCAATGGCATGTGTCGCTCAAACTCCTGGTCCTGCAGCTGATTCCTACCCTCCAAATGTCTCGATGAACCGTACTCCTGGCTCAGTTGACCGTTTAAATGCCTGCGGTGGCCGTCTTCCAATGCACAGAACACCTGGGTCCGTCGATCGAAGCAATGCATACTCGCCAGCCAGAATGCCAGCCAGAATACCAGGCTCAGTCGATCGCTCCAAGTCTTCTTTGTGATTCTTTCTAAATGAAATTTACTTGGTGATTGTTGATACTGACGAGAACATGAGAGCCCGAATTCCCGAATTCGTGAAAGTATCCTCCTGAATTCTTGCTGTAAAAATGTGAAGTAATCTTTTCACTTTCCTTTCCATCTCACGGGAAATAAACACTTGAAGAAAAATTATCAATTTCCGAATATTCCGGGAAAAAAAAGTGAGATTAATTGAAGTGTTGGGCTCAATTAACAAGTACACGACATTTGAAAGCCTTCTCCTGCAATCTTGATAGAAAATTATGAAGTGATTTATCGCCTGTGATTATCTAACAACGAACAAACACTTCATGGAAAAGTAACATATTATACACATCCGAGGGTTACCGCAGAAAGAATAGGGTTGTGTAGGACCGTTGATATAGTCTGGCGAGCCACAAAGGGTCAACTTCATCACCTTTGGTGTTCCTGAAACAGAACCCAACACCTTACACACTATATCAAAACAAAATGCATCACGCCACCACGACCGCTCTTGATAAAATGCCTGAGCCGTACTCTTTCAACTTGTCGGAACATTCAATTCTTAGAAAGTCTTTTATGAGGCGAGGCTTGCATATTTGGTCAGTGTTTGCGTAGACACTGCATCGAGTACCTCAACCGTAGACTGACCTTTTCCACAGCTTGCTCAGGGGGTTTTCGGAGTGGAGTTAGAATGTAGCAGAATAATCGCACCACTATCTCCATTAGATGATCTGGTAAAAATTCTTCCCTCGTGGACTGATACTAATTGCTTTGCGAAGGTCGATAAGCACTCCAACGAACGCGCCCAGGGACATACCAACCATGAGGTGGAAGAGAAGAATACGACCATTACCTGTCTCCTACCACTGCCACGAACCATTCGCAGAATGCCACCCGAGCCTGCTCCAGCCACTACAACTACAGCCCCACCCAAGAAGAGGGTTACTTTTGCGGACGAGCCTGTAAGAATTGGATTTCAGGCTTCTCGTTAAATTGCTAAGTACTTGTTGTAGATTGATATTCTCAAGGAAGCCATTCCAACGAAACGAGTTGTGTCTCTTTCAGGCCCGCCAAAATCAGCTCTCAAGAAGGTGTTTACTGCTAAGCCAGTAAGTAAACAACAACATTATGTGCTACAACTTGAGAAATTAATTCCATGCTTTAGACTAAAGTTATTCCAACATTGCCAGAGTTGGCTTTTGAGATTGATGATGAAGGAAACCCAATGTTTGCTGGTGGAAAGAGCAATCTTGTAGAGGGGATGTTTGTGAGCTCAATATTTTTCCTCTGAAATGATAAAGAATGCTAATCAAGGAAATGTAGGACCAATTGGAGGAATTTCAACAGAAGCAGCGATCTAAACCATCGAAGTTTACATAGAAAATTGAGTGATTTTAGGGGGGGTCATGTGACACAACCCTGAAAGTGTTTTCAAAAACTTACTTGGTATTTCCTTAAGTAACTTTATGAAAAGAAATTCTACAAAAGGCTTTGCAAAATAGAATCGAGTATAGGAACTTACAGCGAGTAATAGAAAAGTGTAAATTACCTTGCTAGGGCGTCCTAGATGCACTAAAAAGTCGGAATCGACTAAATCGTAAATCGTAAATCGTAAATCGTAAATCGCAAATCGTAAAAGTAGGACTTGAAATTATTATCTACTCTCTTTATTAAAAAAGAGGTAGGAGAGCATTTTAATACTTCTTAGTCTCTCTCTCTTACTACTATTTCCTTCTTTAGTATATTTATTATATATATATAAAAGTATAGAAGAGAGAGGAGAGGGGGAGAGGGGGCGAGAGGGAGAGGGGGCGAGAGAGAGAG
>LLCB01000473.1:0-31979 GCA_001414345.1 Hymenoscyphus infarciens
ACTAGATAATCGATTTATTTATTAATTACTTTACTAGAAATAATACTACTAGTAATAATACTAGGTATCGATTTATTTATCGATTATCTTACTAGGAATAATACTACTAGGTAATCGATTTATTTATTGATTATCTTACTAGAAATAATAATACTAGTTAATCGATTTATTTATTGATTACCTTACTAGTAATAATACTAGGTAATCGATTTATTTATTAATTACTAGTAATACTAGGTAATCGATTTATTTATCGATTATCTTACTAGGAATAATACTACTAGGTAATCGATTTATTTATCGATTATCTTACTAGAAATAATAATACTAGTTAATCGATTTATTTATCGATTACCTTACTAGTAATAATACTAGGTAATCGATTTATTTATTAATTACTAGTAATACTAGATATCGATTTATTTATTAATTACTTTACTAGGAATAATACTACTAGGTAATTGATTTATTTATTAATTACTTTACTAGAAATAATAATACTAGGTAATCGATTTATTTATCGATTACTTTACTAGAAATAATAATACTAAGTAATCGATTTATTTATCGATTATCTTACTAGGAATAATACTACTAGATAATCGATTAATTTATTAATTACTTTACTAGAAATAATAATACTAGATAATCGATTTATTTATTAATTACTTTACTAGAAATAATACTACTAGTAATAATACTAGGTATCGATTTATTTATCGATTATCTTACTAGGAATAATACTACTAGGTAATCGATTTATTTATCGATTATCTTACTAGAAATAATAATACTAGTTAATCGATTTATTTATCGATTACCTTACTAGTAATAATACTAGGTAATCGATTTATTTATTAATTACTAGTAATACTAGGTAATCGATTTATTTATCTATTATCTTAATAGTAATACTACTTAGTAATCGATTTATTTATCGATTACCTTACTAGGAATAATACTACTAGATAATCGATTTATTTATCGATTATCTTACTAGGAATAATACTACTAGGTAATCGATTACTTTATCGATTACCTTACTAGAAATAATAATACTAGATAATCGATTTATTTATCGATTACCTTACTAGTAATAATACTAGATAATCGATTTATTTATTAATTACCTAGATAGTAATAATAATACTAGGTAATCGATTTATTTATTAATTATCTTCTCTTATATAAGTAAGCTAATACACGTTATCTAACCTAAATTTATATAGACTACGTTACTACTTAATATAGCTTTCTTAGAGTACTATTCTTAATATCTTTATAGTTTAAAACACCTTTTAATTCTACTTTACTATATCTATTATCCTTTCTAAATATTTTAAAATTCTACTAAGAGATCTATAATTAAACCTTTACTTTATATAACTCTTATATAATATTAAACTTTATATCTAATTCTTATCTATTAGTAGACTATCTTAAGAGCTCTCTATTTATAGATCTCTTATTACTATGTTATTTAAATATAGTCTTACTAATTCTTATAATACTAATCTAAAATACTTTTTCTATAAACTCTATACTTAAATTAATACTTTAAACTCTAATTAAATTTAATATTAACTTAAAAGTTATTAAAAAAGGTAACTAGTCTAATATAGTCTTCTTAAAACCTAATTTAAGTAATATAAGAAGGTATTCTATAAATTATTATTTTACTTTTTAGATTAAAATAATAAAGACTAATTAATAGTTTACTAATATATAGTAAAGTATTTTAAGGTAGACTATAATAAAAGCAAGTAATACTAAGAGGAGGTTATAGATTTAGAGTATAAAAATAGGCTATTCTCTTCTAAAAGATAATATTTTATAAAGAACTATCTTAAAAGAGACTATCTTAAAAAAGGGTTTCTTAAAAAGTAGTTTTCTAAAAAGCAGCTATCTAAGAGAGTATATAATAAAGAGAGTTAAATAGTTAAGATAACTAGTTCTATAAAGAAAGGTTATTAAGGTCTTTCTATAAAAGTAAGAACTTCTTTTAAAAGTAATTATAATATAGAACTACTAAGTAATAGAGAATTTTTAAGTAATAATATAAACATAGTATTTTAATATCTAGTTATATTATAAAGACCTTTCTAGAAGATATAAAGTTTAGAAATACTATCTAATATAGATAAAAGCTTTATAGAATATATAACTAGTTAACTATAAAATTAACCTAGAAAAGGACCTAGTAGTAGTTTATACTATACCTAGGAAACTAGTTATTCTAAAAATAGCCTACTAAGTACTCTTTTAAGTCTATTAATAAAAGCTTTTTTTAATCTTTAAGAAAAACTATTATAGATTATTTCTTTTCTTATATTATAAGAATATACTAAGACTAGTAATCTTATATAAGTTAGGTTAGATAAATTAAGTTAGAAAGCTAACTAGGAAATTGTTAATCTTCTTTTTAAAAGTATAATAGATACTTATAATATTATAAAATAAGCTTATAAAAATATATAAGCTACTCTATCTACTATAAATACTTAAACTAAATTAATTAAATAAGTATACCTTAATTTATAAACTACTCTAGTATAAGAAGAAAAATTATACTAATTTTTACTTTCTTAAAACTAGTAAATATATAGAAAATAAAGATAATAAATATTAAATACTTAATAAGAGAAAGAAAGCTTATAATTAGTTAAATAAGATTTATAAATAAAGAAGAAACGTTAAGAAATTTAGAAAAAAGATACCTTTTTAAGATATAAAAAGGTATATAAGAATAAATATAATAAGTAAAAGTACTTTTAATAAACTAAAATATAATAATAAGAATATAGATAAAGATTCTTTTATAAATACTAATAAGTAAGATAGTAAAGATAATATTAGACTTCTATAAATTAAATAGTTATATAAAAATTATAAGTTTATTATTTAACTTCTAAGAAATAATTTAATAATTAACCTTATATTCTTTAAGTATTCTATTATAATTAAAAAGCTATAATTAACTAACTTCTCTTACTTTACTTTATATTTATTACTAATTTAATCTCTACTTTACTTATAATATCTATTATACTAATTAATAAGTACTAATTAATAATAAGTTAAGAGATATACTAGGTTATAAAGTATACTAAAATAGGTTAGGAATAATTATAATATTAGAAGGAATTATAATAATAAACTATAGAATTATAATAGAGTAGAATTACTTTCTAAGTAATATAGTAATAGAATTTAATAGTACTACTTTAGTAGAAAAAGAGTAAATATAACTTATTATAATTTAAATTAGTAGATTATAATATTTATTATTCCTTAGATATATAATACTATTATTTAAATAAAGAAGTTATATAAATATCTATATTTAGATAAAGTAAGTAGGTTTTATTACTCTTTATATATATAATATTATTATTCCTTTTCTTTATTTTATTTACTTATATATATTTATATATTCTAAACTTCTTTATTAAAAGTTTTATTAATCTTCTTTTATAAGCTACTTTATTATTCTTTTCTTTTAGTATAACTCTATATATTCTAAGTATATATTTTATTAATTATTATATCTATAATATCTTTTATTTTTCTTTTAGTTTTAATTACTTAGTATTACTTTTCTTTATTATATTCTTCTTTTAATAGAGTATAAGTATATTATAAGAGTTAACTAATAGTAAGAGAAACTAGAATTAGAATATAAAAGAAACCTAGTAAAACCTAGTATTATATTAATATTCTTATTTAAAGCTATAAATAAGAATAATAGTATCTTTAATTAATATTATTACTAATATCTTTAATACTTTCTTTATTAAAATATTAAAATCTAAATAAAAAACATTTATATACTCTATTTATTAATACTTCTTCTTACTCTTCTTTTTTATTAATCTCTTTATATATTTACTCTTAGTCTTTCTCTTTCTAGCTCTCTTTCTCTTCTTAGCTTTTACCTTCTTAGCCTTCTCCTTTATATCCTTCTTCTTCTCTTCTATTATAATTTTTAGTTAAGACCTTACTTAGTAAAGCTTTAAAGCCTTTTAATAACTTAGTAAGTACTATTATATATACTAGTAATAGATATTAACCTTAATTACCTTAGAATAATTATTTCTTAAACTTTTAAATAAGAATTAAGTTATAAATAGAGCTATATAATAATACTAAAAAACCTTTTTATCTCTACTATTATAAAGAATCTCTTTTATATAGTAATACTAGTATATTATATTAATAACTAGGTTATATATATAAGTAAAGTTAAAGATATATATATTAATAGTACTTTTAGGTATTAGTAGTAGTAGAAGATCTAGAACTCTATAGATTATTTTACTTAACTTAGAAATAGTTATTAACCTAGATTTAGAATTTTAATATAGTACTAGAGTAAATTAAATCTAATTCTTATACTTATAATTAAAAAATATACTATAAAGATCCTTTATTACTATTATTTTTAACTTAGCTTTTAATCTAGTCTTTAATCTAGTTATAGATCTCGGTTTCTTTAGAGTTAGTACTTCTAAGTCGACTTCCTCTTCTTCCTTTATTACTTATAAGAGAGATATTTTATTAATAAATAGATATTTCTTAAGTTTATTAGAAATACTATCTTATAAAATACTACTAGTTAAGTTAGGTTATAAATTAGAGAGTCTAGGTATACTTAAGCCTACTTCCTTTATTATATATTTTTCCTTATTTATAAGTATTTTAGTATTTAGAATTAAATCTAGTTTATATCTTATATTATTTATTTATACTAGATTAAGAGTTATTATATTAATTAGACTAAACTTTCTATTTATAAGATCTTTTTACTATTATTAAGAGAGAAGTTTATATATATCTTTCTAATTCTTATATATATTATTTATATTAAGTTAAGAGATATTATAGATATTAAGTTAACTCTCTTTTAAGTATATTAGAAGAAAGAGTTTTAGTTTATTACCTTTATAAACTAAAAATTTACTTTATTTTTAAATAAGCTTATAATCTAATATCTTAATAAAAAGACTATTACTTCTAACTATTTAGACTTATCTCTTTATAATATTTATAATATCTATTTTAGTACTATCTATTTTTCTAGAAATTACTTTATTAAGGTTTATATATAATAAATAGTCTATTTTTAGTAAGTTAGAATATTAAAGATAGTTAGTTAAAACTTTATATAAAACTTTCTAAATTATATATACTACTAAGTATAAATCTAAGTACTCTACTTCTTATACTTAATTACTAATCTTATACTACTTATCTAGATATTTAAGAGATTCTTTATACTTTAATATATAAAATTTAAGAGTTCTTTTAAATTTATAACCTATTATAAATACGTTATACTAAGCTTTTATCTTTATTATATCTAATCCTTAGTCTTAACTAGACGTTAATATATAAGATAATACTACTTTCTTTATTATAGAAGTAACTTTAAAACTAGGGTTTAGATTCTTTAAAGTATTCTTCTTACTAGAAACTTATATATAGAATTTAAGCTCTTCTAATCTATCTAATTTAGATAAAGAATTAGAGATATTATTTATATTCTTAGTTATAAGCTTCTTTAATTTATTTAAATCTAATTTATCTAATTTAGATAAAGAACTAGAGTTACTAAGACTAGCTTTATTATTTTTATTATTCTTATTACTAAAATCTACTATTAAAGGTAATAAACTAGCTTCTTAGAGTAATTCTTTATATAAATTTTTAGTTATAAAAGATAATAGTAGTATTTAAGATAATAAGAGCTATATATTAAAGTTAAGATAATCTTTACTAATTAAAGATTTATTTATAATATCTACTACTAATAATATAAGTTTATTATAATATATTTTTATTATTAATAAGCTTATTAATATATTAAATAAATCTTTTACTATCTTATTCTAAATTTACTATTTATATAGTAATTCTATTATAAAAATAATAGTATTTTAGTATTTTTTAATTTTAAATACTTTTTATACTTTTTATAAAGTCTTACTTACTAAGGAAATTTTATTCTAAAGTAAGAGTATAATTTTAGCTTTATTACTTTAAATCTACTATTTTAGAAGTTTAATAGTAGAGTTAAATATATCTTATATAGAAAATTTATATTAATAATAAGTAAGAAGATTATAAGCCTATGTTTCTACTTCAAGTAGCTAGCTTTTAAGTTAAAGAACTATTCTTCTACTAAGTAATAGATATATTATTATTAGAGAGTAACTCTAGTATTTTAAAAGATAATTTATTAAGAAAGAAAACTAGTAATAAAATTCTTCTAAGCTCTAAAACTATTTAACTTTTAATAATAAGTAAGTAGAGAGTATTCTTAGATAATAGAGGTTTATTACTAAGATAACTAATAATATTTAAAAAGATAGTTAATTTTAAAATAAATATAGTTTAGTACTTAAAGATAAAGACTTACTATCTACGTCTTTAAAGCTAGACTAAGATCTTAATAAACTATAAGCTTTTATAATTAATAGAGATAATTTAATTAAAGAACTATAGTAAACTTTAGAAAGAGTTACTTTAATTAAGAAACTAATTCTATTACTAGCTAAGGTAAGAGAAAAAGCTTAAGAATAGTTTATAACTTTTATAAAAATAGGATTAATAGAAGAATTAATCTTTAAAATTATAGAAAGTATATAAGATTTAGTTAAAAGCTTAGAATCTATAATCTTAAAAGATATAGATAAATTTAAAAGTAAGGCTATAGTCTTAAAAGAGAGGTAAGATCTAGTTAAAGTAATAAAGATTATAGTATTAGTTTTTAAAGAAGTAATATTTTATAAGAGTATAAGTAAAGAATTCTACTATTTAGTTATACTATCTAGTAGATAGAACGACTTTAAGTATATACTATTCTATTATTATATTATAAGCTAGTATAAAGTTAGAAAGGCTAAGAGATAATTATACTATATAATATAAGCTTAGTAATTTAGTAATAATAAATTTTTTAAGTTTAACTAATTAATTTCGTCTTCTTCTATAAACTAGGTTCTAATATAGCTCTTTTATTAAGTTTCTAGAATACTAATATCTTCGATTCTAGGTTATAGTTCTAGTAATACTATGTCTTTACTAGTATAATTACTTATAAGATAGTAATTACTTATAAGATAGTAATTACTTATAAGATAGCTAGTAGATTATAGCTTTATAAGTATTACGTCTTTACTAATATAATTACTTATAAGATAGTAATTACTTATAAGATAGCTAATAGATTATAGCTCTATAAATATTATATCTTTACTAGTATAATTACTTATAAAATAGCTAGTAGATTATAGCTTTATAAGTACTATGTCTTTACTAGTATAATTACTTATAGAATAACTAGTAGATTATAGCTCTATAAGTGTTATATCTTTACTAGTATAATAGCTTATAGAGTATAATTCTAAAAATACTCTTCTTTTACTAATATAATAAGTAGTAGGTTAAAAATCTAGAGATATAGATTCTAAAATAAGAGTTTAAAGCTTTAGAGATAATATATCTTTAGTATCTTTAATATCTTTATTAGTAGAGATACTAGTAGGTTTACTTAAAGACTAAGACTATAAAGAAGTTATATATCTTCTTATAGATTATAAAAGAATAGCTTTAGATAAATATTAGTAATAACTAAAAATAAGAAATAATACCTATAATCTAGTAAGAGTCTCTTATATACTTATATTTATATTAGTAATTATTTATACTTCTTTTATTATAATTATTCTAGTTTAAGCTAGTCTTTATAGAAGTAGTAGATGTTTTTAAAACGTATTTAAAGGTTAAAGTAGTACTAGTAGATACTATTTTATAAGTATATAATAGTTATTAACTAAACTTTATACTAAATACTATCTCTTTATCTCTCTTATTTTAGTAAATTATATACTTTTAATAATACTTAAAATAATCTAAATTATAATATTTAAGGTTTTTCTTCTTAATTAAATTTATTTATCTTTAGTTAATTAAATATAAATAACTAGTAATAGTTAAGTCTTTTAAGATAATTCTTAAATTCTCTTCTTACTATTTTATATAATAAACTCTAATCTCTTATATCTACTAATCTATTTAAAAGAAACTAGGTTAAATACTCTTAGTAGAATATAAAATAAGTAAAGTATATTAAAACTTATTCTTAGCTATTCTAATATAGACGTTTATATACTAGTTATTAAATAATAACTTATTTTTTAGCTACTTATTTCTTAGATTTTCTAGTTATAGTAGTTAATTTACCTTTCTTAAGAGAGAGATAATAAGCCTCTATTATAAGGTTAATAATATAAGGTAAAATATAAGAGCTATAAAGCTTTTTAAGATTAATATTTAAAGTATTTAATACTACTACTAGGCTTATAAGAGCACTTACTAAGCTTATAGAAGTACTTACTATTAGTTTATTTAAAGTATAAATTAAATCTAAAAGTAGTTAACTAAAATTAGTAAAACTTAGATTAATTAAGTTTAAGTCTACTTTTAAATCTCCTTCTACTTTAAATAATAACTAGCTAAGTTATTTAGTAATATCCTTCTTATTATTCTTTTTATTATCTTTTTTATTATTAATAATAAAAAGACCTTTTTTAGCTTTATTATTAAAATTAAAAGATAGAAAGTCTAATATTTTATTAATTAGGTTATTATTTTATAGAAAATAATTAAAATCTATCTCTTTATCTTTAATTAAAAATAAAAGAAGATAGTTTAAATAAACTTTAATAGTATTTTCTTTTATAAGCTTATTTTAGAAATTTATTTTCTCTATTATTAAGACTAGTTATATAGTATTTAACTTAAAGCTTAAATTAACTAAGTTCTTAAAAATAAAACTATAATTTTAAGGATTTATAAAATAGGTTTTAATATCTAAATTAGTAGATTCTAATATAGAAGAGGCTTTAACTATACTATTAAAGATAGCTAATATAGAATTTATAATAACTAGGCTAGACTTAAATATAAGAATAAGAGGTAGTAAGTTAGCTTTAAAAAGAGAGAGATATATTATTAATAATATAGAATTAACTAGTAGTAACTTAAGAAAGAGGATAGAAGTAGCTTTAATATATAAATTAACTAGTAGTATTATTAGAGAGAAGACTAAGAAAGCGTTTTAGTTTAAATTTTAAAGAATTAGTAGCTTAGATTCTAACTTTTAAATACTTTTAATTAAAGGTTTTAGAGATTTAAGTTACCTTTCTCTTAAAATATTAATAGTTTTATTCTCTTTTATTTTAACTATTTTTACTAAGTAGTTTATTAGTAAAGATACTAAAAAGATTTAAAAAAGGCTTACTAAAAGTAACTTAAGAAAGTAAAGTAGTTAATTTATTTAGCTATTCTTTTAAGAATTAAGAACTAAAAGTAAGGATTTTTAACTTAATCTTAGTAAAGGTCTTTAAAACTAGAGATATCTTAATATTAGTAATTAAAATTATAAGTATATTATTATCTAACTACTTATTACTATTTATACTCTACTCTAATCTACTATATTATTTTAATTTAAAGTATTAGCTATTAAGTTTAATATTATCTATAAGAGAAACTAGAGTACTATCTCTTTTCTATTTTTATATCTTATAATCTAATAAGTATATAGCTTTCTCTTTTAAGTAAGTAAGAATAGTTTTATTATATAAGTTAGTAGGTTTAAGACTAATATCTCTTATTAGTATATTTATAGTATAGATAGATATAGAAAAAATATTACCTTTAGCTATCTTTTTATATTTTTTAAACTCTAAAATAGTTAAGTAATTAAGTTAGTATATAATATTTCTAATCTCTTTAAAGACTTTATTAGTATATTTTAAATTACTTTTTCTTTAAAGTAGAGTAAGAATATTAATTCCTTCTACTATATATATATCTTTATTATCTAGTAAGTATATATTCTTAAATATAAGTTTAGCTCTTTATTATCTACTTAATTAAGAAAAAAGTACTCTAATCTAAGCCTTTACTTATAATAGAATATATATAATACTATTATAATACTTCTTATACTTTAATTATTACTTTATAGTTAGATAGAGATCCTTTATAAGAATAGTAAAAAATAGTTAGTTAATATTAATATAATTATAAAAGGTTATAGCTTTATTAAGAATTCTAAGAAGACTTTTATTAACTTCTAAAGTTATAATTCTAAGACTAGCTAAGTAATACTAAATATTAGTATTATTAGTTAAGAGAAGAACTCTATAGTATTTATTATTTATAAAGAAGTTAGGTTTAAATTATAAAAGTATTATAAATTAAGAATATAGATATAAATATAAATAACTTATAAAATATAAGAATAGGTAAGGTTTATGTTTATAAGTGCTATAGTTATAAGTTAGTCTCTATTTTAAGAAATAAATATAAAGTAGTATACTAAATTAATTATACTATACTAAAATATAATTAAGTATTTAATAATATTATATAAGGTTAGATATATAAAGTTAAAGTTAAATTAGTTCTAATACTTAGTTATATATTAACTTAGACCTTACCTATTTTTAATAGTTATATAATATACTAGATAGGTCTTTATCTTAGTAAATAAACTATCTTAAAATAGAGTATTTACTTCTTCCTTCTTATAACTCTAATATATTCTTAAATAAGCTACTTTCTATAATCTACCTTACTTTAGAGCTAATTAAATAGTACTTAGTATTCTTACTATAATATATAAATATTATAATAAGTTAAAAGTATCTTATAGCCTTATAGTATCTTATAGTATTAATACTTTATATTATTACTAATTATTATTAGATTTCTTATAAAGCTAGTCTTCTACTACTTATATTAGTATACTAAGAATAGTATAGACGTAATTCTTAGTTTTCTAATACTAATTAGTCTACTTATCTTTATAATACTAGGATCTCTATCTCTTTTATTAAATAGAAGCGCTTTCTAAAGAATTAAGTAAGTATTAATTAATTAAACTTTTTAATCTAAGCTAATTAGCTAGAACTTTACTACTTCTAGCGTTTTAACCTCTTAAACTTATGTTTCTTTTAAACCTACCTTATTCTATATAAATACTAATAATTCTTATTATATTATTATTACTTCTACTAGTACTAATAATTCTTAATATATAGTTATTATATTTAAAGCTCTTATAACTTCTTAGAATACTCTTTAAAAGTTACTCTATATCTCTTCTTAAATACCTACTTACTATAGATCTCCTTATAAATCTCCTTATATAGCTATATAGTTACCTTAGTTACTTATATCTATATATTAATTAAGTATTTTTTTATATTTACTAAGCTTACTTAATACTTATACTATTAATAATACTATTAATAATATTAATAATAATAATAATATACTTAATCTTAATAATACTAGTTCTAGAGATATTTTAAGATATATAAGTAAAATAGGATTATAACTTATCTTATCTTAATAAAGTTTTATAAATAGAGCTTTAAATTTTCTTAAAATATAAGTTAGTATTATAAGAATTATTAAAATCTAGATTAATATAGTATTTAATTATACTTATTAGAGCTTTTAAACTAGTCTCTTACTAATTAAAAGATATACTACTAAAAAATCTAAGTATTTTACTAAGTATTAGAATAGCTTATTAAAGTCTATAGTTCTTAAGACTTTTTTATATATTAGTTAATTCTATTATATAGCTATTAGAAAGCTTAAATTTCTAGATAACGCTATTACTAAATATAAGTAAATTTAAACGATTATATATTAAAGAAAAAAGTAATACTTAAGACTTATTTTTTATAATAAGTTAAAGAGTCTTAATATTTCTAATATTTTACCTAATTATTATTATAAATAAGTTATAGTTTATAGTTTATATTCTAATATAATTATCTTTTTTTTTTTTTTTTTTATATTTATACTAAGAGGCTTTAGAAGTTTAATAGTATTTTTTATAATAATCTTTAACTAGCTATATTAATAGAAGAGGCATAGTTATTTAAGAGTCTTATAGTCTTATATTTATTACTAGTGTTTAATAGTGTTTTTTAATAATATTTATAAGTATATTCCTTATTTAATAATAGCTAAAGCCTTAGGCTTTACTTTTTTTATATTCTTATATATAGTTTTTTTAAAATATAATTAGTTATAAGAGTATAGTTTATTATTTATACTATTTAATTATATATTAAGAGTTAATAGTTCTTAAAGTTAATTAATTTAGTTATTTTAAAAGCTTTATTATTATATTATTCTAAATATATATAGTTAAATATATTATTATACTAAATAAAGTAGTAACGTCTTAATTAGATAGTACTATATATTAGAAAGCTACTATATTAGTACTAATAAGATAGTACTAATATAATAACTATATATAGTTAGAACTAAATATAATTACTTTCTTTATCTTAATACTTATAAGTATAAAAGGACTTTAATTAATTAAAGTAATACTTAATAAAGAAAGAGTTATATTTATAAATTACCTAAGATAATTTCTTAAGATAATTTCTTAAAATAATTTCCTAAGATATTAAATACTTCTTAAAAAATAAAATAAAAGAGTATTATACTTCTTTTAATATAAGACTATAGAGCTAAAAGTAAAAAGAATAGTTATAAGAAAGTAGTAACTTTATCTAATTATTATTTAAATAATTCTTTTATATATAGATTTCTTAGTAAATAAGTATAAATTATTTTCCTATTATCTACTTATTTTTATTTATATTATAAGACTTTTTTACTAGTTTTAAGTCTTTAGATATATTATCTCTCTAACTATAAAGAAGCTTCTATTTTAAATCTATTATATATCTTATATTTAAATAAATAATTAAAAAAAGAAGTCTTCTTAGATAAGCTATCTTTTATTTATTACTTAATAGTTCTATTAAAGTTAAACTAAGGAAAAAAGAAGAAGTTAAACTTTAGATATATATAGTTAATTTATTTTTATATTTATTTAAATAGAATTCTTATAATTAAATAATAGATAATATATAAAGAAGTTATTTCTATCTTTTATTATATATTTTATCTTTATAAATCTAAAAAATTTTTACTTACTTTTAAAAGAAGATTAAAAACTCTATATATTAGTAAGTATAAATAAATATAATCTACTTAGTATTTTTATTATTAAAGTTTATATATTATCTTTTACTTTTATTATAAAGTTTATAATAAGAAGTTATTAAAGTTAGCCTAGTTTTAGAAATCTATTAGTATCTTAAAAATATTTATTAACTTTATAATTAATAAAATAATTTAAATATTAGTTATAGTCTTAGTTTATAAGAGAGAACGTTTTTAATTAAGCTTCTATCTAATATAATTCTATTAGATATAGTTCTATTTAAGAGAATTCTATTTAGATGTTATTTTAAAAACTTTATTTTATTAATATTATAATACTAAGTTAAAAATTAATTTAAAAGTATAATCTCTATTATAATCTTTATAAAAAGTATATACTTATTATATTTATATCTACTTATAACTTATTATTCTTTTACTACTAGCTTTTCTATAATACTACTATACTCTTTAATATATCTATTCTTCTTTATAAATTATTTTTTGATTTTCTATACTAATTTAAATTTTATTATAACTAGCGGTTTACTAGTTATTAATCTATAAATTCGAATTCTATTATTTCTTTACTATTTTAGAAAGAGATATTTTCTTCTAAGAAATAACTATTCTATATCTTACTTTATATACTCTATACTTTATTATATATTTAGTTAATCTATTATTTTAACTAACGTTCTTAGAATACTTTTTAGAGTATAGAGTATAATATTTAGTATTAAAAACGAATTACTTATACTTAATAAGTATTATCTATTACTAAAGAGTATCTATTATTTTCTACTTTAAAGAGAATAGCTATTATATATAATAAAGAAAAAATTTAGTTTATAAGTTAAATTTATATATTAGATTTAGCTAAGATAATTAGTAGAGTAGAGCTAGAGCTAAGTAGACTAGAATAGACTAGAGTAGAGCTTTATTTATAAAATATAATTTATTTATTTATTAATAATAGAATCTCTTATAAATTATATTAATATTAAGTCTTTATCTCTTTTTCTATATTTACTTCTATACTATCTTCTTCTAATATTATATATTATAATCTCTATAATTTATACCTCTAATCTTAGATTTAAGCTAAGATTTAAGTCTACTTCTAATAAGAGATCTAAGATATACTTAGTTTTAATATAATTAGTCTAATATAGGAATATAAAGACTCTAAAGTCTATTAAAAAATAATACTTAACTAGTAAAAAAATCCCTCTATCTATACTTAAAGCTGATTTAAAGTAAGGAATTTATAAATTCTCTATTATAAGAACCTATACCTTTACTTATAAAAGACTAAATAATAAAAAACTAGTATTTAGTATCTATACTTTAGATCTCTTAACTAAAAAATATTATTAGTTTAGAGTTAAATATAATAGACTAGATCCTAATAATATAGCTTATCTTAATAGAGAGGATTTTAGCTTTTTTAAAGATATAAAATTATATTCTTTAGAAAACCTTAATCTTTTAGTAATAATATAGAAGAAGTAAGTCTAGTTTACTACTACTTAGTTATTAGTTATTTATAATTTTTAAATTATAAGCTTTTATTTAATAAAAGAGAAGATAAGTATAGTTAAAGATTATCTAAGGAAATCTATATAAGGTTCTTAGAAGTTTCTATTATCTATCTTACTTTTTAATAATTCTATATATAATCTTATAATTTATACTATACTTAAAGAAAAGGTTAGATTTACTATATACTATTTAAAAAACCTTTTACTTAGATAATTAGCTATATATATTTAGAAAGATAGAGCTAAGATATAGTCTCTCTAGTATTAGTTACTTTAAGAGTAATTTAAAACTTTATATAATAACTACTATAAAATTATAAAATTACTTTAAATCTTTATTAATAGCTTAATATTTTATTAAGAATCTAGCTAGTATATAAATATAATTATTATATTAATTTATACTAAAGAATATTATCTTAGCTTAAATAATATAAATACTATTAAGAATTTAACTTAGCTTCTTAGAGTCTATATAAATAAGAGATTAAATATAAATATAGTAATAGATATTAGGCTTAGAAGAGATATTTATAATTTTAAAGTTTTAGATAGATTAGAATTTTATAAATTAATATAAAGCTATAGTTAGTTTTTAAATTATTATATAAACTTTAAACTAATATTATATAGAAATAAAACAACCTTATAAGATAGAGGATTTAGTAAGTAGTATTAAGAAGAAATAAAAACTTACTATATAGTTAATATTTTAATATTATTCTATTTTAAATATATTATAAATTATTTTATTATATTAAATATATCTAAATTAGATAAGTTATAAGAAATAGGATAGAAATAGAGTATATAGTAGATAATAGTAAGAGTTAGGATTAATAGATAGTACTTAGGTATACGTAGGATAAATAGTAGAGTAGAGGCTTAAATTTTAACTAATAAAATATAAGTATATATTATATATCTTTTATCTTTCTTTTATTTTATAATATATTATATATTTAATTTTACTCTCTTCTTTAAAAAAAAATAGTAGATTCCTCTACTAATAAATATATATAAATCTTCTTTTAAATATTCTTACTTATTACTAACTACTTTTAATAACTTAACTAGATAGTTTTAATATTAAATCTAGTTCTTATATAGATAAGTTTAATCCTCTTCTTTTCTAATATATCTACTTAAGTTCCTCTTTTTAGAAGTCGAACATATAATTCTATATATACTATATTAAAGCTTATAAGTAAATAAGTATTTATATTCTTCTAAATATTCTATCTTAATAAACCTAATAAGATTAGTAGTATATTAGAGTATATATTAGTAGTATTAATATTAGAAATATTACTTATAATACTATAGTTACTAGTAGTATTATTAGTAGTATTAATATTAGAAATATTACTTATAATACTATAGTTACTAGTAGTATTATTAGTAATATTAATATTAGAAGTATTACTAGTAATAATAGAAGTACTATTATTACTAGTAATACTATTACTACTATTATTACTATTAGTTAAGTAGAGTATTTATTATAATAGATTAGAAATATAAGTTCTAAATAGAGATATAATCTTCTAAATTAATATAAAACAAGTATTAGCTTTTAAGAACTCTCTAGTTTATATAAGTAAATAAAATACTTAAGGTTTAAAGTCTATTTCTTTATATACTTTTCTAAATTAATTCCTTATATAAGTATAGAAATAGCTTATTTTATTAGTTTCTTTATCTTAGCTTTAATTACTAATATAATATATTATTTTATATCTATATTTTTCTAAGATCTCTATCTATTATTCCTATATTATCTAAGAGCTAAGATTCTATAATTTATATCTTATCTTACTTATATACTAATTAATATAAAGGCTTTATTTATAGTTTTATTTCTATAATTCTTAATATACTACTCCTATTTACTAATATCTATCTAGACATTTTCTACTACTAGTATAGCTTAGTATACTATTATATATTTATCTTTTACTTCTTTATTCTAGTTAGCTCTCTCTTATTTACTAAGTTTCTACTACTAATTAGATATAAATATAGAACTATAACTACCTATTAAAAGATTATTTAGATTCTTCTTCTATTATTATTTATATTTCTCTAAAATATCTTATTTCTTTCTTTTTTAGAATAAATCCTAACTTATAAGAATTTAATAAATTATAGAAGAAAATCCTTTTATAAACTTTCTAATATACTTAAAAATTAAATTAATATTTTCTTTTTATTATAGTTTAATAATCTTAGCTATAAAGTTATTAAAATTATAAGTTAAGTAGTTAATTTAATTCTTAACTATTATAAAGAGTAAGAGTCTAGGTTAATTATATTTTATTTATTTAAGGTTAAAAGCTTTATAATACTAGTTTTTCTAATAAAGTTCTCTATTATCCTTAGTATTCTCTTTACTACTATTATTTAGAAGACTATTCTTATTTATATTATTATCTAGATTATTATTTAAATTATTATCTAGATTATTATCTAGATTATTATCTAATAGACTACTATACTTATTAGTAACTTAAGAAGGGAGAGTATTTAGCTAGATAAGAAGCTATCTATTAGTAACTTAGAAAGAGAGGGGATTTAGCTAGATAAGAGGCTACTTATTAGTAACTTAAAGAGAGAGAGGATTTAGCTAGATAAAAGGCTATTTATTAGTAACTTAAGAAGAGAGAGGATTTAGCTAAATAAGAGACTACTTATTAGTAACTTAAGAAGAGAGGGAATTTAGCTAGATAAGAGGCTACTTATTAATAACTTAAAGAGAGAGGGAATTTAGCTAGATAAGAGGCTATTTATTAATAACTTAAAGAAAGAGGAGATTTAACTAGATAAGAGGCTACTTATTAGTAACTTAAAAAGAGAGAGGATTTAGCTAAATAAAGAGCTACTTATTAATAACTTAAAAAGAGAGAGGATTCCTTTAAACTATATTTATTATTACTCTTTTTATTCTATTCTAGTTTAATTCGGTTTAGCTAGATCTTTTCTTTCTTTTAAAAGTAAAGAGTTAACTTATTTATAACTTAGTATTACTATAAATATTAGTAGATAACTAGGTTAGAATAAAGTAATAAAGATAATAAAGGAGTAATATATATTATAAGAGCTATACTAAAGGTAATATTAAGAGTAGTTATTTAATATATCTAGGCAATTTTTATTAAGAAAGAGGATTATTTTATTAAAATGATTTTATATATATTTAGCTATATTTATAAAGTTAGAAGAATTAGTACTTAAGTATTTAATTAGAATACTAACTAGAAATAACTAAAAAAAACTCTAAAATAAGTAATAACTAAAAGTAGACTAATAAAAAGGTAGAATATAATAAAATATAATTAAAAATCTTCTAACTTCTTAAGTAAAATTATCTAAGCTAAAGTATCTAGTATTTAAAGATTATCTCTTAGTTATCTACTTATAAACTATACCTAGAAAGTTAAGAACTTAAGCTAAATTCTAACTACTAGTATTATAATAATATTATACTCTAACTTTTATTCTTTAATCTTCTACTATTTATATTACTTATATTATATATAGTCCTTCTATACTACTATAACTCTTAAAATATAATATATATTTATTTCTTCTATTAAGCCTTTTATAGCTATTATTATAATAATAATCGATTTAATACTTTATACTCTTTTTAAATTAATAAATATATAATATAATAAAACTAACTTAGGCTCTTAACTAATATTAATTTATATTATATACTTTATAAATAGTTTATAGATAAAAAATCATAATATGCTTAGAAGTTCTTAAAAGGCTTAAAAGAGTATAAAATAGCTATAGTAGAAATTAAAAAATTATCTCTTAAAGTAAATAGTATTTACTAGACTAAAATAAACTAAACTAATTAATATTTCCTACCTTCTTTAATATAATAATATATTATATTCTATATATAAAAATATAATATTATTAAAAAGAGTAGTAAAAAAAACTAGTAAAATATAAATAATTTATATAAGGAACTTTAAGTTAGATACTTCTACTTAGAGAACCTCTATTTAAAATTTATTTAATTATACTAATAAAAAATTAATAACTTTATTAAGTTAAAAGCCTAAAAGTTAGGTAAAGAGAAGTTATTTAAAGTTAATAAAGAAATAATTAAATAGAAGGTAGCTATAAGCTTATAGTTCTACTCTACTTAAAATAGTAATACTTTAATTCTACTAATTAAGCTAGAGAGTTTAAAAAATAGAAAAGTAAATATATAATAAGAAGTAGTATAGTAAGTAGAATTAAAAGACGTCTATTAACTTACTCTTTTACCTATATATAAAATAGTATAAAAATAATCGTAGAAAACCTAGGAAACGGTTATAAAAGAATATACTAATTTACTCTCTTAAGATATAATTTCTATTTATAAATTAACTTTATCTACTTATTAAACTTAGTAATATAAACCTATCTACCTCTCTAAAAATAGAACTCTAAAATCTAATAGTATATCTTCTAAATTAAAGCTATTACCTTTACTTAATAATTAATACTTACTAAAGATTTAATAATACTAGTTATATTCTTTACTAAATATAGAAACCTTTCTATAAAATTAGACTATTAATAGTTTAATTCTATAAAACACTTATATATATTATATAATTTATAAAGTATAGAGTATTAGCTAAAGAATAAAAAATAAATACTAAAGATAGATTATTTAGTAGTAGTTAAGAAGAAGCCTGTTTTTAACTAATTTTATATACTAAAAAATAATTTAATAATAATAGAAAAAGACTTATTAATATCTAAATTATAAAAGTCTAAATTGCTCTTATAATTTAGTATTAAAGTAAGATATATATATATTAAAATATAAGAATATTTAAAATATTATAAAGAAGGATAATTACTAACATGTTTAAGAATACTAATATTATATTATAAAGGGCTAGATTTTTCTTCTATATATAAAAAGTCGAAAAAACCTAGCTAGATATATAATAAATAACTCTAGAATAATACTAGCTAGCTTAGTCTTAATTATTATTAAGATAATATTATTCTACTATTATAAATATACTTAGTAAATAATAAAAGAATATTTATTCCTCTTAGTTACTATTCTTAAGTTTAATAATAACTTAAACATTATTTTAATAATAAGAACTAATACTTTAATACTTCTTTTAAATAAGCTCTTAAGACTTATTATTATTAGTATTAATATTATTAGTATTTACGTTAAATTAATATTTATACTTAAGCTCTAAGACCTTTTACTATTTAATTTATTAGTTATATTCTAAGTAAGTATAAAGAAAGGCTTACTTAATTAGACTTCTTATACTTTTAAACATCTAGCTTAGTAGTATTATAGAATTCCTTAAGCTATAGTTTATTAGTAAAAGAATAAGAGAGATAGTTTTATATTTCTTATAATAGAGATACTCTTAAGAGTTAATTAGTAATATAATAAGTCTTTATACTAATTAGCTATATTCTTAAGCTTATATATCTCCTTTTTAGCTTTAAATAAAAGAATAACTATTTTCTCTTACTTCTTAATAATAGCTTTTAACTAGCTTAACTTATTATAAATACTATTAAACTTAGCTTATAACTTAACTAGGAAAAGGGATTTTAGAAAAAGCTAAAGTTATATATTATTTTAAGTAGTAAAGAATTCGTTCTTACCTATACTATCTCTACTAAAGTTATAAAGTCGTTAACCTATATAGCTTAATATATTAGCTAGAAGTGTTTAATTAACTAGGTTACTATTAGTAGGTTTACTAGTAAGAGTATTAAGAGTATTAGAAGTAGATATAGTAGTAAATTAATAATAAGATAAAATATTAAAATAATAAGTGTTTAAGAGGTTATAGTAAGAAGGTTCTAAGAGGTTAACTATAAGAGCTTATAAAGAGACGAGAGTACTAGAACTTATATTAGAGATAATAGGTTATAATAATAGTATATAATAAACTTAAGAGTTTATATCTTAATATAAAGTTCTACGACGAGCCAAAGACGTATAGTAAGGCTAAAGACGTATAATAAGGCTAAAGACTTATAATAAAGACTTATAATAAAGACTTATAATAAAGACTTATAATAAAGACTTATAATAAAGACTTATAATAAAGACTTACTAGAGAAGCTTCTATAAAGTTAGGTATAAAGGCTTACGATTTATAAGAAAGACTTATAATAAAAGCTTACTAGAGAAGAATAATTAAAAGGCTATTAAGTAATAAGGTTATATTAAGTTAAAGTTAAAGTTAAAATTAAAGTTAAAGTTATTCTAAAGTAGAGAATTAGTAAAGCTTTTACTAAGCTATAACGTTAAAGCTTTATTTAGTTATATATTAAGTTAAGTCTTTATCTATTTATATATTTAAGTTTATTTACTCTTTAAATAACATTTCTTTAATAAAATCTCTTTATATAGTTTAACTATCTATTTATCTTAAACTATACTACTCTATACTTACTTAGTTTACCTTATTTTTATTAAAGCTATATCTAATAATAATTATATTAAAACCTTTAATATAATCTTTATAATTTTTATTATTTACTTCTTTATTATTCTTACTATCTTCTATATTATCTTTATTACTACTATTACTATTACTATCTTCTTTACTATTAATATTATATTTAGAGAGAACGTTACTCTAGTTTAGAATAGTATTTAAGATAGTATTTAAATATACTAAAGATATAGTTAAGAGAAAAATATAAATTTTTTAAAGTATGTTTAGATACTATTAGTTTTTATAAGAACCTTTAGATTAAACTTATATTTACTTATTTTTAAGCTTATTTTTAAAAATCTTATTCTTAATATCTTTATAATAATTTAATAAGGACTTAGCTATAAGTACTCTTTTAATAATTTATATATTCTATAAGTAGAGCTCTTATAATATTAAAAAATAAGAATAAGAAATTAAAAGTACTTAGAGTATATTAATTAACTAATTTACTATTTAAATCTATTTAGAAATTATAAACTTAACCTTTTTAATAGCTCTCTTATACTTTAAAATAGTATTAATTCTATATAGAATAGTAATATTATTTATAAAACTTATAAGTAAGCCTAAGTTCTCTTTATCTAAAAGACTAAGCTAAGTACTTATTCTAATCTTATACTACTATATCTTATAATTTAATTCTTTTTTAAGAGATATAGAGTTAAATGTTTATAATAATATTAGTAATAGATTATAATTTTTAGATAGTTAATTATATAATCTTTAGATTTCTTAACTTCTTTTAACTATAGAGAGTAAGTAGTAGAATAAGGCTTTTATATATTCTATTAATTTTTTTATACTCTTTATATTAAAATAGTTATAAATATTCTAAACTTTTTAAACTTACTAAATAGCTAGTTTATAATATTTATAAACCTTTACTTTAATTTAAAGATAAATTTAAAAGTTTTAATATTATTTATAATTTATACTTTTAACTTCTTAATCTTTATACCTTTAACTAGTTCTTAATAACTCTTATACTAATAATTTATATATATATTCTAATAACTATCTAATAGAACGTTTTCTAGATAAATAATATAAAATAATCTTTAAAAGAAAGCGTCTTATTCTTTTAAGTACTTATTTTTTAATATTAACTCTAGAGAGCTTAAGAGTGTTAAAAACTAATTAGTATTTATCTTTATAAGCTAGAATTCTATTTAAGTAAGTAAATAGTCTTTTCTTTATTATTATTAATATAGCTTCTTTCTTTTTCTTAAACTACTTCTCTTAAATATACTAATAATCTTATAATTTATACTATATATTATCTTTTTTATTTATTAATTTACTTATAATAAGATAAGCTTAGGTAGTAGTAATAGTATCTCTATATTAAGTATAGAGAGATTAAGTTCTCTTATATCTTTTATTTAAAGTAGAACTAAGTTCTTCTCTCTATATAAGTCTCTAATATTTTATTTAGATATTTAGAAGAGCTTCTTTTAATAAAGTAGAGTATATATAATAGATTAAGACTAAATAACTTTTTAAGAACTAGTCTCTTTCTACTCTCTCTCTATTACCTAATCTAAGAAATTATTATTAGTAAGTACTCTACTATAATTAATAATTTAAAGTATAAGAGTATTAATAAAAAGCGTTTATAGTATATCTTATTCTATATACTATTTTAAGATACTCTCTTTTAAGATAAGACTAAAATTTATATATAATATTATATTAAAATATAATATATACTTAGTTAAGAAG
Source organism: Hymenoscyphus infarciens (assembly GCA_001414345.1). NCBI lineage: Eukaryota > Fungi > Ascomycota > Leotiomycetes > Helotiales > Helotiaceae > Hymenoscyphus > Hymenoscyphus infarciens. Next base: position 22,829 of record LLCB01000473.1, read on the forward strand.
TTAATTAAATATTAATTTTAAAAGATATACTATAACTTAAAAAGTCTTTTTATAATAAAAACTAATAAGTTAGAAGGTTATTCTATACTAGTAGATTATATTTATTAACCTAGTCTAATCTAATCTTTTAAATTTATCTCTAGCTTTATTTTTAACTATAGCTACTTAAAAATAATAAAAATAACTATTATTAAGAATATTAGCTTTTAAACTATTCTCTTTTTTAAGAGAAAGTATTATACTATCTCTTACTTTATTAGATATAGAAACTACTACGTCTATTTCTACTATATTAAGAGTAATACTAGATTTAGATTTAAAGTCTTAAATAAAGAATTTACTACTACTATAAGGCTATTAACTAAAAGGTAGATTTCTTTATCTCTTTTTACGTTTTTATTAAAAATTACTATCTTAGCTCTAATTATATAAAGCTATTAGTCTATTATTATTATTATCTTAGAAGAAATAAGTAAAGTATATATAATTTAAAGATAGAGAAATAGTCTACTTATAGTCTAGTTAGTATTTATTAACTTTAGTATTAAAAAGCTTTTAATATCTATTTTCTACTAATAACTAGTTATAATAGGTATATACTTATATTTTTTTAAGATTAGGAATATAATAATAATACTAATAAATAAGTAACTTTTATAATCCTATTACTTAAGAATATTAGAAAAGCTTTCTAACTATAGAAACTTTATAAAAGAGCTTAAGAAGTTATAAATTAAAAATAGATTATAAAAAGATAGTAGTAGTTAGGAAAAACCCCTCTTTAATAATTATATATACTCTTATATATAGGCATTTATAGTACTAGATATTTTTTTCCTTTATAATAGCTAAAATATATTAGCTTATAGAATATACTAGAATATACTTAAAGATTATACTTATAAAGTAAGTAATAAACTACTTTATAAGAAGATATTATATAAGTATAAGAATATTTATAAGCTAAATTTCTATTAAATAATACTTAACTAAGAATAGGTATTATATTACTTTAATTATACTTCTAAGAATTATAATTAGATAAATTAGTATACTTTTTCTTAAGTTAAGAGCTAATTAATTTATCTCTAAAATCTAATTTAGTACTCTTTACTCTCTCTCTCTCTCCTTCTCTCTCTTTTTTAGAATCTTTATTATAAAAGCCTTAATTATAATTATTATTTAAATTATAATTATTAAAAGAAAAGAGCTAATAAGAGTTTAATAATTACTTTAATTATTAGCCTCTTTATATATAAAGAGATAAATTACTATTTATTCTTTAGTATATATATAATCTTATCTTAATAAGATAACTATATTTATTAATAGATATTTAAGGAGTTAGAGAGAATTTATTACTAGAAAGGTATACTTAGTAGCGGTTTTTTAAAGATATATTAATTTAAGAGAAAGAAAGTTAGATATAATATATATTAGATAGAAGAGGTTATATTAGTAGTATAGGCTTAGTTAGCTTATTTTAAATAGATATTATATATAGATCTTTCTAGGCCTAAGTAAGTAGCTTTATAAACGTCTATAAGCTAAATTCTCTTACTTCTAACTAGATTTAACTAATTTCTATATAGTCTTACTTACTAAGGTAATAGATAAAGTTCTTATTATTTTATATCTATTTATATAGTATATAATTATCTCTTTATTATATATTACTATATATCTCTAACTAATAAGTATATAGCTTTTAGTAGTCTTTTATCTAAATAATACTTATTACTTATATTATATAGTATACTTATAGAAGTATTATAACTAACGTCTTAATAGTCTTTAAAGACTAAGCGCTCTCTAGTACGATTTACTTTATTTTAACTACTATATACTATCTACTAGAATTACTTTTAAGAATTACTATTAGTTAAAGCTCTATTCTATTTCTATTATATACTCTTTTACTCTTATAATATAATATTCGCTTTTTACTAAATAAGATATACTTATTTACTCTTTAAAAGAAACCTATATACTTTACTATATATAACCTAAGTTATATTCTAGCTAGTATATATAGGATATCTAGAAAGTAAGTAAATCTTTAAAACCTCTATAAACTATTATTAACATCTAGTTTAAACTAGTTATTTACTCTACTTAGCTATACTAAATAAAGGATAAACTTAAGAACTTAGATTCTAATTTAGTACCTTAACTATTATAAATAGAACGGATTTATAGAACGTTATATACTTAGGCTTTATAAAAGATATTAGTAATAGCTATAAAGCTCTTAGTTATATAATATTAGATAGAATATAAGGTTATTATAATAAATATAATAATATCTTTTATAAGATTCTTTAAAATATTACTAAATAGACTAGTATAGACTTATTACTCTTTAGTAATCTAATAGCTACTAACTACTATAATTACTATCTTTAAAAAGAAGTAGAATTCTTTAATAGAAGTTCTTACTAATTTATAGGTAGTCTTAGTTTAGAAAGAGATATAGTAGAGATATAGTATACTTATAATTTAGTAATTCTTATTAATAGAGTTTATTAAGATAATCTATAACATAGTTACTAGTATATTACTTAAAGTAAGACTCTTAGTCTTTCCTTACTCTAAAATACTAAGTACTACTTATAGCTACTATAAGTATCTTATACTAGGTTACGTAACTACCTTTATTATTAAAATTATTACTACTATTATTTTAATTACTTTTATTTATTAAAATAAATAAAAGAAATAAAGTATTAGATAATATCTCTTATAAAGTCTATACTAAGTAAATAGCTTTCTTTTCTCTACTATTATCTAAGTAAAACTCGACCTATTATCCTAAAAGCTAGCTATAGTAAGAATTTACCTAATCCTATCTATATTATCTAGCTTTAATTTTATCTAGTCTTATTATAATTTATAGTTAATAGATTATCTTATTCTATAATATATATATTAGAAGAACTATTACTTTATAGTAAGTTATTATTATAAAATCTTATTTATAAAATACTATCTTTTAAAATAACTATTCTAATAAGTATTTATCTTAGATAAACTTATATAGAATAGCACTTTCTAAATATATCTCTTAGAATAACTCTATATATATATATATAGTAGAAGTAAGAGTAAAGTTTATAGTAATATTATTAGTAACTTTACTAATAAAGTTTATATAAGTTTAACTTATATTAGATTAGTTATAATAAAAGAATTAGAAAGATTAAGTTTCCTAGTTCTTACTTAGTTATCTTCTCTTAATAATAAAAGTATCTTTTATTTAGCTAAGGATTTAACCTCTCTATTAAATAAATTAAGACTTAAGACTTTTTATTTTAAATTATAAAACGAAATAACTTAATAATATTAGTATATTTAATAGTAAAAGTTTATATATATATAATACTTTATTCTCTAGTATAGTCTTCTTTATCTACTACCTTATATTAAGTTACTTATAACCTTTCTATATTAGCTAAAATTCTTATAACTTCTTATAATATAATAGGATTTATTTATCTCTTAACTACCTTTTAACTACCTCTTAACTACCTTATTATATATTATTTAAAATTACTATTAGTTAGAGAATAAGTTTACTTAGCTTTTTCTCTCTCTACTAACTATACTAGTAAAGATAACGAAGTTCTATCTAGTATAATTTAATAACTATATAACCTTCTTATATATTTATTATCTTTAAAATCGTTATACCTTTTTAATAGTTATCTTAGTAGTCTTTCTCTTATTATTTAGTACTAAGAAGGTAATAGATAAAACTTTATAGATTCTATACTTACTATACCTTAATAATAAGATAATAAGATATATAGTATAAGATCTTTATTATACTTAGCTTTGTTTTTGTTTTTTTTAGTTTCTTTTTAGCTATCTAAAGCTAGTACTATATAGATGTACTTAGACTCTACTTTATTAGTAGAAAGACTACGTTTAATTACTTAGTATTACCTAGTATTACTACTACTAAGGTAATCGAGAAATAAGTCTATAACCTAGTATTACTATTATTAGTACTAAAGTAATTAATAAATAAATTAATTATCTAGTACTATAACTACTAGAGTAATAGATAAAAATATTAGTTCTAAGATAATCTAAATAAATTAATTATCTAGTATTATTAGTTTTATTTACTTATTAGCAATAGTAGTAGCTAAGTATATAAATCTAGATAAGTCTATATATATATTAATTAAATAAAAATTAAGTATACTAATAAGTATACTTAATCTAAAAGAAGATTCTTATAACTATATTACTTAAAAGTCTTTTAAAAACGTCTTAGACTTTCTCTTTTTCTTATTTAATAATACTATTAAGATAATTAATAAATAAATTAATTACCTAGTAATTAATAAATAAAATCGATTACTTAGAGATATTACTATAAAAGTAATTAATAAATAAATCGATTACCTAGTAGTTTTACTAGTATTATAATTAATAAATAGATTAATTACCTAGTATTATTACTAATAGAGTAATTAATAAATAAATCGATTATAAAGATTACTATTAAAGTAATTAATAAATAAATCAATTATCTAGTATTATTATTACTAGTAGAGTAATTAATAAATTAATCGAGTACCTAGTATTATTATTACTAGTAGAGTAATCGATAAATAAATCGATTACCTAGAAAGATTACTACTAAGGTAATCGATAAATAAATCGATTAGTACTATTACTAGTACTATAATCGATAAATAAATCGATTACCTATTATTATTAGTAGTAAGATAATCGATAAATAAATCGATTATCTAGTATTATTATTACTAGTAAAGTAATCGATAAATAAATCGATTATCTAGTATTATTATTCCTAGTAAGGTAATTAATAAATTAATCGATTACTTAGTAGTATTATTTCTAGCTAAGTAATAGATAAATAAATCGATTACCTAGTATTATTACTAGTAAGGTAATTGATAAATAAATCGATTACTTAGTATTATTATTTCTAGTAAGATAATCGATAAATTAATTAATTACCTAGTATTATTATTTCTAGTAAGATAATCGATAAATTAATCGATTACCTAGTATTATTATTACTAGTAAGGTAATTAATAAATTAATCGATTACCTAGTAGTATTATTTCTAGTAAAGTAATTAATAAATTAATCGATTACCTAGTATTATTATTTCTAGTAAGGTAATCGATAAATAAATCAATTACTTAGTAGTATTATTTCTAGTAAGGTAATTAATAAATTAATCGATTATCTAGTAGTATTATTTCTAGTAAAGTAATTAATAAATAAATCGATTACCTAGTATTATTATTTCTAGTAAAGTAATTAATAAATAAATCGATTACCTAGTAGTATTATTACTAGCTAAGGTAATTGATAAATAAATCGATTACCTAGTAGTATTACTAGTAAGATAATAGATAAATAAATCTATTATCTAATATTATTATTTCTAGTAAAAAAATTAATAAATTAATCGATTATCTAGTATTAGTATTTCTAGCTAGGTAATTAATAAATAAATCAATTACCTAGTAGTATTATTATTACTAAGGTAATTAATAAATTAATCGATTATATAATATTATTATTACTAAGATAATTAATAAATAAATCGATTACTTAGTATTATTATTATTAGTAAGATAATTAATAAATAAATTGATTACCTAGTATTATTACCTAGTATTATTACTACTAAGGTAATTAATAAATAAATCGATTACCTAGTATTATTACCTAGTATTATTACTACTAAGGTAATCGATAAATAAATCGATTATCTAGTATTATTATTTCTAGTAAGATAATTAATAAATAAATCGATTACCTAGTAGTATTACTAGTAAGGTAATAGATAAATAAATCGATTACTTAGTATTATTATTTCTAGTAAGATAATTAATAAATAAATTAATTACCTAGTATTATTACCTAGTATTATTACTATTAAGGTAATTAATAAATAAATCGATTATCTAGTATTATTACCTAGTATTATTACTACTAAGATAATTAATAAATAAATCGATTACCTAGTATTATTATTTCTAGTAAGATAATTAATAAATTAATCGATTACCTAATAGTATTATTTCTAGTAAAGTAATCGATAAATCAATTAATTACTTAGTATTCTTATTTCTAGTAAGATAATCGATAAATAAATTAATTACCTAGTATTATTATTTCTAGTAAGGTAATTAATAAATTAATCGATTACTTAGTATTATTATTTCTAGTAAGATAATTAATAAATTAATCGATTATCTAGTAGTATTATTTCTAGCTAGGTAATAGATAAATAAATCGATTATCTAGTATTATTACCTAGTATTATTACTACTAAGGTAATTAATAAATAAATCAATTACTATTATTATTATTACTAGTAAGATAATTGATAAATTAATCGATTACCTAGTATTATTATTACTAGTAAGATAATAGATAAATAAATGGATTACTTAGTATTATTACTAGTAAAGTAATCGATAAATAAATCGATTACCTAGTAGTATTATTTCTAATAAGATAATCGATAAATAAATCGATTACCTAGTAGTATTATTTCTAGTAAGATAATTAATAAATAAATCAATTACCTAGTATTATTATTCTTAGTAAGATAATCGATAAATTAATCGATTACCTAGTAGTATTATTTCTATCTAAATAATAGATAAATAAATCGATTACCTAGTATTATTACTAGTAAGGTAATCGATAAATAAATCGATTATCTAGTATTATTATTTCTAGTAAAGTAATTAATAAATTAATTAATTATCTAGTATTATTATTTCTAGTAAGGTAATTAATAAATTAATCGATTACCTAGTATTATTATTACTAGTAAGGTAATTAATAAATTAATCGATTATCTAGTAGTATTATTTCTAATAAAGTAATTAATAAATTAATCGATTATCTAGTATTATTATTTCTAGTAAAGTAATCGATAAATAAATTAATTATCTAATAGTATTATTTCTAGTAAGGTAATTAATAAATTAATCGATTACCTAGTAGTATTATTTCTAGTAAAGTAATTAATAAATAAATAAATTACCTAGTATTATTATTTCTAGTAAAATAATTAATAAATAAATTAATTACCTAGTAGTATTATTACTAGCTAAGGTAATCGATAAATAAATCGATTACTTAGTAGTATTACTAGTAAAGTAATAGATAAATAAATCGATTATCTAGTATTATTATTTCTAGTAAGATAATTAATAAATTAATCGATTATTTAGTATTATTATTTCTAGCTAAGTAATTAATAAATAAATCAATTATCTAGTAGTATTATTATTACTAAGGTAATTGATAAATTAATCGATTATATAATATTATTATTACTAAGATAATTAATAAATAAATCAATTACTTAGTATTATTATTACTAGTAAGGTAATTAATAAATAAATTAATTACCTAGTATTATTATCTAGTATTATTACTACTAAGGTAATTAATAAATAAATCGATTACTTAGTATTATTACCTAGTATTATTACTACTAAGATAATTAATAAATAAATTAATTACTTAGTATTATTATTTCTAGTAAGATAATTAATAAATAAATCGATTACCTAGTAGTATTACTAGTAAAAAAATTAATAAATTAATCGATTATCTAGTATTATTATTTCTAGCTAGGTAATTAATAAATAAATCAATTACCTAGTAGTATTATTATTACTAAGGTAATTAATAAATTAATCGATTATATAATATTATTATTACTAAGATAATTAATAAATAAATCGATTACTTAGTATTATTATTACTAGTAAGATAATTAATAAATAAATCGATTACCTAGTATTATTACCTAGTATTATTACTACTAAGGTAATTAATAAATAAATCGATTACCTAGTATTATTACCTAGTATTATTACTACTAAGGTAATTAATAAATAAATCGATTATCTAGTATTATTATTTCTAGTAAGATAATTAATAAATTAATCGATTATATAATATTATTATTACTAAGATAATTAATAAATAAATCGATTACTTAGTATTATTATTACTAGTAAGATAATTAATAAATAAATCGATTACCTAGTATTATTATCTAGTATTATTACTACTAAGATAATTAATAAATAAATCGATTACCTAGTATTATTACCTAGTATTATTATTACTAAGGTAATTAATAAATAAATCGATTACCTAGTATTATTATTTCTAGTAAGATAATTAATAAATTAATTAATTACCTAGTAGTATTATTTCTAGTAAGATAATCGATAAATAAATCGATTACTTAGTATTATTATTTCTAGTAAAGTAATCGATAAATAAATCGATTACTTAGTATTATTATTTCTAGTAAAGTAATTAATAAATTAATCGATTATCTAGTATTATTATTTCTAGTAAGATAATCGATAAATTAATCGATTACCTAGTAGTATTATTTCTAGCTAGGTAATAGATAAATAAATTAATTACCTAGTATTATTACCTAGTATTATTACTACTAAGATAATCGATAAATAAATCAATTACTATTATTATTATTACTAGTAAAGTAATTAATAAATTAATCGATTATCTAATATTATTATTACTAGTAAGATAATAGATAAATAAATCGATTATCTAGTATTATTACTAGTAAGGTAATCGATAAATAAATCGATTATCTAATAGTATTATTTCTAGTAAGATAATCAATAAATAAATTAATTACTTAGTAGTATTATTTCTAGTAAAGTAATCGATAAATAAATCAATTACCTAGTAGTATTATTACTAGTAAGGAAATCGATAAATAAATCGATTACCTAGTAGTATTATTACTAGTAAGGTAATCGATAAATAAATCGATTATCTAGTATTATTACCTAGTATTATTACTAGTAAGATAATCGATAAATAAATCGATTACCTAGTATTATTACCTAGTATTATTACTAGTAAGATAATCGATAAATAAATCGATTACCTAGTATTATTATTTCTAGTAAGATAATCGATAAATTAATCGATTATCTAGTAGTATTATTTCTAGCTAGGTAATTAATAAATAAATCGATTACCTAGTATTATTATTACTAGTAAGATAATCGATAAATAAATCGATTACCTAGTATTATTACCTAGTATTATTACTACTAAGGTAATTAATAAATAAATCGAT
>LLCB01000474.1:0-59205 GCA_001414345.1 Hymenoscyphus infarciens
AATTAAATATCTATTAGACTTATATATATAAAAGACTTTAAGTCTATTATATATTAAATTCTCTTTTATTTTTAACTTTTAATTCTTAGCCTTTTCTCTAGCTACTTAATAAAGATTTAAACTTTTAGTACTTTATAAATTTACTATATATAATATTAATTTCTTAATTCTAAATTATCTAATTTCTAAGTCTTATTAAAATTAATTAATATTCTTAATTTAATATAAAGAACTATTTATCTAGTTAATTAATTATTTAAATAGTTAATTATCTTAGTTAATTATTAAGAAATTATCTTAGTTAATTATCTTAGTTAATTATCTTAGATAAGTTAAATATATTAGAAATATAATTATTATATATAATTATTATTAATAAATCTCTTTAAAACTCTCTTCTTATTTTATATCTTAAGTAAGTAATGTTTAAAGAATTAATAAATATTAATAAATAAATAGATATCTCTTAAATTTATAATTTTCTTATCTACTTTACTCTCTTTTTATATAAAAACTATTTTAAAGACTTAAACTAAATCTAACTAACTCTAGAATAAAAGTAAGTATAGACTTTATTAACTATTATTATATTAAATTAAATTAAATAATTATAAATATACTCTTAAAGTATTTATTCTTAACTAATACTAACTAAAGAATATAAAAGGAAAGAGTAAGAGGAAGAAATTTATATATAATAAATAAATAATATTAAGAAGTAACTTTAAAATACCTTATATATTTATTACTACTATTAGTTATATATCTCCTTTTAAGTATAGCCTTATATAATATAAGTAATATCTAAGTACTATAAATTATTATAAGATACTAAGTAATAGCTTTAAGCTTTATAAGCTTAATAAACTTAGCTATAATAGGACTTATATTTCTTAACTTAAGTTTAAGTAATTTTATTTTAATATATAACTAAATTAGTAAACTATACTATTTAGATAATTATATAATAAAGAAGTGATTTTAGAAGATTAGTAGTCTCTTTTTAAAAGAGATTTCGTCTATATATTACTTACTTCTTTTAATAACTAAGAGAAAGCTATAAACTCTTATATATATAGTTAATTATTAAATTAATATACTTATTAAAGAATCTTAAAATACTAAGTTACTTATTTATAAATAAAAAGGCCTTTTAAGTAAAACCTTTAAAAAATTATATACTATCTAAGATTATAGCTACTAATATATTATTTACTAGAGGAAAGAGATTAGTTACTTTAAGTTTAGTATTATATCTTTTAGGTTTAGTAATTTATTTTTTAGCTTTAGAGCTAAGTTTATTAGCTTTATAATATTTATTAAGACTAATTTTAGTATTTAAAATACTTAATAATAAATCTATATTATATAGTATTATATAATTATTAAAATAAGAAGATTATAATAAGGATTATAAAGAGCTTAGTTTAAAGTTGTTTATTATAGATATTAGTATATAGTATTTATAGTTTTATATATTTATTTAAGTTAAGGTCTAAGATTAGAGAGAGGTTATCTTATACTAAATAGATATTAGTAAAGATAATAGTTTATAATTTTAAATAAAAGATACTAAAAGAATAGAGAAGGAGATATTATTAGAATTAGCTTATTATATAATATATTAGAAAGGTATTAATCTTTAAATAATTAAATATATCTTATTAGCTAGAAATTCTTTCTATTAAAATAGACTAATAGTAATATAGTAATCTCTAAGTATACTATTCTATTTATAATTAAGAAAGGAGGGTTTAGTATAATAGGCGGTTTAGTACTATTATATAAGAGACTTTAATAGATTAAAGTCCTTTTTAATAATTAGTCTTACTCTCTTTATTATATAGGTTATATTAACCTACTACTATAATACCTTTATTAATACTAAAAGTAAAAAGCTAGAGATATAAGGTTATTAAAGGTAACTAGAAACAGAGTAGAGAACTTAAAGTCTAGTTATAGACCTTAGTATAAAACTAAGTTATATAATAAGTTACTACTAGACTTAAGTCCTATTCTTATACCTTTATATTAATACTCTAAACCTAGTATTAAGCTAAACCTTTATTTAAAACTATACTCTAAACTTAGGATTAAGTTAAGCCTTTATCTAAGGTATATAGTCTACTAAACCTTTATAGCTAGTATTTTTAATATCTTAAGTTATACTAACGTAGATCTAGCCTAGGTCCTTCTAATCTATAATAGTATACTTTTTAAAAGTCTAAATAATATATATATACTATTATAGAATACTACTTAAAGCTTTAGTAGATATAGAAAGAGAACTTAAAGCTTTAGATATTCTTTCTAAGAATTCTAATAATAATACTAATAGTAATAATACTATTACTTTAGTAGAAGATAGAACCTCTAAATAGTTAATCTAAGTTATAATATTATAAGATCCTACTACTAGTACTTAGTCTATTATACTAGATACTAATACTAATAAGATAGCTATATAATTAGTAAGAAAATAAAGTAAAAACCTATATAAGGAAAAGGAATTTACTAAACTAGATAACTAGTATTATTTATTCTTTAGAATACTAGTATATAATCTAAAATAAATATTATTCTAATTAAAGTATAAAAAGAATACTACTTAGATACTACTAAATAAGAACTACTAGGTTTAAGTTCCTTATACTTAATTAACTAAAGAATAAATATTAAAACTTCTTTTAAAAGATATATTCTTTCTTATTCTATCTTTAATTAATACTTTATTAAGAATATATATACTATAACTAGTTATTAGTATATATACTTAGAGAGGTCTTAATATTATTTATCTTTTATAAGATAAGAATATAATATATAATAAAGTAACTAATAATATTATTCTAAGTACTTAATAAACCTTTAATAGTAATATTATAATAACTAAAATAGAGAATAAATATAATTAGTTATAAGAAGAAGATCTAATAGATCTTATTATTAATATCTTTAAAAATATAATAAATATAACTAGCTATACTTATAACTTATAAAATAAAATAGTTTAAGTTACTATAAAAGCTAGATTATTAAGATAGTTAAATAATAATATTAAGATATTAAAGTATATAAAGAATATTATTAAAATTAAGAATAAGATTAAATAGAACCTATAAATAGATAAATAGTTTAATAATCTAGTAATAATAAAAAATAAGTATTTAGAATTAAAATAAGCTTTTAATAAGATTAGATTTAAGTTAATAACTTATAGCTCTACTTTTAGTAGTAATTAGTATAGTAAGCTATATATATTACTTAATAGCTTATTAAACTCTTATAAGTTCTCTTTTATTAATTAGTTTTTAAGTAGTTCTAATATAATTTTATATAAGTTTTATTATAATTAAAAATCTAAGGTATAGTTTCTCTAGTAAAGTATATAAAAGAGATAGTCTTTTTAAAATAACTAAAAAAGTAAACTAAAGTTAAAACTAATTATTTCTTTATTTATCTTATAACTATAAGATTATTAAGAGTAAGTAAGTCTACTACTATAAAGTATTTATCTAATAATATTTTAAATAAATATTTAAATAAAGCTTTAGAAAAGGTATATAAAAATTAACTTTAAGTTTTCTAAGTAGTTAATAAACTCCTTTTCTTACTTAAATTAATCTCTTACTTTAGAAAAATAATTAATATTATAAGTAAATTATAAACTTCTCTAATTATTACTATATTTAATTTAATTATATATTAATATCTTTTAATAGAAGTATTCTAAGCTTCTTTTACTATTTTAAATAGTTTTATAATTAAAATAAAAGAATTACTATAAATAAGAAAGAAATATAACTATATCCTAAGTAAATACTATAATAAGACTAAATAAGAGTTTAATACTTTCTTTAAAGATTTTAACTATAGTATTAACTCCTTATTATAAGAAAACGAGAATAACTTTAAAAGCTTTATTAGTTTACTTTAATTTAATATAATAGCTAAGCTAGGTTTATAAAAAAACGCGAATAATCTTAGAAGCTTTATTAGTTTACTTTAACTTAATCTAATAACTAAGCTTAGTTAAGACGTTAAAGTAAAATCGAATATTAAATATAAAATAAATACTAAAATTAAAGCTTAATTAAACCTAGTTAATAGTAATTTAAAGAAATAGAAAATATAATAAAAGTAAAAAACTAATAATTTAAAGATTTCTATAAATAGCTATAAGTATTTAGTTATATATTTAAAAATATTTAGTTATTAACTTTATTATAAAGCTTTTAACTTATTTAAATACTATTTAATACTTAAAGTATATAAATAAGAATATCTTAGATCTTATCTTAGATATAATAAAAACTACTTTAAAAGAGTCTACTAAGAAAAATACTAAAGGATTTAATAGATATAGAAATCGAATTTAAAGACGTAAAACTTAAGAATTAGAGTAGAGTTATATAAATTATAAAATAATCTAGAAATAATTTAAATTTAAAATAGTTAATACTTTTTAAAATACTTCTTCTTTTCCTTTTAGAAACCTTAAAAATAGCTTATATAAGAAAGAAACTTCTATAAGTAAGTAAAATCCTTATTTTACTTTTCTTTAAAATAAAGATTCTTTATCTTATATCTTTTTAAAACCTTATCTTTACTTTAAAAAGCTCTTTATAATTAAATTTTATAGATTTTTATTAATAATAGAGAGCTTTCTTTTCTAAACTTATATAACTATTATACTAAATATTTATATACTTTATATTTATTTTTAAGAAACTCTCTATAATAGATTTTTATATATTAGGTTAATTTAGTTTTATATAGTAAAGAGATAAAGAATAAGATAAAATTAAGTAATAATATATATTATTATCTTAAACTTAAATTTTCTAAAAATAAATCTTTAAAAGAATAGAAGATAAGCTTTTATATATCTAAGCTCTTAAATCTTTATTAATATTCTTCTTTATATTATACTAGGTTAGAACTATTAAAGACTTTAAATTATTTTTATAATATACTAGCTCTATTTATAAACTAGTAAGTATTTTTATCTATTTTTTAGTTATAAGAAGTTATTAATACTATTTAAAGCTTATTATATTAAAGCTTTTAAAAAGATAGAGATTAATATCTTATTAAATTCTATAAGTAAAGGAAATTAGATTTAATATATATATTAAAAATAAATTCTAGATTTAACTTTATAATAGATTTATAGTCTATACTTTTAATTTAGAAAGAAAGTTTTATACTAATAATAACTTAGTATTTTTAATAATATATTAGCTAGTCTTTATAAAAGTAGAAAATAAAGTAATACTAGTATTTACTTCTTAATATATATCTTTAAACTCCTTCCTTCTTTTAGATCTAGTAAAACTAAATAAATCCTATCTTATAGAATTAACTTTATAATTACTAAAATAGTAAATTACTTTATAATTATACTATTTAAGAATAAAGATCTAATATATTAGTATTCTTCTCTAGATATAACTATTATATTAACTTATTTATAAATAGTATAAATACTCTTTTAAAGAATCTTTTTCTAATACTATTTTATATATTAATATTACTTAGCTATCTTATCTTTATACTATTTAGAATTACTATCTTTTATATTACTAAGTTCCTCTTAGTATATCTTAATAAACTTACTTAATTCTTTATATTTTAACTACTACTTTTCCTTATTATTAAGCTTTTTATATAGAGATAATATATAAGTAGAGCTCTATTCTTTTAAATTTTTATTATATAAATCTTTTTTCTATTTATTAGACCTCTTATAATATATTAGAATTTTCTAACTCTACTTTTTTTAGAAAATATCTTAAGTAAAAGAGTCTTAAAAAGTAATAGAGTAATAATTACTTATAGTTTTAAAAACATACTAAGTAATAAGTTTATAGTCTATTTTTAAAGTTCTTTCTATTTCTTATATACTTTTATAAAATTAATTAATAGATATATCTAGTTAAGTATATATAGTTATAAAGAGTTCTTATATAACTTAGTTATTAACTAAATTATTTAATTTCTTTAATAGGTTCTTTTATTAGCTTTTTATCTTATTTTCTAATTTATTTTCTAGCTTATTTTCTTATATAACTTAGTTATTAACTAAATTATTTAAATTCCTTAATAAGTTCTTTTATTAGTTTTTTATCTTATTTTCTAATTTATTTTCTAACTTATTTTTAGTTTAATTCTCTTAGAAAGTTTACTCTAGATTCTCTTAAGTCTATATCTTATTTAAAAATAAAGCTTATAAATACTTATAATTCTCTTAAGTTTATATCTTATTTAAAAATAAAGCTTATAAATACCTATTTAGTTAGAAAGAGAAGCTATCTTCTCTCTTTTAACTATTATTATTAAACCTTTCTTAGCTATTTATTTTATTTTAAAAAACTTTAATATATATTATCTTTTATCTTTTATTAACTCTCTTTCTATTTATAATATATTTATTTACTCTTTTATAATTTATAAGAGTAGAATCTAATAGTATTTCTTTTATATAGTTTAAATATTTTATTTATTAACCTAAGTTTAAATATAAATTAGATTAAGAAAGATATATTTAAAATAAAAACTTTATATTAAGTTTTATATACTAATTTAGAAATAGAAAGTAGTTAATACTAGTTTAAAAATAGTAATTAAAGGTTTAATAAGATATTAGTATTATTAATTTAAAGAATAATCTAGGTATTAGTTTATAAATAACTACTAACTAGCCTTATAATATTAGAATAAATATTAACTTAGTTATTTATATAAGAACTAATATATTAGCTATTTAGAGGTTAGATTTTACTATTATAAACGTTATAAGTTTACTATATATTAAAAGACTTTAATATAGTAATAGCTAGAGATCTTTAAGAATTAGTTTCTTTTAACTAATAAGTAGGTTAACTTATACTAGAGTTAGGTAAATAGTTTATTTATAGAGTACTAGATAGATATAAATTACTATCTTTTAAAGAATTATATAATAAGGTAACTTTTAACTAGTTAATAATATAAAGGTTAGATTTATTAAATATATTAATTTAATAAGATAAGATATAAGTATATATATACTTAATACTTTTAATAAATAACTATATTATTATAGTAATTATAATTTAAATAATTAATAAATACTTAATTAATACTTTTAAATTTAGCTTTCTAGTTAAGTCTTATAATATATAATATAATACCTAGACTTAGCTAGTTATAAAGAAGGTTTTATACTTTATAACTATAAGAGATTATATAAGTATATAATAATAATTATATTCTTATAATATCTCTTTATACTTTTAATTATTAAGACTTTTATTATAATCTTTATTCTTATAAGTACTTATATTACTACTCTCCTTCTCTACTTAAAAATACTAATATAAAGAGAATAATTATAAAAATAACTAGAAAAAGCAAAACTAAGAATAAGGAGTATAACTATCTTATAAAGTCTAGTAAAAAGCTTTTTAAACTAATCTTTTCTTCTAGTTTTAAACCTTTTAAATATTATAATAGTTAAATTAAATACTACTTATTTAAACTCTTACCTACCTTTATACTATATTCTAGTCTTTAATACGTTTACTTCTATTATAATTACTTTAATTATAACTATTTTATACTTATAAAAACTATAAGAGAAGTTATAAAACATAGATTTAATAAATATAGAATTAGTTTTAAAATTAATAAAAGCTAGAAATTATACTAACTAGACTTCCTCTTAGTTCTTTCTTTTTAAACTCTCTTCTTCTTTAAACCTAGAAATTAGTTTATAAAATTAATAAAAACCTTTTCTTTAAACTTTTAAACTCTCTTTTTAAACCTTCTTTTTAAACCCTTTTTAATAAAAGAAGTTATAAAATATATTAGTAAATATAGAATTAGTTTTAAAATTAATAAAAGCTAGAAATTATATTAACTAGACTCTCTTTTAGTTCTCTCCTTTTAAACCTTCTCTCTTTTTAAACCTAGGAATTAGTTTATAAAATTAATAAAGACTCTCTTTTTAAACTTTTAAACTCTCCTTTTAAACTCTCTCTTTAAACCCTCTCTTCTAATACTCTCTTAGCGCTCTCTCTTTAAACCTTTAAGTAGTAAAAGTTAGTTATTTAATTACTAACTACTAAAAAGATATAGATATTACTTAGAATATCTTAATTTAATATTAATCTACTACTAATCTAACTTTTAACTAATTAAGATTATATATCTCTAGCTTATAGTAAAAGATAGATAGATTATTATAAAAGAGATATAAAAAATAAGCTAGGAAAAGATAAGTCTAGGTTAGAATTAACCTCTAATATTAATAAATTATTAAAGTTATTATAATATTAAGTATTAGTATAATAATAAAAAGGTATATTTTATAAACTTTTTAAAATATAATATTATATTAGAAAAAATTAAAAGAGAATTGCTTTAAGTTAATAGTATTTATTAGAAGAAGATACTAGTATTAAAACAATTTTCTTTTTTATTTTTAATATAAAAGTAAATTATCTTAAATATATATAAGTTTAATATTATTAGTAAAGATAGTAAAAAAAACTATAAGAAGATTTATAACTTATATAAGAAGATTAGAGTAGGTTCTACTTTAATAAAACTTTAAAAGGAATTTTTAAAATTATATAAGAAAAAGGTAAATAATTTTATTAAGATAAAAACTATAATAATAAAAAGAAAGAAAGATTATATTATTAATAAGAATAAGATTAAATAAGCTTTTTATATAATAGAGTAGCTAAATCTTACTTAAGTATAGAAAGGTAAAAATACTAAACTAAGTATATATAATAAAGAACTTATATCTACTTTACTATTCTTATAGACTAGGTAATATATACTTACTACTAAATCTTTTTTAACTAGCTAAATTATACTACTTACTTAATATCTAGCTTTTTTAGAAGTAAGTTAAGATTTAGTTCTAACTATACTTTCTTATAAAGTAGAGATTAAATTAATAATACTAATATTAATTTTAGATAAAAACACTTACTTTAAAATATATAATAGTAATAAGAGTTATATTAAAGTTAGCTAAGCTAATAAGAGATATATTAAAGGTATTTATTATAAGAGTTTAAGTAAATTAGAATAGTCTTTAAGTAATATTATATAATAACTAACTATTTAATTAAAGTAAACTAATAGAAAGGAAATAGATTAATTTATTAATAGATTAAGAGATTTCTATCTTAAATAAGAGAGAAGGTTAGCTAAGATATATAATTATTTAATTAAAGTTTAATAGTTATTATATATATATATTAAGTAGGTTACTTTTTATAAAAATATAAGTTTAATTTTAAAATATATTAAACTTTATTAATATTAAATTAAATAGATTAAAGTTATTTATAAAAGTAAATTTTAATTAAATAAACCTATTATAATAAGAATAAATCTATAAAATTTCCTTATTAATAGAAGAAAAAATAAGAGTAATTATATTCTTAGTATACTTATCTTAGAAATAATAATAAAACTAGTAGTATTTAAAAAACTATTTCTAGTAATAAGATAGTTATAAAAACCTTCTCTAAATAAGCTTAAGTAAATTTTTACTAGAATATTACTCTTTTTTATTATTTATATTTTTAATCTTAATAATAACTATAGTTATAATAGTAAATAAATTATATTAAACCTTTTTATTTAGTATTACTAGTATTAGAGATATAGAGAAGTTAAGAGTTTCTATTACTTTATTACTAAACTTATACTTTTATTTTAAAACTTTAATTTATTACTAGTATTATAATTAGTATATAAATTTCTTTAAAAGTAAATAAAATAGCTATTATATTAGTTTAAATTTATTTATTAATATTACTCTTTATATTATTATAAAACTTCTTAAGCTATAAAAATTAATTTTAGTTATAATAGAAGAAAGATAATTAGACTCTTATTATATTAATACTAGTATAAATAAGTTTTTAAAGTAGAATATTTTTATAAGACTTTACTACTACTTCTAACTCTTCTTTTTACTCTTTAACTTTATATAATAGAAGAATTATATCTTTTTATTTCTAAACTTAAGCTTATATTTTAAGTAAAGTATTATAGATAATATTAAATTTAGCTTAAGTTTTTATACTAAGAAACTTATAATATAGAAAAATCTATACTTAAGTAGTACTCTAAGCTTTAAAGAATCTACTCTTATAAGAAGTTCTATTACTTATACTATCTTAGCTTATATAAGTTTCTAGAATATAGATTCTTTATATATTAGTATTAGGTAATAATTACCTTACTTACTAATAAGCTTTAGGTTTAAACCTTAGTCTATACTAGTTCTTTCTAGTGTTGTCTAGAAGGTTCGGTTACGTTCTCGGTTACGGTTAAGCGAACACGTGATCCCTAGAACCTTCTAGTAACCCCTTTGATTTATAAGCTATAGAAGCTTCTAGTATTTACTCTAGAAGTATATATAGCTCTCTTCTATCTTTTAGTTAGAAATCAAGTTAAAAGTTAAAATTCACTAAGTCTTTTATACTTATACTTTAACTCCTTAGAAACGTGATTTAGCGATTACCTAACCTACTCTATACTAATTCAACTTACGTACTTCTGACCTACCCTATAGCCTACTCTGTAGTCTACTCTATACGTTTATAACCTCTTATAGGTTATAAGCCTAGAGAGCTAACTTTAGGTCTCTAGAGCTGAACTCGTTTTACGTAATATTACGTAACATTACCGACTTCTGGTCCGAATACCGTTATATTCGGTGGTATACCCTCTCTACCCCTCTCTAATAGTGAAGTCTTTAGTAAGAGATCTGTGTCCTACGTCTCTAAGATAGGAGCTCTAGTAAGAGTAAAGCTAGAGATATAAGTAAATATATATAAAAACTTGTATATATACTACTTATACTTAGACCTACGGCTATATCTATACGATTACGTCATCCTATAGCGGGTGGTATAGCCTTCTTCTTAAACTAAGGAGCCTAGGCTTATAGCTACCTTTATATAGAGACTTATATATATAAAGAAGCTAGTAAGAAGTGGCTATCTCTTCTAATAGACTTTTAGATTATATAAGACTACTATTATCTATACTTATAAGAAGCTATTCTTAGAGAGGGTTAAGTATAGCTTAATTAGTACGTGGGTTATTCTATTCTTATATAAGAAAAGTTAGCCTAGTAAGAAGGAAAGATAGTATAGTTATTTATATTCAAAAGAGAATATAAAGCTTACTATTCTTCTCTAACTGAAAAAGCTAATAAGTACTTATTTAAAAGAGTACGTTTTAATCTATATATATATAGACTTTAAAAAGGAGATTTAAATATATCTTCTACTTCGTTTAAAGAAGAGAAGCTAATTAGCCGCTCTAACTATATAGAGTAGCTTATAGAAGCTAAGCTGTTTCTTAAGATAAACGGCTTTATACCTTATATCTTAGGTACTATTAAAGAACCTAAGAGGTCTTTATATTATAATAAGATAAAAGAAGGCAAATACGAAGCTAAATTAGACGAATTAGCGGTTAGATACGAGGATAAACTCGACGACTATAAAGCTAAAAGTAATAAAGCTCTAGCTACTTTAGAATCTATTATATCTTCTAATAATATAAAGAGATATATAGATATCGATTCCCCTTCTATACTTTAGGATAAGCTTAAGTCTAATTTTAGTAGCTCTAGTCTAGAACTAGTAGGTCGATATTATAATAAGATAACTAACGCCTGCTATAGTAACTTTAGTACTATAGAGGAATATATATCTGAAATTCAGTCTTTAGCTATATACTTAAGAAGCTTAGACGAAAAGGTTTCTAATACTTTTATATTAGTTACTATATTTAATAGTCTTCCTAGTTCTTTCAATTCTTTTATATCTAGAAAGTACGAAGATATAGGAAACGACGTTAGTTCTATAGACCTAGAAGAGCTAATAAGTAACCTTATAAGCGAAGAGTCTAGAATAACTCAAAGAAGTGATTTAGAAGCTAATAAAGCTTCTATTAAAACTAGCTCTCTATGTACCTACTATAATAAAAAGGGACATATTAAGAGTAAATGCTTTATACTTCACTCGGAGCTTAGAAAGAGCTCTAATAATAATACTAGTAATAATACTAGTAATAACTCTTCTAAAAAGAATAAAAAGAAGAATAAAGCTAAAGATAAAGACTCTAATTACTCTAGAGAATTAGAAGACTCCGAAGACTCTAATTCTAATAATAAGTCTAAAGTCTCTTCTAGAGTTATTATGTCGGCTAGTATTAATAGTAATAATAAAAATACTATAACTAGCTATACTAGTAATAAAAGAAAACTAGTATTAGACTCTAGGGCCTCTAATTACTTCACGCCTAATAAAAACTAGCTTCTTAATTATAAAGAGCTTAATAGCTCTATTATAGTAGCTAATAATACTAAAGTACCTCTACTAGGTAAAGGTAATATATCTATTACTTATAAAGGTAAAGAGCTACTTATTAAAGACGTATATTACGTCCCTAGTCTTAAGAATACTCTTATTTTAGCTTACTCTTTAGCTAATAAAGGTTAGGATATTAAGCTTAATAAAGACTATACTTATATTAGTAATAGTAAAGCTAATATTAAGATTAAAGCTCTTTAGCTAGACAATGTCTACTGTCTATCTAACCTTACTATAGATTATAGTAAGCTTAAAAAGGTAGTTTATAAAGCTAATAGCTCTAACTACTCAAAGACTAGAAGTAAGAAACTAGACTCTAATAAAAAGTCTAAAAATAAACTAAAATATAAAGAAGACTATAAGTCTACTCTCTTAGAGACTACTAATAAAGAGCTTTCTAAAAAGCCTTTAAAATCTAAAACTTCTACTGTTTTAGTCTCTAAAATAGAGGGTGAAAACCTTATAAAGGAAGATAATAAGGCTACTATTATTAAGAAGCCTTCTATAGGTTTTATTTTAGAACCTAAAACTTATAAAGAAGCTATTAGTTCTAATAATTCTTATAAGAACTATATGATTAAGTCTATAGAAGAAGAAATAAATAACTCTTCTTCTTCTTCTTCTTCTACTATATCTACTATAACTAGGTTAGTTTATAAGAATAAAGACTTTAAAGAAGATAATATAAAGCTTAAGAGTTAGTCTATAATTAAAGACTTTAAACAGGTTCTTTAAAAGAACTTAGCTTTATATAAAAGACTTTTATTTTTAGTATTCTCTATTAAAGAGATACTCTTTTTTAGTCTATTAGTCTTTCTTTAACTTTTAGCTTCTATTTAAGTCTCTACTAAAGAGTAAAAATACACTTTACTAAAGCTGTTAAGTATAATAAGAGCTTACTTAAAGAACTTAGCTTTATATAAGCTATATATTTAGTATTCTCTATTAAAGAGATACTTTTATTTATTTTTACTACTCTCTTTAAAGAGGTATTCGTTCTTTAAGATTAGATTAGTTATTAGTCTACTTTTAGCTCTTACTTAGTCTATTAACTTATACTTTAAAGTTAAGTTAATATTTACTTCTACTTTATTTACTTACTTCTACTTTAAAGTTAAGTAAGTATTTCCTCTATTATTAAGTAAAGTACTTATTAAGAGGGTATGTTAGTATTAGGTAATAATTACCTTACTTACTAATAGGCTTTAGGTTTAAACCTTAGTCTATACTAGTTCTTTCTAGTATTGTCTAAAAGGTTCGGTTACGTTCTCGGTTACGGTTAAGTAAACACGTAATCCCTAGAACCTTCTAGTAACCCCTTTGATTTATAAGCTATAGAAGCTTCTAGTATTTACTCTAGAAGTATATATAGCTCTCTTCTATCTTTTAGTTAGAAATCAAGTTAAAAGTTAAAATTCACTAAGTCTTTTATACTTATACTTCGACTCTTTAGAAACGTGATTTAGCGATCACCTAACCTACTCTATATTGATTCAACTTACGTACTTCTGACCTACCCTGTAGCCTACTCTATAGTCTACTCTATACGTTTATAACCTCTTATATTATAGAACTATAACTAAAAGATTCTTATTAATACTACTATTTATTTATAAAAGAGATATTATTATTACTAACAGATTTAATATTTATTCTTATATATATATTATAAGAAGAAGTAGTAAATATAGGTTAAGATATAATAAATTATTACTAAGGTAAATAGAAATAGAGGAAGGTATAATTCTATTAGTAGATAATAGTAAAGTTAGAAGATAATTTAGTAGAGTATAATAAAGTACTTAAGTATTAGATTTAAAGATAAGAATATATAAAGTATTAGAGTATTATAAAGTAGTAAACTACGATATAATACTATAGAGAATAGAGTAAACGATTACTAAATACTTAATACTATTAGATTAACTAGTATTTATTAAAGATTAGAAAAGGCTAATAGTTAGTAGTTATTAATAAGTTATTAATTATTAATAGCTTAGTATAAAGCTAAAGACTTTAATATTTAAAGAGAGAGTTATAAGGTTAAAGTAGAGCTATAGATATAGGTAGTAACTAAAGGTAAGAGTAAATAATAAACTAAAAGCTAAAGATAGAATAGATTTCTAATAACTTAATCTAAACTCTTAGTATAATCTCTAATATTCTTATAATTAATTCTACTTCTTTTAGAATTAATAGAATTATTAAAATTATATAAAAGTTCTTAGTTATCTTTAAAAGGATTGGTTTCCTTATAAAAAGTATTTTATAATCTTCTAATAAGAACTAAATATTAGTTAGTATATATTTTATTTAAAATAAGTAGAAATAGTATATATCTTAAAGTTTCTTTTATAAATTTATATTTTAAAAGAATTCCTTATAATAAATAAGAGATTTTATAGTTAATACTTTCTTAATTATATAAAGCTACTATTAATAAATTTCTAATATTATTAAGAACTTAACTTTTAAAAGTAATAATAACTAAATAGTATTTTATACTTATTTAGTAACTCTTATCTATTTAAGATATAGAAAAATAAATTCCTCTTTAGCTCTCTTAAAGTACTAAAATATATTAATTCTTTATAGAATTATAATATTATTTAAAAAGCTTAAAAGAGGTATTATAAGTAGATCTTATTTAAATAAATATAACTATTTACTTATAGTAATCTTATATAACTAGATTTATTAATTAGATTCTTCTTTTAAAGTTTTAAGATTAAAGGTTTATAAAGAAATTAATTTAATAAGATAGCTAGCTAGTAATTCCTTTTATAAATCTATAATTTTCTTACTTTTTTTAACTATAAAGAGTAGTCTTTAAAAAAGAGCTTAAATATAAGATTAGAACTTCTTTATTCTTTTAGTATTAATATAATTATAGATATTTTAAATTTCTTAAACTTATTAAGCTACTATTTAATAATAATTAGTAACTTCTATCTTAATTTAAAGATAGATTTAAGATTTCTAATACTATAAATATATATTACTTCTAAGAAGCTAATTATAGTATTATTAACTATACTTAATAAGTTCTATACTACTTATTTCTTATATATTATAAAGTAATTCTCTACTTAATTATTATCTAGATATATATTATACTTCTAATAAAAGAGAGAAATCTTTAAATAATTATAGAACTTTATTATAGAAATCCTTTCTATTAAGGTAAAGTAGCTAGTTAAACTCTTTTTAATAGCTTTCTTTATATATTAAAAGATAATTTAAATAGTTAAATAGTTTTTAATTTTATACTTAAAGTTTTATTTTATTTTTTATATTAAACTATTCTTATTAAATATTTTTAAATCTTTTTAAAATAATACTAATATCTTTATTATCTATTATTATATACTAAGTAATTAAATAAGCTTTAGTCTTCTTAATAGTATTTTTTAACTAAGTATAAAGAATATAAGTATATTTAAATTACTTATTAAGAAAATCTCTAAGCTATTCTCTTTATAAGGTTCTATAGTACTTAGTTTAAGTATTTAAAAGAAGTTCTTTAAATAAAGTAGATAAAACTCTATATATTAATACTAGATAGCTTTTAGAAGACTAATCTCTTTCTACTCCTTTACTATTACTAAGTCTAAGAAATCTAGTCTAACTTAGGCCTTAGTATAACTAATAATATAATAAATAAGAGTATTAATAGAATATATTTATTATAAAGGTAATATACTTTATAATATCTAAATAGTAATATTAAATATAAGAAGTAAACTTATAAGTAATATTATACTAGAAAATAATATATATATCTTTAAGAAGTTAGTTAAGAATAGATTCTAAAAAATAAACTATAATATTAAATATCTTCTTATAATATAAATTAATTAATTATAATATAATATTATAATAATATATAGTATTTATTAACCTAGTTTAATCTAAACCTTTGAATTTATCTTAGCTTTTTCTCTTAGTAGTAATAGCTTAGAAGTTATAAGAGTATCTATTTTTAGGAAGAACGGTTTTATTAGCTTAGATATAGGAATCTAGTTTAGTTTCTTAGCTAAGAGAGAGAATTTAAATTTATATAAGTAGAGTAGTTATAAGATTTACTTATTTT
The DNA here is from genome assembly GCA_001414345.1 of Hymenoscyphus infarciens. Taxonomy (NCBI): domain Eukaryota; kingdom Fungi; phylum Ascomycota; class Leotiomycetes; order Helotiales; family Helotiaceae; genus Hymenoscyphus; species Hymenoscyphus infarciens. The sequence continues at coordinate 16,495 of LLCB01000474.1, forward strand.
AAAGGTATAGTATTAGAATATTATAAGATATTAGAATAGTTTATATTAGAGAGGTTCTAAGCTAGTAGATTATATAGGAAGAGAGAGGTTCTTAAACTTATAGAATAGTAGAGTTCTAAATTAGAGTATATATAAGAGAGAGGTCTTTAAACTTATAGAATAGTAAGGTTATAAGCTAGTAGAATTAGAAGGGCTTAAACTTATAAAATAGTAGAGTTCTAAATTACATTATATATAAGAGAGAAGTCTTAACTTAGGTCTTAAGCTAGTAGAATAGAATTATATAAAAAGGAGAGTAAGGCTTAAACTTATAGAATAGTAGAGTTCTAAATTAGATTATATATATAGAGAAGGTCTTTAACTAGGCTTAGAACTAGTAGAGAGGCTTCTACCTATTCTTATAAGCTTTAAGAATTATAAATAAAGAATTTACTTTAAATTAGCTATTAAAGTAAATTACTTTTATATTCTTTTCTTTTTTATTAAAAGTTATTATCTTAACCTTAATTATATAGGTTAGAAATTCTATTTTTACTAAGTCTTTAATAGAAATATATAAAGTAAACGTGTTTTAAAAATAGAGAAATAGTCTAACTATCTTTATAACTTAGAATTATCTTATTATTAAATAAATCCTAGTATTTCTCTTTTATATAAATCTAGTTATAATATATATATTTTTAAAGCTTTTTAAGGTTTAGAATATAAAGATATATTTAGTAATAAATAGATCTCTAAAGAGTATTTACCTAGAAATACTAAGATAACTTACTAATTATTAATATATTATAGAATATTTTAAGAAGCTTTATATTAAAAGTAGATCTTAACTAGGTTATAAAACTAAGAAAAAAACCGTTCTTAATAATCGAGTATACTCTTATATAACTATAACTATAATAGATAACTTTTCTATTCTTAACTATACTTAGCTACTATTAGTAATAATTATATAATAAATTTTAGAACTAACTAAGACTATAATATTAAACTTTAGATATTATAATAGAGTATATAATAGGATTTAAGTATATAAAACTACTATTAAATAATATATATCTAAGAACTAGTATAGCCTTAGTCTAATACTTCTTATAAGCTTTATAATTTATAGTATTACTATATAGTATTTTTCTTAGCTTATCTACTTAATCTAAGTTATTATTATTATTATTTAGGTTACTATTATTATTACTAAATCTAGAATTATTAAGAAGTAAGCTCTACTCTTAATTATAAGTATAAAGGTTTATTATCTTAAATAGAATAATAGATTTTATTTTTAATAGTTAATTAAGCTAGCTAAAAATAGTCTTTTTTTTATATACTTATTACTCTATTCTAGAGAATTTAACTTAATTAAAAGGTAAAAAGCGCTTAAATAGAAGACTTACTTATAGTTTAGATTATTATTTAAGAGATATTATAATATTATAAAATTAAAGTATTTAGATAAGATAGACTATTAAAATAAAAAGTAAACTAACTTTAGTATAATATTAGGCCTAGAACCTAAGACTAAAACGCTTATATATACTTATATATAAGCTAGAATTAGTAACGTCTCTCTTTATTAGTAGAATCTTTATCTATAGCCTCTTTAATAGCTTTTAGATAAGTACTTAACCTAGGCTTATCTCTTTATAGAAATATAAATAATTTATTCCTTTTCTTTCTATTATATTAGTTATTCTTATACTTTATATAATTTAGAACGTAGTTCTAATCTTATATTTTTAGGTTTAATATAACTAAATATTTAAATTATTATTTTTTTCTTTAAATTCTACTAAAGTATATAATAATATAGAAATTTAATAATAATTTATCTATAATCTTAAATTTAAAAAGCTCTACTAAAAAATAATTATTTTAGTATAAGTTAGCTTATAATATAAGTCTATCTACTTCTACTATTTTAACTACTTCTACTACTACTTTTATACTCTTTTATTCTTCTTTTTAATTATTATACCTTCTTTAGAATAGTATAAAGCTAATACTACTCTTAGTATAAAAAAGTCTATTAAAAGAGCTTTAAAAGCTACTAAAAAAGTTCTTAAAATAAAGGTCTCTTAAGTACGCTCTATAGAGCTAATACTACTCTTAGTATAAAAAAATCTATTAAAAGAGCTTTAAAAGCTACTAAAAAAGTTCTTAAAATAAAGGTCTCTTAAGTATACTCTATAGACGTATTTCTTAACTAGAAAGAATTCTATAAGATAGAAGTTAATAAGAATATAAGAGAGTAAAGAAGAGTAAATAAAGAGATAGAAAAGTATAAGTAAAAGATTACTAATTAAGAAACTTATAACTAGGTTTAGTAAAATATATAAAAGTAATCTCTTATATAATATAGTAATAAACTTCTAAAAAGAGAAGAGAAGAGTATAAAGTACTTAGAATATATATAAGTCTATTAGTATAGACTTAAAAATATAAAAGAAAGAAAGAAATAAGACTATAACTCGTCTTCTAAGTCTTAAGTAAGCTTCCTCTAAGTTATAGCTAGCTTTAGAAGTCGTATACCCTAGCTAGCGTCTATATATCTAACTTTAGAGATTATATACTCTAGCTAATATTATATAATAGTATTTCTTTTAAGAGAGATATATTAATATAAGAAGTAAGAATTTAGTAAGATATAGATATATAGTTAATAAACGTATAAAATTATTAGAATAGCTATTACTATAGTAATATAAGAAATACTAATAAGAGAGAATAGAAGAGAAGATAAAATTAAGTCTTAGAAGTTAATATTAGAGTAAAGGTATAAGAATTAAGAACTTAAGACTTAAGAGATTAAAGAGAGGTTACTTAAGAGATTATAAAAGGTATATATATTAAGAGATTAAAGAGAGATTACTTAAAAGATTATAAAGAGTATATATATAGAGTAGAAAATATATAAGAGATATTCTTCGTCTTTTTTACTAACTTAGAAGATAGTTATACTTATTACTAGATAGTATATATACTAATAGCTAGATTCTAATTAAGTATTTAAATTATAAGATTAGAAAGTAGATAAGAGAGAGATATTAGTTATAATATAGTTAGTAGAAGTAGTTTTAGTAAATAGATTCGATTTAGAGAGATTATTAGATTTTAAAATATTACTACTATATATAATAATAAGATAGAAGTAGAGTAGAGAAGTAGTTTATTTATAGTTATTAATATAAAAACTAAAGATAAAGAGTAAAAATAGCTTTAAATAATACTAATATATAGGATTCTACTAGGTAGTAAGGAGTTATATAATAGGTCTAAAACTATTATATTTCTCTTTCTTTAGTAGAGCTTACTTTTAAGCTCTATAGAAACCTATATACTTATCTATCTATATATCTACTAGTTCTAGCTTATACTCTTCCTTCTACTAAAGTAGTTATAAGATACTAGCTATATATTAAGTTATCTAAAACTCTCTATATTCGCTCTTTAATACTAATTTATATAATCTACTAAGTAACTAGTATATACTTATATAATTTTATTAATTACTAAAGTATAAGCTTTAAAAGCTTTTATAATATTAGAAGAAGGAGGAGAAGGCTTTAAGAGTTATTAGAAAATAATATAGCTAAAAGTAAGAAGGTCTATTTAAAAGGCTTCTCTTATTAAGATATAGAGAGGCTCCTTCTTATTAGTAAGAGGCTTAGAGAGAGGGTTTATAAACGCTAGAGAGAGAGGATCTAAAGATACTAGAGAGAGGTCTTAAGCTTAGTATTAATTAAGAAGTTACTAGTAAGAGTCTAGAAAGCTATTTAAAAGGGTTTATAGAGTTAGTAGTAGAGAGGCTAGAATAGAGCTAAGGTTAAGAGCTTATAAGAAGAGTAACCTTTAGTTTAATATAATAATAAGATAGGAGTAGAGTAGAGAAGTAGTCTATTCGTAGTTATTAATATAAAAACTAAAAGTAAAGAGCGAAGATAGCTTTAAATAATACTAATATATAGGATTCTACTAAGTAGTAAGGAGTTATATAATAGGTCTAAAACCGTTATACTATATAGTATAAGTAATAGATTACTAATTAAAAAACTTAGAACTAGGATTAGTAAAATATATAAAAGTAATCTCTTATATAGTATAGTAATAAAGGTCTAAAGAGAGAAGAGAAGAGTATAGAGTACTTATACTATATATAAGTCTACTAGTATAGTATTCTTTCTATAATAACGTTTATCTACTATATATAAAGTAAGTATAAATAGCTTTAATTTAGATTTAAATATCTTAGTACTTCTAAACTAGCTTAGTAGTATTATAAAGAGTATTTTTATTCTATAATAATAGTCTTTATTAAGTAGAGAGTATTTTTACTATATAATAATAGTCTCTACTAAGTAGATACTATTTTTACTCTATTAAATAAAGAGTATTTTTATTCTATAATAATAGTCTCTATTAAGTAGAGACTAGTTTTACTATATAATAATAGTCTCTATTAAGTAGAGAGTATTTTTACTATATAATAATAGTCTCTATTAAGTAGAGACTATTTCTACTATAGAATAATAGTCTCTACTAAGTAGAGAGTATTATTCTAATAGTCTCTATTAAGTAGAGACTATTTTTACTATATAATAATAGTCTCTATTAAGTAGAGACTAGTTCTACTATATAATAATAGTCTCTACTAAGTAGAGAGTATTATTCTAATAGTCTCTATTAAGTAGAGACTATTTTTACTATATAATAATAGTCTCTATTAAGTAGAGACTATTTCTACTATATAATAATAGTCTCTACTAAGTAGAGAGTATTTTTACTATAGAATAATAGTCTCTATTAAGTAGAGAGTATTTTTATAATAGTCTCTAAGAAGTAGAGAGTATTTTTACTATATTATAATAGTCTCTATTAAATAGAGAGTATTTTTACTATAGAATAATAGTCTCTACTAAGTAGAGAGTATCTTTACTATATAATAATAGTCTCTACTAAGTAGAGAGTATTTTTACTATATAATAATAGTCTCTACTAGTAGAGAGTATTTTTACTATATAATAATAGTCTCTATTAAGTAGAGACTATTTCTACTATATAATAATAGTCTCTATTAAGTAGAGAGTATTTTTATAATAGTCTCTATTAAGTAGAGAGTATTTTTACTATAAAATAATAGTCTCTACTAAGTAGAGAGTATTTTTACTATATAATAATAGTCTTTATTAAGTAAAGAGTATTTTTATAATAGTCTCTACTAAGTAGAGAGTAATTTTACTATATAATAATAGTCTCTATTAAGTAGAGAGTATTTTTATAATAGTCTTTATTAAGTAAAGAGTATTATTCTAATAGTCTCTATTAAGTAGAGAGTATTATTCTAATAGTTTCTATTAAGTAGAGAGTATTTTTATAATAGTTTCTATTAAGTAGAGAGTATTTTTATAATAGTCTTTATTAAGTAGAGAGTATTTTTACTATATTATAATAGTCTCTATTAAATAGAGACTATTTTTACTATAAAATAATAGTCTTTACTAAGTAGAGAGTATTTTTACTATAGAATAATAGTCTTTACTAAGTAAAGAGTATTTTTACTATATAATAATAGTCTCTATTAAGTAAAGAGTATTTTTATAATAGTCTTTACTAAGTAGAGAGTATTTTTACTATATAATAATAGTCTCTATTAAGTAGAGAGTATTTTTATAATAGTCTTTATTAAATAGAGAGTGTTTTTATAATAGTCTCTATTAAGTAGAGAGTATTTTTACTATATAATAATAGTCTCTATTAAGTAGAGACTATTTCTATTATATAATAATAGTCTCTACTAAGTAGAGAGTATTTTTACTATATAATAATAGTCTCTACTAAGTAGAGAGTATTTTTACTATATAATAATAGTCTTTATTAAGTAGAGAGTATTTTTATAATAGTCTTTACTAAGTAGATAGTATTTTTATAATAGTCTCTATTAAGTAGAGACTATTTTTACTATATAATAATAGTCTTTACTAAATAGAGAGTATTATTCTAATAGTCTTTATTAAGTAGAGACTATTTTTACTATATAATAATAGTCTCTATTAAGTAGAGACTAGTTCTACTATATAATAATAGTCTCTACTAAGTATAGAGTATTATTCTAATAGTTTCTATTAAGTAGAGACTATTTTTACTATATAATAATAGTCTCTACTAAGTAAAGACTATTTTTATTATAAAATAATAGTCTTTACTAAGTAGAGAGTATTTTTACTATATAATAATAGTCTCTATTAAGTAAAGAGTATTTTTATAATAGTCTCTACTAAGTAGAGAGTAATTTTACTATATAATAATAGTCTCTATTAAGTAGAGAGTATTTTTATAATAGTTTTTACTAAGTAGAGAGTAATTTTACTATAGAATAATAGTCTTTACTAAGTAGAAAGTATTTTTACTATATAATAATAGTCTCTACTAAGTAAAGAGTATTTTTACTATATAATAATAGTCTCTATTAAATAGAGAGTATTTTTATAATAGTCTCTATTAAGTAGAGAGTATTTTTATTAAATAATAATAGTCTTTATTAAGTAGAGACTATTTTTACTATATAATAATAGTTTTTATTAAGTAGAGACTATTTTTACTATATAATAATAGTCTCTATTTAGTAGAGACTATTTTTACTATATAATAATAATCTCTACTAAGTAAAGAGTATTTTTATTATAGAATAATAGTCTCTACTAAGTAAAGAGTATTTTTATTATAAAATAATAGTCTTTACTAAGTAAAGAGTATTTTTATTATAGAATAATAGTCTTTACTTATAGTCTTTATTAAGTAGAGAGTATTTTTACTATATAATAATAGTCTCTATTAAGTAAAGAGTATTTTTACTATAGAATAATAATCTCTACTAAGTAAAGAGTATTTTTACTATAAAATAATAGTCTCTACTAAGTATTATTAAATAGAGAGTATTTTTATTATAAAATTATAGTCTTTATTAAGTAGAAAGTATTATTCTAATAGTCTTTATTAAATAGAGAGTATTTTTACTATATAATAATAGTCTTTACTAAGTAGAGAGTATTATTCTAATAGTCTCTATTAAGTAAAGAGTATTTTTACTATATAATAATAGTCTCTATTAAGTAAAGAGTATTTTTATTATAAAATAATAGTCTTTACTAGGTTTTATTAAATAAAGAGTATTTTTACTATAAAATAATAGTTTCTACTAAGTAGAGAGTATTATTCTAATAGTCTTTATTAAGTAGAGACTATTTTTACTATATAATAATAATCTCTACTAAGTAGAGAGTATTATTCTAATAGTCTCTATTAAGTAGAGACTATTTTTACTATATAATAATAGTCTCTATTAAGTAGAAACTAGTTCTACTATATAATAATAGTCTCTACTAAGTAGAGAGTATTATTCTAATAGTCTTTATTAAATAGAGACTATTTTTACTATATAATAATAGTCTTTACTAAATAGAGAGTATTATTTTAATAGTCTTTATTAAGTAGAGACTATTTTTACTATATAATAATAGTTTCTATTATGTAGAGACTAGTTCTACTATATAATAATAGTCTTTACTAAATAGAGAGTATTATTTTAATAGTCTTTATTAAGTAGAGACTATTTTTACTATATAATAATAGTTTCTATTATGTAGAGACTAGTTCTACTATATAATAATAGTCTTTACTAAGTAGAAAGTATTTTTACTATATAATAATAGTCTCTATTAAGTAGAGAGTATTTTTACTATATAATAATAGTCTTTATTAAATAGAGAGTATTTTTATAATAGTCTCTATTAAGTAGAGAGTATTCTTATAATAGTCTCTACTAAGTAGAGAGTATTATTCTAATAGTCTTTATTAAGTAGAGAGTATTTTTACTATATAATAATAGTCTTTATTAAGTAGAGAGTATTTTTACTATATAATAATAGTCTCTACTAAGTAGAGAGTATTTCTATAATAGTCTCTACTAAGTAGAGAGTATTATTCTAATAGTCTCTATTAAGTAGAGACTATTTTTACTATATAATAATAGTCTCTACTAAGTAGAGAGTATTTTTACTATAAAATAATAGTCTCTACTAAGTATTATTAAGTAGAGAGTATTATTCTAATAGTCTCTATTAAGTAGAGACTATTTTTACTATATAATAATAGTCTCTATTAAGTAGAGACTATTTTTATTATAGAATAATAGTCTCTATTAAGTAGAGAGTATTTTTACTATATAATAATAGTCTCTACTAAGTAGAGAGTATTTTTACTATATAATAATAGTCTCTACTAAGTAGAGAGTATTTTTACTATATAATAATAGTCTCTATTAAGTAGAGAGTATTTTTATAATAGTCTCTACTAAGTAGAGAGCATTTTTACTATATTATAATAGTCTCTATTAAGTAGAGAGTATTTTTCCTATATAATAATAGTCTCTACTAAGTAGAGACTATTATTACTAGAGACTATTTTTACTATATAATAATAGTCTCTATTAAGTAGAGACTATTTTTATTATATAATAATAGTCTCTATTAAGTAGAGAGTATTCCTTCCCGAGGGGAAGTCATCATCCGCCCTGCCTCTGCCGAAGATGGTGTATAAAAAGAGGGGATTTGAGAAGGTTGGAACTCATGATTTTGTCATGGGGAGTTGTGTTCAGACGGATTGGATAATGACGAAGAAATTATAGATGAGACGCTGTGATAATGTAAGTTCCCATCTCTCAGAATGCAACACTGAAACTGAATGATGAGAGGGAATATAGAAACATTCAACGATTAGATTTTGAAACGTATAGCACACACGATTGAAAGCGCGCAGTCACAGTAGAGTTTTCAATTGACAATTTGAAGGGAGACAACAAGTACTGCAAGATATCTCTTCAAGAGAAGGGTTTGTTCCCTGTCAAACAAGAAAGGAAGAACTGGGTAATACACAAGAAATATGAGTGGAACTCACGCCGAAGTAGCAGCCAATATCTCGAAAGATCAAGCTCAAAAGAGAGGGGACGGGGGCTACTGACGAGGTCTCAAATGGATTGTAACAGTCTTATCAAGAACAATTCGCAAAACAAAAGTATGCATCTCTTATACACGGCTTGCACATTGAATATGTTTTAGAGCAAAGTATCATAAATCTGTATTACCGTGACCTGAATGCTCTAACTTCAAAGGAAAACAGCATTAAGCAGTAAATAGGTTCAAAACAAAGGCACATCACAAGCACATCACAAGCACAGGGAAACAAAAGTATAAAAAAGCTTAGCTGGGAAAGTCTCACTATTATCTAGGACTGATAAACACACGCCCACCACATCGCGTCCCCAGTCATGTCCAATCATCGCTACATCTCCCCTGAATAACCGAAACGCCTGAAAATGCATCAATACATAATTCACCCCATCAAGAAACGCCCATTCCTCCATTACCACTACGTTCCGGGCTCCAGAGCCGCATCACAATCCTTGATAGAAACTGCATCAACGGATCGCGAATTTGTAAAGTCACAGTTGTTGCACTCAGCATGGTAGCAGCTGCTACAAGTGCCAGTGCCATGTCCCTTTGGAGGAAGTTGAGTCTTGACGCCGCATTTGCAGCACTCCATGTAGTGGGCTGGCATATTGATAAGTTTTCAAGAGACTGGAGGTGTTGAAAAGGCGATTGGTGTCTCTGCTGAAATATCGAGCTTAACTGCCTAGATCTGTCTTGAAGTTAGTTGGTGTAAGTTGGTGTTGTAGTTGGGCTGCTTGCCTGAGAGGGTGATGAGAAAGTCTTTGTCAAGGCGTAATAGCAGTACTTGATCTTGTATGTTGGTAAATGAATGTGTTCCAAGATTGTTTTGCTTGACCACTATTCAGAAAGGTTGTTGTTTAGGAGATGAAAGGTTGGGAGGTTAGGAGGGAGGGGGTGCTCTTTTAGGGAAATACTTTTTAGGCCAGGCCTGAGAAACCTTGTTGTGACTATGAAGATTGAGGGAAAAGTGTAAGTGAATCAAAATTTGGTAAGAAGATAGCGTTATCAAGAAGATATTCACTTTGGTAATGAGCCTGGTGTGGCTGTCAGGCTGTATTTCAATGTGCCTGTAAATCTAAAGAGGTAAACAGTAAGGGCAACTCAACTTTTGGCTACCGGCTATCCAAGAAAGGATTCACTTTGAGAATGAAGGTAGGACCTGTCAAGTATCTTGGCTGTGATCTAGCACGTGCTTGTGAATATGATCTACCAATGGGATTCCCGATGGAAGCATAGAGTTATTCATCAGGTTGCGAAGGGGGTGGAGCGAATCAACTTGGTGGTGAATTCTGTAGCCACATTTGAACGAGTGAAGCAACTCAAGAAAGCTTAAATTAGTGTTTCTACTAGTTTGGTATAGTAAAAAGAACAGAAGCCTTGAATTTCTGGGGCTGAACTATGGAGAGGACAACACAGGAGGGGAAGAAAAGAGAGAGTGAAACTCCAAACTCTTCTCTCTGAGCTACGCACTTGCGTTTTAGATGCCAAAGTCGCAACAGAAACCCTTAGATATGTACCCGAAATGGATACTTGAACTTTGTTCAACTTACTTTAGTATTCTAATAAATGTTGCTTACAAAAGTCTCCAGTCTCACGCGGGATAAAAAAGGTGATAGGACCTATACAAACTTACCCCTAGACTTAAAAGGAGGCTCACATTTCAGCGTTCTAGAAATCATAATCACTGCTAATTAATCAAATCTGAATCTGTATATTTTTTATGTACTTTTGCGACCACGTTGTGCTACGCTATACACATCTTAAAAGCTGCAACCTTTTTTTTGGGGGGGGGGGGGGGGGGTTGGNGGGGGGGGGGGGGGGGGGGTTAGCACAGGTCCTCAACTCTTTCTATCCACCAAGGGGGTGCACTCGTTCGTAAGAATATGCTTGGTGCTTAGGAACACTATATTATGAAAACAAAAGTTTTAACCGCTTCCTGAAAGAAGCTGCTTTCTATATCCATGATTTCTGCCCATTTATTTAACCTATTCTTGGTCGTTTTATTTTCTGTGTTTTGATGTTGGAAAGCACGAAGCATATTCTCACGAACGAGTACACCCCCGGTGGCCCATAGACTATCAACCCAAACATCCCAGACCAGCGTAATTTAATAGCTGAAACTACTAGAATAATCACGCAGAAATACCTGAAGTAGCAAAATAATTGGCAATTTCTAAACAAAGCATACCCGCGCCAACCATCTCCCCCAAGCCCAAGCAATCGAGACAGTATAAGTAAACATCCCCCAAGCCTCCCTCTCCACACCCTCCTCGACTGAAACATCCTCCCAGGTTCTACTCATCCGACCACCCAAAAGTCGTTTCATTAACCATGAGAAGTGGATGTTTACTGACGGCAAGCTTATTGAAGGGGGGTCCGCGGACCAGATCACCATGAATCTCTCGTAGCGAATTGGGAGACCCCAGTCGTTGAAGTTCTTACTTTGGATAGCTGCTATAAAGACCGCATTATCAGGCTCGTTATGGCAGGTTGTGTTGGAGCGGGCACAGAGGTTGAGTTTTGGGAAGGGGGTGGTTTGATGCCATGCTGAGCGTTCTGTGTATTTCCCGGAGTGTAACTCTTCCGCTGTTGGACCTTGAAGACAGGATTTTTGGAGGGGATTGGTTACATTTGTGGTTGTGAGACCTCCTCCTCTGGGTTTTGCGATTGTGCGACTGGTAGAATTGAGTTCGTACTGGATGTAGGAGGTCGATGGAGATGGCGAGAACATGGCCCAGTTCTTTTGGCCAGCTCGGTGATTGTTAAATAGGAGATTAGAGGGCCTAGACCAAGACATTTTGATGAGGAGGATAAGTGGTCGTTGAGTTGTAGATAGAGGGGGCGGAGATCTAAAGCCCAGAGGCCAATGTAGGCATATTGAGATCTAAAAGAAGTCAATGTTTGATATGAGGAAAGAAACATTGAGCAACAACAAGGAAGCAAAATAGAAGGACGAGCGGCAGAACAGCTTTTCTTGAGAAGGGCGCAATCATCTTGACCGTCGCACCTGTACGGATACGCGCCTCGAAAATTGTGAGAACTACGAGGGACCTGGCTCGCGATACTTATAACAATTACGGGATTGTTGTCTTTGACTCGGGGCCCTGGAAGAGCGACGTTCAAAGGCCAGGTATATCGATTGTGGTGCCACCAAGTTTTGAGGGACTACAATCTATTAATGCAAATCATCCCCTCTTGAGAGTAGTACAAATCCAGTTTGTCTATGGTTCACTCACTGAATTGGTTAGTTTATTAAGCGGTGGACCTCGATAGCTAATAATACTTGTAAAGAGGGATCATTTCTAGGTAGATCCTGTTAATATTCGGTAAATTTGCAACATTAACAATAGTTGAAGGGTTGTATTTCGATTTCGAATTCACAGGCACAACAGTGTTTCCTTCTCTCCAGAAAACCAACAAAGACCAAGAGTCCCCGAGGCCAAAGGAGTCCTCGCCAGGATTAAGTTTTCTACCAGCGATCACTTCATCTAAAGCTGGACCAATTTCGTTGCTTGTGAGAGTTGACAATGAAGAGTATGCAATCTTTCCAAACGCAACATCAATCGCGAAGGTACGCTACGATGAACTTGACCCACTTGAACGCCATTACATAGCACCAATTGCGAAAGGCAATCGAACAGCAGTTTTGCAGGTTAACGGCATATATATCGATGGAAATGGCCGGTTACTCCAGCCATTGGAGACTAGAACGAACCCATTGGCGGATGACAAGACAACAAGCAGGGACCCAAGTGAAAAGAGGTTGGAGATAGTAACCGATTTACCAAGAGCCATGACAGGATCGGTGGGGCATAAAGATGTGACCCCTGGTCATGAAGTTCTTTGCGGAGTAATGGGTTGGGATTACCTTCTGGGTGAGATATTTGATGCAGACCATGTTTCTATAGACTTAGATGGGATGTGCTTGCCACAGGATTGCAGCAGTGGAAGAGGGAGCCCGCTTGGACTTTCTGATGTCTTCTTTCGGAGGTAGGATTCGTGCTTTCCGATCGCTAACAGCATCAAGTGGCCCACTGGGATCTGAACAGTATGAACAGCCTTGGCTCTTTGAGGAATATGTTCATAATGTTATGGTATGTTTGAAACTTCAAGCTGATAATGCCCTCGCTTATTCGCCTTGTCATAGGTAATGAACCTGGGGAACTCAGATTGGGAGTCGTTCCAAACGTATAGCCAAGAATACAACAAGTCAATCCGGGATCTCAGTGTGGCATTTGAAGATACATAAGTGTCCCCGATTCAAAGAATTCGAAGATTGGCCTATCCCGTATACTCAGCAACAGCTGTGTACTTTCTGAATGCCGATTCTTCCCCAAAAACGACTGGCGGGGTCCCCATATTCGTCATGAGACCATTACGAGGGCAGCTCGAAGGCACAACGCATGCCGTAGTTGAACCGCTTCGAAAGAATGGAGACAAGTCGGTGTCTTGGCTTGATACTTCCGGTTGGCTAGACACTAATGTGGACTTTGAGGGCAGTGCCGAGAACCAGGATTTCTTCCTTAATGGTTGTGTTTCCACCCCAGAACCCCGCATTGTTTCTTACAGGCAGATTCTAATTCTGATCCTAGAGAAGAATGCGGCGAAAGGGTGGCGATTAACGCAGCGGGGCAACCAAAGAGTCGCGATCCTCCTCCATTTGCATGTCTGTAGATTGTTGGCTCGCGATGCAGAGAAATGCGCCTTCCTACCGCCTGAGATCTACCAAGGTAAGGCAGCAGATGCAAAGACTGTGCGATTCGAAGAGTATATTGAGGGCGAACGACAGCGTAAGCTCAAAGGGCTGCTTTGGGAGGAGTGAGGCTCTGTTTATGGTAGGGCTAGGTCGACGTTGCAGGGTGAGATTGAGGCAGAGGGATTGGAGGAAAGGAGCAAAATGTGTTATATTAGAAGGAATATGGTTTCAATGGCGGTTCTGGACGTAGATTTGTGAGCCATGTTGACTGTCGTATGCCAGAAGCTTTTGATTGTGTTTACGTTGTAAGAAAGTTGTTGATGGCCCTCAAGCTGTTCACCCTGTTTGGACAGCTGGCGCTAATGTTCGGTGCAGTGAGCGGCGCTAGACCCTGGAGTACCACGGTGGTACCTGTTCTTAGAAAGTCTAAAGACAAGACCTGAGGGTTCAGAGAGACTCTAAGATCCAGAAATCTTCTAAAAAACAGTAAAGAATTTGCAGATAAAGAAAATAAATAAAAAATAGAGAAGAGCTTCTCGTACTGAAGGTTGTTGTACGCAGGTTTTTTGCAGGTCAACCCGAAGCACAGCCGATAACCCCCCATTCAGCTACGGCTACATCATCACTGTAAGCTTCTACCTAAGAAAAGAAAACTACAAATCAACCTCTCCCACCTTCCAACTACGACACCACCAAAATCCCTTAATCCCCTCGATTTTCCCTTCAAACCGACCATGGACTAAACAGCCGAATATCAGAAGAGACCCGGCTATCTCTTTCATTGCTTCACTCCTTGCGCTACGGCACATGTATTGATATCGGTAGTCCTTCTTTCCCTCTCTCGCCCAATCCACCGGCTCTGCCTTCCACCAAAAGCCTGCACGCAACCTTTCACGAACAAGCCTCGTCGAACCTCAAATCCGAGTCATCATCGCGAATTTCAACCATAGCCCTCGAAAACGGAAAGCAATTCGTGAGAATTGTGTTGCAATGGCTTCCAAAGGCAGTGGTCATTTGCAGAAGCCTAGCCTCATCGACCGCCGCAAATCCTCAACTCTCCACTACCAAACCTTCCCTACTCCTCCTCCAAAATCTCGGGGAAGACCACCAGTATCATCACCCACAAATTCATCAGGCAATCCAGATGGCTCTGCCAATCCGCCACACCACGGTGGCGAGGAGGACGAGAATCACAGCTCCCCTCTTCCTACACGCCAACTCGCAATCCTCGCCGTGATAGCCTTAGCAGAACAGACAGCATTCAATTCGATATCGCCTTACCTCCCAGAAATGACCTCGACCTTTCCCGAAGTGGATGTGGAAAGCTTGGGGCTTTATGTGGGCATAATCGGGTCATCATTCGCGTTGGCGCAATTTGCGACAAATTTCTTCTGGGGATGGCTAAGTGACAAGATAGGAAGAAAACCGGTGGTGATGATAGGAACGGTCATGACGGCGGCATGTTTCGTTGCCTTTGGCTTCTGTAGAACACTTTGGCAAGCTGTTTTGGTCCAGGCTTTCATGGGTCTGGTCAACGGAAATCAAGGAGTGGTGAGTACGTGCTTGGGTGAGATTACGGATCGAAGTAACCAGAGCAAAGCCTTTGTGTACCTTCCCGTGATATATGGAATTGGAGGCATAACTGGTCCGGCTTTAGGGGGCTTACTGGTTTCACACAAGAGCTCCTATCCGTACCTGTTACCAAATCTCTGCTCCGCAGTGATCTTGGTTATTGATCTTGTTCTAACGGGCCTCTTCTTGGAAGAGAGCTTGGAAGAAGCAAAAGAATTACCCTCACTTCAAAAGAGAGTCACTCACCTTTTCAGCTGGATGTGGCAATTTGCGGGGGGTGCTCGGCGTCCAACTTATCTTCGTAGACACTTGCATCGAGATACGCGACATCGACACTCACGGCACCGAGTTGATGGAGCAATGGATGAAGTCACGGATGATTCTTCATCAGACATCGATAGCGAAAATCACTCTTTGATTTCAGCCCCTGATCTACTTCCTCACAACAATGGCCATCTTGGTAAAGAAATACTCAACCGGAATACGATGCTCCTCTTAGGCACGTATCTTATTTTCCAACTTTCGAATATTTCGTTCAATTGCTTATACCCCATTTTCGGAGAAGCACCAACCCCCACAGGTCGTGAACTCCAGACCTCGGAGATAGGCCTATCACTTTCTTTCGCGGGAATAATTACTATTGTCTTTCAAGTTGGCATCTTTGGCAGGCTGAAGGAGAAGATGGGCAATAAAGCAACATACAGGGCGGGTCTGTTCTTATTCTTCGTTTCTATGATGATAATGCCTTGGGTAGGGTATAGGGATTCCCCAGCGCCTTTTGGCTGGGGTTCTGGCGAAACGTGGTTGTGGCTTGAACTTGGATTCGTGTTACTTTTGAAGACGGTCGCCGCGGTTGGTGGGTTGACAAGTGCACTTTTACTGGTATTTGACATTCCCTCTGATGACACCATTGTATTTGACTCGAGACTAATTTAATTTCTAGATCACCAACTCAGCACCCAATCACTCGGTTCTCGGTACACTCAACGGCCTTGCCCAGACCCTTTCCGCTGCCGGCCGCGCTCTAGGTCCCTTCGTCTCGGGTGGCCTCTTCTCGCTCTCGACTCGAGTTCAACCCAAAGGCGAGGCCCTGGCATGGGGTCTCTTTGGCGGTATCGCGTTTATCGGTTGGCTTCTTAGTTTCGGTATCCGCGGTGAAGAATTAGAAGGCGCCGATTGGGAGGGGAGTGAGACACAAGATGAAGATGATGAAGAAGAGAGCGACGCGGGGATTGATCGCAGATGAGATTTGCCATTTTTGGTTTTGGGACGGAGCATAGGCGTTAAAGAAAGCATAATAGGGGAGTCCATGGGATAAATGAATAAAGGGAATAAACTGGTGGTGTTGGTGATTAGAGCGAAATGACTTGGGGATGGGGATTAGATATGTATTACATACTAGTGGATAAGACAGCCTGTACTATGAAGATGAGAACGAATAAATGATGAATATTTCAGAAGCGTTTCATGGTTGTTTATTTCTGTTTTGTTTCGGGGTCTTCCGCTCCCAATCACGGAAAATCAGTTATATTGTATAAAAGAACGGTAAGTTCAGATGGATTGAATCTACACCTTAATGGGATGGGTTTGTCTACGTTAGAAGAGAAAGATTTCGAAAAATAAATTTCGCCGAGTAGCTCTATCGAAGATTCCCACCACCGTGCGCACAGGCTAGAAACAGTAGAAAACACACTAAAAGTCTCTAACTTCTTCTAATAATTATAAAACAAAGCTTTTACAAAGTTCTTTAAAACTAAGTATAGATGTTTAGATACTTAAAGCTTCTTAGCCTTTTTCTATTATAGTGTAACTTATAGTATATCTTAGCTCTCTTAAGAGGATTTAATAGTTAAGATACGAAGACTTAACACCTATACGCAGTATATTCTACGAACCTCTAGTAGTCCTATCTTATCCCTAGGACTGTCTATAGAGCTAAGTTTAAGTTAAAAGGTAACGTAGTAATACCTCTTTTTTTATAACTATTAGAGTTTTAGACCTCTTAACCTTCTATAAAGAAGAAGAAGCTACGTTATATATAGTAATATACTAGATATTAGTAAAAAAGACCTATATAGCTTATTTACTTAATAGTAGTATCTATAGACTACTAAAACGAACTAATCGAGAAAGCTCTTAAAGTCGATTCTATATATCTACTAATACTAGAGGACTTCTACTCTAGATATACTACGGAATTATTATAATAGTATGTCGTTATCTTAGATAGCTAGGAGTACCTGCTATATATAAGGTTTTAGTAGTTATTATCTTATATTATCTGTTTTAGGAAGGTTATATAGGTTTAAGCTTTTATATTAGCTAAGGTTATTCAGTTTCAGACTCTTTTATACTATCTAAACCTCTTATATATAGTAGCCTACTCCTAGAGTAGAGAGGGATAGTTTTTCCTTTTCTTCTATATTAAAGCCTAGTATTTATATATATTATTTAGTCTTAAACACACTCTTATATACCTCTTCTTCTATAGTATATATTTCATACTATTATATAAAAAGAAAAAACTCTTCTTTACTAGTAATAGTATTTATAATATCTCTTTAAGCTTTTTATTACTTTTATTTCACTTTAGGCCTAAATCAGTCTATTATAATAATATCCTTAAATAGCTAGGATTCTAGAGATCTCCTAGACAGCTAGTAATACTAGGGTTTAGTATCTATATAGACAGCTAGTAAAAAGCGTATTTTATACGTTAAAAAAGCAGGAATACACTATATACTCTAGAGGCTTCTAATAACCCTCTCTATATAAGGACTACTATATATAGGTTTAGTAAATAAGTCGACTATTACTAAAAAGTCATTATAAAGGCTTCTGAATCTAATCTTACCCTCTCTCCCTCTCTACTAAATCGACATTATTATGTTAAATTTCTAAGAGACTTTAAGTCTCTCTAAACCAGCTCCGCTATAAGATGTTAAGTAATAAACACCTTCTAAGGCTACCTCTCTTACTAAAAGACACCTTTCTAAAAGCTATCTAAATAGCATTTATATACTAAGATCTAGAAGATCTTAATAAAAGAATAAAGATAAGTAAGACTTCTTAAATATAGACTAGATATAGTTAGTTATATAAGCTTTAGAAGTAGAAAATTAAGAAACAAAGGATTAACTAGCTAAGCTAGAAAAGAGAGTAAGTAAGCTTATATTTTAAAGTTAACTCGCTTTACCTCTAAACCCTTCTTAATTAAACCCTCTTCTACTTCTAAGCTCTAATTTATATCTCTTTTAGTAAAGGGACGTAGCTACCTCTAATATCTTCTAATATTCTATCCTTATCTAATATAGTACTAAAGCTCTTTTAAATACCCTCTAATCTTAATAAAAAAGTAAAATAACTAAAAAGATTAAACCTTTAAATAATAGTATTTTACTTATATACTAATAATAGAAGATATTAATATATAATAGACTCTTTATAAATACTAATTATTATAACTCTCTTCTAATCTAAAAAGCCCTTATTTAGAGTACGATAACTGAACTAGCTAGGAACTACTTAGAGCCTAGATATAAGTTAGAGTTAAACCTTGCTTTTAAAGATTAAGAAGATATAGTTACCTTTTTAGATACCTACTTTTTAACTAGTTACGAAATAGAGAATGCTTAGAACGCTTTTAGATCCTTATAAATAAGATAAGAAGACGTTAGAGAAACTTTTATTAATTTTAAAAGTCGCTTTTTAAGTACGGCTATACTTAGAGGTATACTAGAATCAGAATAGTTCTTTTAAATATAAGATAAAATTACACTATAGCTTTAAAACTTAGCTACTTTAAAAAAGAGATAATAGAACTATAACTTTATTAAAATAATAGCTAATCTTTTAGCTTTAGATAAGAAGACACGCTAAAACGCTAAGTTATATACTTTAGTCTAAAATACTCTCTCTTTAAACTCTTTATAATCTAATAGCGAATCTTCTACTACTTCTAAAGTAGAATTAGAATCGGAAGATAAATAAGTCCTTAAGTACTCTAATAGAAATAAGGTAATATAATAACTTCGGTATTAACTTTAATTAACTAGCTAGAACTACTCCTTTTATTATCCTAAACTTTAGATAGTGTTTTTAATATTTGGTAATAAACTCTTTTAACTAGCTAAAACTACTCTTTTTATTATCTTAAACTTTAAATAGTAAAAACTCGATAATCGAAAACAACTTCGTTTTTAACTACCTAAAACCCTACTAACTCTAGTATAGAGTCTTATAGTCTTTATATACTTTACTTTCTTTTACTTCTAGCTAGACTAGAAGTTCTTTTTATTCGAATTTAACTTAGATATGAATTAATACGCTCTTAAAGTAAGCTCTTAGCTAAGTTATTACTACCTCTTAACTAAACGACTTCTAACTCTACTCTAAATTCGCCTTTAAGTTTACTTTAAACTTTTTCTAACCTACTAGCTAGGTTAGACTATACTTTTTTAGTAAACGCGAATACTTACTTTAATATTAAAGGATTAGAAACGAAATCTCTCTTTTTATAAGTATCTATAAATTAGTTTAGTTACGATTTAGACCTAAAGTTAATATCTTGTCTTACTTATAATAAAATATAATTAATCTTTAAACTAGGTTAGCTACGATTTAGACTTTAATCTACCTTCTTACTTATAATAAAATTAATAAATATAACAAATACTTTAACCTTAATAATAATACTATAGTATCTCGATTTAACTCTAAATAATAAGAGAGATAGACTTAAGAATAAGTCTTTTTTAAGAGAGAGAGATATAATAGTATACTATTATCCTAGATAGCTAGAAGTACCTACTATATATAGGGTTTTAGTAGTTATTATCTTATATTATCTATTTTAGAAAGGTTATATAGGTTTAAGCTTTTATATTAGCTGAGGTTATTCGGTTTCGAACCCTTTTATACTATCTGAACCTCTTATATATAGTAGCCTACTCCTAGAGTAGAGAGAGATAGTTTTTCCTTTTCTTCTATATTAGAGCCTAGTATTTATATACGTTATTTAGTCTCGAACGTACTCTCATATACCTCTTCTCCTATAGTATATATTTCGTGCTATTATAATTATATATAACTCTAAGAAAGTAAGAGCTATATACTAACCTAAGATTAGAGGTAATATCTATAGTAGTTATTCTATATAGTCGGTATATATTATATTTAAGTTAAGAGAATTACTAGAAGAGGTAAAGGACCTCTAGTAATAGTAATAGAGTAATTAGAAGAGGCCTAGGTAGTACGAATAAAAGTATAGACGTAGAAGGGTTTTTATAACTAGATAATAGATCCTCTACTATTTATATTAGTAGATATTTAAAGTATATTTAGTAGTACTTCGATAAAGTAGCGAGATACTCCTTAGAAGGTATAGAACTATAGAGTAGAGAACCGATTCTCTAGTAGTTATAGAGAACTGATTCTCTACTATTTATATTAGTAGATATTTAAAGCGCGTTTAGTAGCTCTTAGATAAAGTAGCGAAATACCTCTTAAGAGGTATAGAACTATAGAGTAGAGGGAATAGAAGATAGAACTAGGAAACTTAGATTAGAGATATATTAGAGAATAGTTCTATATAAGATAGTATACTAGAAGACGATTATTATTAGTTCTAGTGTTTTAGGTTTCTCTGCCTAATCTATTATCCTATTCTGCCTTAACGATCCTTCTCCTTCCTACCTCTATTTTGAGGCTATCCTGCCTAATCCTATTCTAATATATTACTTCTTCTAGCTACTCCGATCCTATTCTGAAATTTGTTCTGTCTATTCTTTTCTATTCGAGGTATCGGGGTAGCCTTTCCTAGCCTATAGAGAAGGCTAGGCAGGGTATATACTAGCCTTAAATATATTATTTATAGTGTTATTAGTGGATTTAGCGGGAGTGGTACTACCTGAGAAAAGTATGTAATATTAGAAGTAGTCTCTAATTAGTATCTAAAAACAGGGGTTTTACTATAGTAAATTAAGTACCTAGTAGAGTACTTAATTTAGTACTATTTAAAAGGACTTAGAAGGTAAGTGAGTTATTACTAATCTACTAGAATAAAATTTAGGTATAATATCTCGTCTTTTAGTAGCTTTGATAATATTATTGTTTTTAATACTTCTTGAATTAGTTTATAATAATAGTACTTTTTATTGCTTTTTGCTTGTTTTAATGCTTTTTACTTATATACTTCCTATCCTGTTCTATCCTCTCTAGCACCTCTCCTTACCTAGCTCTATCTTTTAGTCTTTCTTACCTCTTCTATCTAAATTTAGTATCTCTCTTATCTAATTCAGCCTAGCCTATAAGTGAAATTAGTCTATTCTCTCCTTTCCTGATAGAGAGGGGTAGTCTATCCTCTCCGGAGTGCTAGGCTGACTAAGGCGGGGAAAGCCAAAACACTGATTAGTTCTATATAGGAGAGAGCTAACTAAGCCCTTTTTATAAGAGCTATTATAAAGAACTAAATTAGTTATCTATAAGAATAACTAAAAACATTAAATTCGAATTAGAATAGAGGGAATAGAAGGAGATACTAAGCTATTACTAGGATATAAAGCCGGGAGCGTAGAGGTATATATATAGTAGGCCTAGTAATAAGCACTCTAAGGAGTGTATAAGCTACTTTTAGATAAAACCCTATAAATAATTACGTCTATATAGCGCCGGCTTTAGGCAGCTAAAAAGACTATTTGAATATAAAAAATAAAAATAAAATAAAAATAAAAAAGATTTTATAGTAGAATATTAATTAGTCTTTGAAATTATAAGTATAGAGTAAAAGTTATAACTAGAAACATAGATTAGAAATATACTCTTGTTTTAAAGCTCTACGTCTACTAGCGTTGTTGTGTTATAGTATAATATATAAAGCTTTAAAGAGAGTAACTTTTGGTGTATTTTCGGTTAATTTTAGCCTATACGTATAGAGTAATGACAACCCCTAGTGCTTCCGAGAAATACTTTTAGTCGGGATACATCTGGCTAATAATGCTCAACCCAAAGTGGATATGAGAGATTGCCTTTTTTTTTGTCGACGAAGTGTGCCAAATTCTCGGAAACTAGGCTCCAATTTTGGAGGTGTTCAACACTTAGGTGTATTTATTCTTAGGTGGTTTACTCGCCTAAAATCAGATTGATACCTCCTTTCCTTACTGGAAATCACGTCTCCCACATCTCAGCCAAAAGCAAAAGCTGCCTTGAGAAGGAAGCGTTGTTCAAACTAGCATGAGTCTCAAGTGTCACTTACTCAGCAATAATCTCCAAGACCCCCGCCACGGTTTTGGAAGATAGACACAGGATGTTGAACTAACAGCTCTTTTGTAGAAGAGCCCTAGGTGAGATTGGGTAGCAAAGGACTATTCATGCACTCCTCGACCACCTTCCTTGCAAAAGTCGGAAGTATACTTGCGTGCCCCCTTTCTAACACGCTCTCAATCCCTCATCACGGTTGCAAACACAATCACAAAGACCACCTCGTCACTTCCGCACTTCCATCTTATGATCCGATCTACAGACCATCGGATGTTAAAATGCCGCAAGAATAGAGTGGAAAAAGAGGCAAAGCAAGACACCTCGAGGGGAAAATGCGAAAAGGGAAGCGCGAGACGAGAATCATGAAAAGTAGGCAGAAGTAAAGAAGGAAAGGAGGCAGAGAAAGTAGAGAGACTAGTTAAACCCACAGTGAAGTCGTCACTTACTTAGTATGGAGCAGATCTCCGCGTGATGGATGTAAAATGCGACGTGTGATAGTAACAAGAACCCAGAGAAGCGTTACTTAACAAACCTGATATTATTTTGTAAAACAGTGGATACTCGTTCCCAAGTTCCCAATGAAGCAAGAATGATTCCATCCTATCCCCGCTTCCATTCGGCCCCCAGATCTCCTCGGCACTTCTGACTCTCGGGATCCCAAACCTAGGAAATCCGGGATTCTCGATCTGACTAGACATGTAAGATGAAGGTAACAAGGAGTCCTCGATGGATCGAATGATACAACATCCGCATAATTCCCATCCCACACCTCCCATACTCTTCCCTTCCCTTACCCCCCAGCCACCCATGATATGCATTTACGACGAGCAAAGTCAGAGTCATCATCTTCGTCATTTTAAACATCGAACAAACGGGAGAGGCTTGGACTTGGACTGGGTTGTCGGGAAGGAGCGAGGTTTTCTTGCCTTCCTCTCCTTGTCCTTGTTTTCTTTTGGCGAAGGGTAAGGAATTCAAGTCCAGAGGGAAGCAGACGATGATGGCGCAGATATTGAAATGGACCCCAATGTTACTCTAAAAGAGGATGGAATAGAGCATAACGTTAGCATGGCGTAGGATATGCGAAAGCGAAGAACAACTTCCGCTTTTGAAATCTGTGCGGCAGTGGACAAGTCTGAATAACCTTTTTACTAAGCGCGTCGATGTGGGAGAAGGAAATGGTAAACCGGTTCGAGGGAGTGTACATGCAGAGGATGTTTTTGGAAGTGCCGTATATATATATAGGTACGTACTCTCTGTCAAGTCTGAAGAATACCATTAAGCTTTCTCTCGCAAAGACATGGTAGCGTATCAAACGTGGTTGTCCAACGAAACATCCGATTACCGAGGTCGGCGAGGTCATCGGAGGATCTCACTAATGAGATCTGCTGCACCAAGGTAACATGAGGTGAATCTTGCTGCGGCCGGCGCTTAAATGCGTCGTGTGGGTGTGGGAGTGGTGAGATTTATGCATGCACGTACTGCACATCTCCTCGTCCCCTCGCAAAACCCGGTAGGAGTCGAGAGGAATCCAAGTAAATTACCCAAACACCAAACCCTTGGGATATGTGTGGTCTAGTGACACGGCTTGCGCATATGTATGTTTGATGTTTCCAGAATGAAAAGAATATGCGAGGTGGGGGCTACCGAGTTGGCGGACCCTCCATGCAGCCACATCCGAGAGAAAGGTACGTACCTACTTTACATCACCTCAACCCCAACTCCAGAAATCGGATGGGGGCCATTTCTGCAATTCAGCCAATTGTTCAAGGCCTCACTCGGAAGTTTCAAACCAACATGCCAGCAGGGAAAGGCTATCTGATAGCTGGCTGTCAGAACGGAAGCAGCCGCAACCTGGAGGCTTGCTTAGTTGCCGTTCTTTTGGGGAAGCATCTCATTTCCTCAGAGAGGCATTCTCAACGAATGCAACTCTATGACGCATATCAGAATGTGGATGAAACGCACTCGCATTCTTTTCCTCAAATTGTTCTCGACATTTGGGGGCTAAAGTTTAGCACGAACGTAGAAATTAAATATGCCATCATACGAAGGGACGCATTGAAAAATATGACGAAGAGAAATGACATGAATGGTAGGTAGATGATATAATTTCGTTGGGTTGGATTTATTTATTTCTATCGTCCAATCCTCAAAGGCAGATTCGAGATTATAGGGAATCCCATGAAAAGTGATACAGCCAGAACCCAGGGAGGTAAGTCAAGTGATAGTCACATGACCATACAAGATCCCAGTGATGGGCTGCTCGAAGCAACCTTACCCTCCATCTTGTGTAACACATCAAGTCAGAAAGGTTACACATGTTGAACGTCCAATGTAGTACAACCAAGTTTCGACGAACCATTACGGTGTATTTAACCAGAGAAGTGAGTGACTTGAGAAACGTGCGTAAATTTTTGAAAGCAGAGTATATCTATAATGAAACAAAAGAGAAAACCCAAATATCGCGCTCGTCGAAGACGAGAAAGTAGGCCTCTTGAGCACATACTTGTACGCCATTTGCGCCCCTGCTCCTCCGCTTGAAATATTGTAAATGAATGTGATGCTCAATAAGAGGAAAAGAAATCCAGCAAAGAAACCCAACAATCGCCATGAAATCCTCAGCTCGCAAGCTTCCCTGATGGGCCTGACCCAAAGAAAGAGAAGAAAGACACATTCAACAATAGGAAATTAGAAAATAATAAAGAAAATGTATGTAAAAAGAAAAGCGCTGGGCGATGGTACACCGATTAGTAGCCGGTCGTAGTTGGAGGAGTCTCCCAGTGTCGTAGCATCTGATCAAGTGCCATTTTCCATTCGTAAGCAAAGCAAGCTGCCAGTTGTTGGGCTTCGTCAGGCTCAGGAACCCGACCACCCCACATTTCTGGTTTACTTGCTTCGACTGAGGCGTAAGCATCGATCATCTCACTATAGTTGAGATTAGTCAAGTCTAATTTGATAAAAACATTGGAGTAGGGGGACGACTTACTCATCCTTCGTTTTCACTAGTACAAGCCAGGCAAAGTTCCAACTGCGGTTGCTGTCTGGATCGTTGCTGACTCTCCACTTCGCAGCATCTAACAAATCACTGCTGAAAGGATAGTCCCGGGTGAGGTTTCGAAGTTCGCTCAGCAAGTTATTCGACGTCACATAGTAGGTCCAAGCAGAGGTCATTGGGCTTTGGAATGCCAGGGCATCTGCGTCAGATGCTTCAGCGGCGACTCGCTCTATACGGCGTAACTCCGTAAGAGTATTGACACGGTGAGTGTTGAGAGACTCAATGAGTTGCTGAGTGCTCTGCTGAAGATATGTTAGTCTTTGATATTGAGACCTAGGTATGCATCTTGACGTGGGAGAGTGCCAGAAACAAGACAAATGCTTCCAGATATCAAGCCCAACGAAAAGACTATACGAAGAACTTGATAATAGGGGCAAATAATAAGAAGGGTCAATTACGAATATGAGGCCATTACTCACATGCGTTGTGCGGCGAGAACTCCTGCTGCTAGAGCTGCTGGTACCATGTGGGCGTCTGGATTGACGGTGAGACATGATATAGAACAGTCGAATGTACTTTACACGAAGACTTTAGGTCAAAGTATTTGCAGGTTGCTATCCAAATCGCTTGCTCCTAGAATATATGACAGAGAACACAATAAAAAATGATGAGGTTCTTTGGATGATTTGATGAATGGAAAAAGGACCGTTAATATATAAAGAATTGGTCGTGGTACCGTGACTGTAAAAAGTATCTTAATATATCATAAGGCTATCTTGAAGTTTTGAGGCAAATTTTGTGAAGGTGACATCGGATCATACATGTTTCCAACGCTGAATGACGAGGAACTACGTAGGCAGCCCAGCCCCCAAACAGCAAAGGTGTGTAATAACCGGGACCGACTGAATAACTCATATGGACTGAGGCATCTCTCTACCATCTAGCAACGGCGTCCTGGGCCTTGTGAGGCACTGTACCACTTAGCATTCAAGCATGTGCTGCAATAAGAACCAGGGAGTATTCAGCTGTGAATATTAAGTATCCACTAGGACACTGGGAATCAATGACTGCTGGATTGTATGCGGGGACAGGAGCCAGGCAACCAATATAGATGGGCAGTGTAAGAGGATGGAGCATCTCCCGGAGGACTACCGAGTGTGATAATGGATAACTTCATAGGACAGGCTGACGAGGAGCCATGATGAACGAAAAGCCAAATTCGGGGTACGAGAGGCCGCAGAGCCTATTATCCAATAAGCACCCTGTAAATAGACGTTCGACTGGGCCGATGTACGTTTGACCCCCTTGATTCACACATAGGGCTGTGATGGAAGTTCATCATTCCGGCATATTTGACAATGTGGCAAACCTAATTCCTCCCTGCATAGCGCCACCTAACCATAATTTCGAAGATACTGGATGGCATTGCATTGTTCATTTTGAGCGGAATGCCTGGGGGATCGATAGGTTTTCTTCAACTTTTTGCTGGGCAAATCCGCCTGTCCCAAGTTGCAATTGGGCAGTGCAAAAGATTGTTGGAGTGCGATGAGTTCCTCTCCTAAGGATGAGATGTATGAAACCTCCTGCCATTGCTGGAAGTGGCTTCTGATATGCGGAGAAGGATTTTTAGTTCTGTACTTTAAAAAACCGAAGGACTGACAGGGACCACCAATGTGTCGTTTCGTAGCAAATGAGACTGCTGACCAGTAAGCAAACGTCCCCCACGGCATGTTTAGCCACAGCCCCCCAGCCTCGAATACGATTAATTTGTAGTGATTCGCTAATTGGGGTTATCGCCATATCCTCACGTCCAGTCTGTAACTCGGAGTCCATCTTGGGTAGGAGGTGATCAGAAGCGCGGGGTCTTTGAAATGGAACGATAATTGACCACTTGGCACGCTGTGGCCGCGCAGTGGTAGAAGCCCACTGAGGATGGATGGAGGAGCCGGTAGATAGCTGGGTAGGTATTATTGTGGTGGAGGCGGAGGCACATCGCGGGAGCGTCAAAACAGCTTGCATCTTCTTGTTTTCCCTTCCATCGGGTTGTAAATTTGCGTCACTTTGGGTAGTAGGGATCCCATAAGCGCGCATGTAGACGATCATGTACGACATCTCCGCCTTTCGGGGCCAGGAACGGTGCCGTTTGCCCACCCAACGCACGTTACCACGGCTTTAGCCACGCGGGAAACGCAGGAAACGTTCTTTGGTGGTTCTCTGTCGAATGTCGAGAGAGCTCACTCCGCTTCTTACATGCGCTTGGTGGATGGTAGGACGGAGAGATGAATTTGTCAATCTCGTCGGCGTGAACATGCTCCCGTTCGGGATTCATGTTCTCCCATGCGGCGATAGATACGGGCGTATCCCGGGTGCAGGAGAGCCATCGCAGAGCATTTCGGTCCCGGTCTGACCAACATACTCTCTGGAGCTGGCAAAAGAACGTCGTCGTCGTATCGTCGTCGTCGTGTCGTCGTCGTCTTCAATTGCTATATGAAGATACTCGTACATGTTGATTTGGTCAATTGGTGATCAGCCCCACAGCGTGGCCAGGTACGTCGATGAGGAGGCAAAGCATCAGCGCGCCAATGTCAGGAAGCTTGTTGCGATGCGATTCGCGATCTCCCACGACGCAGAATACGGCTACGGCGTAGGTACTGGCCGTATCAGTCGTATAGGGATCTCCGTGCAGGTGTTTGCGACGAGCCTGGCGTGTGTCCAGGCACCAATTCTCAGTCTCGCAGCGTGCCAGGTGGATGAGAATTGGTTGTGGTGTTGATGATGTCTAGCTGGGCTGGTGGTTGTTGGTTGTGCGAAAGAAAAAGAGTGCAGTGCGCCCTGTGGGTTTGCGTGAGGTGCCTTACCACGGCTAATGCGGTTAACATCCATAAGGATCCACTAAGTTCAACATTCCATTAATTTCCTCGACTTATAAATCCTCGGTCCTGTTTAATCCTCTCTGGGCTCCCTCTTCCCTCTTTTCTATATTAAAAACAGACATAGGCCCTCTTTTGGCGCTTTGGGTTCTTACTGCACACCGGTTTATCTTTTTTTGACTTTTACGGGATCAGCCTCTACGCAAGGTTCTGGATCGGAAGGAATGCCTTCTTTAAGCTTTAAAGGAAGGTCGAACTACGAGGATAGCTTCAAATACATGTTTTTGAGTTTTCAAGGGTCCAAGGCTTCTAGAGAGCATTTTAGGGCGGCGAAAATAACCCTCCTGGATATAGCACACCAGTAGCAATTCTGATCCTTAGGAAATGACATGAACAGACGGATGAACAACTCCGAGTTACTTTCAAAACGATTTTAGACGCTTGATTACAGGCTTCTTCTCTAGCGAGATGGATACCGCTTCTTCAATATTCCTCCTCTTATCTTTGATGTAGTAAGCTTTGTCCTACACGTTGAAGAATATGAGAAAATCGCAGGAGCTTGTCTTTTGAGTATCTAGCGTGAGGGGATCAAGAAAATGAAATGAACTTCTCTAAAGCTCAAAGAGAAACGAGTTCAATTGCTCCTAAAAAGGTTTCTTCTAGCGTTACGATTTCGTTGCAACACTCAATCACAAATGCTTCTCCCTCTCTTCCAACACTCTGCCAATCATTTTCAAGAATGAATGGGCGGATAAGCGCGTCATTAATCCTTGGTTCCCTTCTCTTTCAGTCTGGCTGGTTTAAAATTGAATCGAGTGGGTATCTCAACGGGGTAGCAAAATTAAACTGCATTATTCCTAATGTTTGCTTAATTCCTCCCTTCGAAATCACCATTACTTTCCCAATAACCCGAACAGGTACCGCTTAAAAATCGTAAACCTCTCTCAACCTTCCTCCGTCGTCCACTTCTTAGCCCCAGTCTTCTCCGTCAATAAATCAATAGGCACGCTAGCAAAAACCCGCGCTCTCTTCCCCACCGTCGCATTTCCCGAAAAATTCCCAAACCCCTCATACTTCCCCAAACTAGGCGGCAAGTCTTCAACTCTCGTTCCCCAAGCGCTCTCCGTACTTCCCAAAGTCAAAACCAACTCCTTACCCTCAGTGAAAAAGGAATGATCAAGCCAATTCTTGGTATATGGTTCTCCATCAAGGGTAGCAGATTGGATAAATATATTCTGGTACGCGGCATCGAAATGGATGTTTCGGATCGTGGCAGTTTTATTGGTGAGTGGTGAGGTGAGAGAGATGGATTCGAAGTAGGGCGGTATAATGAAATAGACATTTTGACCGGGGTTGGGGAAGAGACCCATCATTGAGAAAGCTACGAAAGCCCCCATGGCACCACTGTCGTCGTTTCCTGGGAGCCCGTCGTGGGTAATTCCGAAATATTTGGGTATGTAGAAATGTGATCGCTTGGCTGAAAGACCGGGACGACCAGCATAGTGGTATTGGAAAACTGTTAGGAATGCGGGTTCGTTACCGATGTAGGTTATTTCTTTATCGTGGATGTAATCTAGGCGTTTGACGAACTCGGAAGGGCCACCGAAGAGAGTGATCAGAGACGCCTGATCGTGCGGGACGAAGCTGTTCAAAGTTTAGCGAGAGCGTGAACACTTACTTGAATTGGAGACCAAACTTACAACGAATACTCCCAAATACTGCTTTCGAAAGTTTCTCCCGCTGTTCTCTGCAGTGAACAGACACTGTTGGGATTCGGATCGTTGTTACTACAGGTAAGAGGATCTTGAAATGCGAAAGTCTTGTTGAGATACTTGGGTTGAAGGAAGCCAACAAACCCAGTATCAGTACCATTCAGTTTTCCACCTTTCTGATCACTCTTGAAGAGATTCTTCCAATTGCCACTTCGGGCTATGTATTTTTCGATATCCGCTTCTTTCCCACCAAGCCCAGCCGCAATCTGAGTGATTGCGAAATCGTTGTAGCTGTATTCAAGAGTTCGAGATAGACTTCTCGTCATGGTACCTGTTCCTTTATAGTCAAAATCCTCCTTGGGGATATATCCAAGTGATTTCCATGAGTCAAGTCCACCTCTTCCTTCCACTGTCCAAAAGTAAGGCTCCACTTCTGCATCTTTGACCACTGCTTCATACCCGGCTTCCCAGTCAATTCCATCAGATATTCCCTTAAGATAAGCATCAGCAAGAACGTTGTCCGCATTAGATCCTCCCTGAGTGTATCCTTTGCATAAACTCATTCGGCAATCTGGTAGGTATCCCGTGTGCCTGAAGGTATCGATAAGTGATCGGACTTGTCGAGTGAAAGTGGCTGGGTCAAGAATTGTCAAGAACGGCATTTGAGAACGGAACAAATCCCAAATACTACATTGAAGACTAGGTTAGCCTTTTTCTCACCTATCGCAATTCTAATAGCGACTCGCTTTATCAATATTAAGAGTTTGAGCCTACCAGTAAAAGGAGTCAAAGTAGGGCTCAGAGCTCTCCCAAAGAGGATTCTCTCCAGTGTAATCTTGTGGGTTAACCATTGTGCGATAAATCCCAGAGTAAAAATTCTTCAAGATCGAGTCTGAAATCCCATTTCTGGAGACAACAATTGGACTAATCTTATCCTTCCACATTTGTCTGGCCACCGATTGTGTGGCATTGAAGTCAAAACCGGGGATTTCATTCTCAGCACTTGAGCAAGCTTGTTGGGTACTCTTGAGACTAACCCCAACTCTGGCCAAGATCCCTTCAGCCGGTGCGGAAGTAAAACGGATAAAAGAACCACCTGGTAGAGGATATCCATTAATTGATCGGGCGAGGGTTAGCTCTTTGACATCAGCACTAGCTCTTGTGTTGACGAAGATTCCGGTATCTCTAATGGGGGCTCCTTTGAAATCAGCGCAGAAATGCAAGACATAGTTTCCGATTCCAAAACTTGGAATGAATCGAGCACTTCCTGTCATTCTTCCCGAGGTCGCATCGATTTTCACGGTTCCATTGTCCTGTCGTGAATCGGAAAGATCTGTCAAATCCATCAATAGCAAAGGACTTGCAGCATTTCCCGAGGTATCGGAAGCGGGAAACTTGAACCTAAATAATGAAGTGTGGTGTGCAGTGGTCATTTCTGCCTGGACACCGCTGGTCAATTGGAGGCCGAAATAACCTGGCGATGCTTGAACAGAAGATTGGACGTATTTGACCTTTCTATCTAGCTTGGGGTATTTGCAACCATCGATATCATCTCCAGCACAGCTTGTGTAGGGAAACAGTGCAAAATTTCCGAGTGAGGGACTGCCGCCGGTACCGCTATCATGCATGCTGGAGAATCCAGTAATGTTTGCATCTTCAGTCGTGAAACCTCCTTGGTTCGATCCAGAATCCGTATCGGCAACTGCTTTTGCCATTCCTAATCTGATCAGAAAAGTGGTGGACGTTCTTGGAAAAATGCTCACCATATGGCATGGTAGCACCCGGGAACACGTTTCCTACAGCAAATTAGTTTCTACTCAGAAGGGTACAATTTGTAAATTGAGGGTATCCATACCTCCATTAGCACTTCCAATTAGCTGATCGACGTAGTCGAGAACATCATAGGTTCCATTTGTCGAGTTCTGGGCGAAAACAAACCCGAGAAACAATCCAAGGACAAAAGTTGGGAAAGTGAGCTCGCTTCTCATCTTGGACTTCAAAAATAGGGGCCCCAAGGTCGATTGAGAATCGTTAGTAATTTGATTCTCACTGGAAGTCGTGGGAGAGGAATTCAAAAAGGAGACAGAAAAGAAGGTAAAACGGGAGGGGTAGAGGGGTAATTTAAAGCCCCGAGTCGGGGATTCTATCAACAGTAAATGAGCAGACGTTACATGGGAAGCTTAATTGAAATTACGATCTACTGCAAGCTATCATCTGCGTCATTCACAGCGAGGTGAACGTTGTTGAGAACTTAATTAAGAAGGTGGTATGGGGGTACAGGATGTACAAATATGCAAGGCGATAAAGTCTCAGCCATACAGAGCTCCCTGAACGAACGAGCTAGTGGAGCGAAGAAGGGTTGTACCCCACATACAGGCTGTGGTGATCCGGGGCTTTATCTACCGAGTACTGTACCTTGCAGATACCCCTCCCCAAATGACCAAGTTATATCCTTGTAGGTTAGGTGCTTCGTGACCGAAAATTGCTGATGATAAAGTCAGATGTGACTTGCGAACTTGGTGTTTGAAACATTTATAAAGTCTTTGAAGATTATTTCGTGGAAAGATTAACGAAAGGGTTTTATTTATGGGCGCCGATATTACCGGTGGCATCGAGGGGGTCTACGATAATAATCGTATCTGATTAAAGTAACCTAATAATATATTGGATTTCTAACAATGACGATAAATAATTGATAATCGGCGGGAAATAGTTAATACGGCTAAGAGCTAATAAGAAGACTTCATCTAAATATTATTATAAAGTTATATATTTTCTAAATATATCGTAACTTTTAAGTTATAAATATTGTATAACTTAGAGATTTATGAGGCTTTTTTATATTAATAGAAAAAGTAAAATTTAAATAAGTAAAAAATATAGTTTTTAAATAAATATAAGCTATATAATATTTTTTTTAGTACTACTAGATTATTAAAATTTGAAAAATAGAGCTCAATTTACTCAGGGGATAATACTGAGAAGAGATGCCCTGAGATTAGAGAAAAGGGAGCGGAGCATAGAGTGGATAAGAGGGGGTATATCAGCAGGAAAAGTATAAGTATAGGAGTAAATAATTTATTTACAAAGTCCGAAATACTGGTAGAACCTTATATTGTTGACTAATACTAGAATTTTCAGATCAAATATACCAGTACTTAAAACGAACATTGAATTAAATGCAATGGCCAAAGAGGTGTGTGATAGAGGTAAGGGGCGGATAGTTAGGAATATAAGTGTTGAAAACGAGGGATTGGCTTGTTTGAGGCTAAAAACTTAAATTCAAGCGCTTCCTGTGGGCTTTGGGGGTTGTCCAAGGATTATGTTACCATCCATTTCTTCTGTTGCTTGGACAGGACCATTTACCATTTACGTATACTTTGACTTTGCAGTGTTCACAAGTTGATTAGAGCAATTTAGTGGTTGACTGTCAGGGCAGTCGGTTTTTGTCGGGCATTTGCAGCATATACTCTAAAGATTGGCGTGATTTCCTAGGGTACATTTCTATAATTTACTAATCCTTGGATGATAATCTTTTTTTGCCGACAAGAATCAAGGTGAGGGAGTTGAGAGACTTCAAGGGTTGTTAAATCCACAACCAAGAGTATAAGTGCTGCTATTTTTTTTCTTCTTCTTTCTCTTTATGCCAACATACATGCGAGTTGTAAGCTACTTGTTCTACATCGAGATCAACCAACGCTTTTCTCAAGCTTATGTGACCTGATTGGAGTTTTGCTCAAAATGTTGGTTGATTGGTCCAATGTTCTTTGCCAGAGAGTTTTGTGATTAGTTGGTTGGTTGTTGGGATGTGAATTCTTGATACTTGACTTGAGCTTGGAGGCCGGTTAGTAATATGAGTCTTCAAAGTTTTGGCGCATAAGAAAGAAATGCGGTCCTAGCGAAACTCCAACTAGAGGGGGGGAAAGTGAAGCTTGACTCCTTCATGTCACATTTTCAGATACATCTTGAGGCAAAAGAACTGTTCGCAATAGATCAAGGTATTTATCAATAAGTAAGAAGTAATGCTTCAACTAGCATACGACATCTCTCCGACAAATAACAGCAATTCAAAAATCAAGGTATGAGTACAAACAAACTATCAGTCAAAAATGGGTTCGCTACCAGAATCGAAGACGTAGCCTGCACATAGGTGATATGGCCGGCACCGGTCCCCTGACCATCACGTAAAAATGTTCAAAGTGCCGAAAGTCGAGGCAGGAAACCATATCCAGCAGCGCCCTGCTCCGATAAACACTCGAGTCTTGTCCGTTTCCTGATTCAAAAGTATCGCATCTGAATCGAGATACCGCGTAGCGGTATCAACCCCTTTCGGCGGGAGGTAACTCCTTTGGGTACCTCTCTGGCCTTCCTTCGACCGTGATTTTTTTCTTTCATTTGCCACATGGGTATATCCAACCTACAACGCGCAATATAGTTAACCTTTGAAACAGCCGAATCGCCTAAGCTTAATTCTCAAATAATTCCCCGAGAACCACAACTTCTTGTTATGAAACTTGACAGCTTAAGCAGTGAAGCCAACTTCAACAAAGCCAACTTCTCTTCGGGTAAATTGTGCATCTGGCACGCAAAAGTCCATCGCCCACGTAGTAAGAGATATCGGGCACGACTGTATTACGTTAGCACCAATACCTCTTTGGGTTGTTTAAGAAAGAAACGTACGTGTGTAGCAGTTTGATCGGGAAACTGATAGGCATCCTTGCACGCCTCGTTCTTCTTGCACTTAACCGGCTTGCAAGTATCGACGCCAGCTCCCTGGCCGACTGGGGAAACCCTGATGTTTGCATCCATGAAAGGACTCCCAGTTCTTGCTGCTCCAGCTCCATCGATATCACTAAGATCCCAGAACATAGTCTTATCGGTGGGGGTGTATTCAAATTGGGTTACTTTGGCCATATTGTCGGCGCGAGCGATCTTGACCGAGGTGCCTAGTGGCTTCTGGTTGAATAGAGGAAGGTTAAACGTTCCACCATTGGGTTTGATAACAAAAGGTGGGCTTTTCCCGTCGCATTGGTTGACATCGGTTCCTTTGTTGCATCCACCGTTATGAGACTGCTTGACGTAGATTGGGTAAGTGCAGCTGTTTGGGTTAGAGGGATCCAAGAATAATTAGAAAAACAAAAGACTGTTGCGAACTCACTAATTTTTGAAGTTTAGCGAAGCGCTTGCCATTGAGGCCGAAGCCAACAAAAGCGCAACGGCTTGAAGAGAGAAAGAACGCATTTTGATGGCTTTTCTAAGTTTTCGGGGGTTGAAAAGGGGGTAGTTTGGAGGGTTATTGGTAGCTAGAGGTAAGTGATAGTGTTGATAATTTGCAATGAGCGTGGTGACGATATCGTCAACGAATAGAGACAGACTGGTGAGCAAAGCTCGAGGGAAAGAGCAAACAAAAACTGCGAATTGAAAACCTGAAAACGTGTGATAAGATAAAACAGAAATCGGCAATTCCACCACCGTTACCTTATATGACAAAGCTCACTTTGAGAAGGAATAGCCTCATCACCCTCGTAGCGGCCCCCGGGCGTAGACGCCGCGCTGCGAGTAAAATTAGATTTCAAACATGGGGCTGACTCCTCCCAAGCTTTCATGATCCGCGTTTAAATAGGCTCGTCGAATCGTACCCAGTCATGAGCCCCTGAAAGGAACATTTGCGCGAGAAGAAACAGTTCGTTCTGCCGCTGCAGGAATGGAGGTGTGGAGGAAAGAGGATGAGCCTCTAGGAAAAAATCCCAGAGGCGAAGCCCTTCTTGTTTCCAACCCCTAACCCGGTCTTTCTTCCTCACTTCAGCCGAGTCTCCTCCCCCTAGTCACACGTGATCTCGTTCCATCCTTTCTCCACTTTTGAGGATTGTGATTGGATCTTGGGCACGCCATTTACATGGGTTCTCGAAATCATTGGATAGAATTGTACGAGCTCGTAAACAAGCCATTCCGTTTCAAAAATAAATCACCAGGGGTGGTCAGAACTCGTGAACCAGTCGCCAAAACCCCGCCAAAAAGCAATAACTTATGACTTACTTTCCTTAACACTATAACATGATTTTAGAATCCTAAAGTAACAATGTCTTTGACCATACTCTGCGCTCTAGGTTTGTACCCTTTATTTTTTCAGTATTGTTCTTTGTAGCGTTCTTAGCATATAATTTGGTGGGAAAGCGCTGGTCCACGAGTTCTGACCACCCCTGGTGAACGTACAAAAGAGGGCACCTTGGCACTCTGAGGTCTTAACCGTGGAATTTGTTCCTCTTACTTGTACTTCGTAACGTTAGGGTGACTATCGGTTTTGTAGGTGGGATTTTAATTCACAGTGGTAGAAAAAATTAGTCATTGTTCACACTTTTTTTATATACTTCCTCGGGATGTTTCCCCTTCCCATCAGGCGTAAACTGGAGCAACCTGACAACTTGGGTTTAGAACTTCGCAGAAAATGTTTGCATTTACATACATAAGTTTTAACTAAACCCACCTCGTATCTTGTTGTTGGTCTTGGTCTTTTCATTGTTTGAATAAGTGGTGACGGTAGGGTTTAGCGAACCATCGAGTCAGAGACCTTCACTCAAAATCAACCCACATGGTCTTCCGCGAAGTAGGTACGGTACGTGCCTTCAATCCGAACATGCATATCGTTGAAACTCGAGCACCAGAAACATGCATCTCGCTTTCTCCAGATTCTTTCGGATCCACGCATGCATCTGCGAACAGGTGTGCTGCAATCACCCCGGTTCAAATCCTCATTTTGACGAATCAAAAACCTGTCATACCCTACTCTTTTCAACTTGCCAAGTGAGATTGTTACTCGAAGCCTCACTCGTCCATCCAAAAGGATCTCATCGCAGACAGTGGTGGAGTCATATGGCCCTTAGGAGGGCTGGTCATAACGTTATGACCTGGCCCTCCTAAGGGTCGGGCTCGGTTAAATCGGCATGCCTGTGGTGCGCAGACAAGCTCCAAGCCCCGCATTCTGCCCAAATGGGAAAGACCACCCACATGATTCAAAAACAATTCCCCACGAGGCAGTGGCTTATTTAGGTAACTTGCTACGATCGAAAGAATTATGCACCGTGGATTGCAAGACACCTTAAGGTGTTGACCTAAGCTCGCGCCTCTTCCACCCTTATTCGGGGATTTCCTACCTTCCGGAAGTAGTAACAGATTTGTAGCAAGGGTGGTGGTCAAATTTTAAGAGGCAAATTGGTATTCCTTCTTTTACCGGGGTGGCATACCCCACCACGCTCGCCCGCCAGTGCTTCGCCAAATTATTTATTTGAGCCAGGAAATGTCTACCAAATCTACCTTCAAGAACACATGCAAAGGCCTTGATTCATATTTATTTATTATCACTGTAAAGTACCTCATGCCATACCAAAGCAATGCAGCGTTTCAGTTGAGGTTTAAATAAGAGAAGCGTCAATTTGAATTTCTCAATTTTCACACCACATTAAACAACTTTAATCCTGCCGATTTCGGCTCTTCGCTTGGCATATTGACAGGATGAACTCCCCGGGCTTCGCTCAGCCTCATCGTTGTATGCTTGGGTGACTTTCAAGGACTTCAGTTTACCTCCCAAAGCAACTATTGGGTAATGAAACCGAGAACTTTAAGGAGCTCATCATGTCACGCATTGTTTAAAACACCCAGAATCCTGTCTTGGGTCTTCTGTCGCTTGGCTCCCTACACAGGTTCTAAAATAGCCTTTGGTGTACCCAACGAGGAGGAATGGGCAAACCGAAGTTTCCAGCATTCGGCGAATCTCTGCTTAGCTCTAAAAGTTTCCTAATGTATGGTAAGAATATCATGAGTTGGAAACATGCCTTCAGAGTATACAACACTTGAAGCTCTAAACAATTTTGATCTAGATCCATTTGATATCCATGCCACAACTAACAGAATTCATGAGAACGTAAGTAATACGGATATGCGAAAGATATTCGTACGACATCGTGACCTCCTTTTGACCTAACACCATCTAGAGAGGAGCTTCCTTCAAACTTGGCACTGAAGCGTCCGTCGGTAGAACACAAAACGAAGCCAGTATTTGTACCTACCAACTCCTCAAGCTATTCCGCCTTGCTAGGCAACATTTTTTTGTTCACTTCTGTTGAGGTTGAAACTCGTGTGTTGGTTTACCCTGCAGGAAGACGGAAATAGAATGATCCAGGCAATCTTATAAACTACACAGTGTGGTCGATAGTATTTAGAATATTGTACCACCACGATATATTGTTAGAAACCCACTTTAATACGTACTATTTATACCATTTAAATGCCACGATATCCAACAATATTATCCTTTATATTGTTAGTATTCAAATCAATATTATGATAATATCGTAGTATTGCCAAGCCTAACTATTTAAGCTTTTTACCCCGGATTTTAACTCCACTTCTTTTTAGCCTTATCTTTTAAAACTATATAGTATAATATATAGTATAGAAAATATATTACTAAATAGCTAGAATTATAGATCTATTTAAATAGAGGATTTTAAAAAAAGAATCGTATAGATAGCTTATAAACCAGCCTTATAAGCTCTTATATAGTTTATATTAATAAAAGCAGGCTATATAAGATATTGAATTTTAATAATACTAAGGACTAATTCGACGATAACAACGTTAGTTTACTAGATAAATTAAAATTTCTTAGAGCATTAAACTTGTTAAGTTTAGCCCTTTATATATATATAAAAATTTAATAATTAATAAATTATATTGTGTTATTACTATATAGTTTTAAAGTAAGAGAAGTATATATAGAAAAAGTATGAATAGCTTCATTTTAAGAAAAAGTAGGCCTTTACGCTTACGAGTTATTAAAAGATATACCTTTTAATATCACAATATTACTATAATATTATTACGGATTTAGATACGTACTGTTACAATATCATGATAATATATTAATCTAAAATACTACAGTATTTTATCACGATAATACTATCGACTACACTGAAACTACATAAGAGATAAGCAAGCGCAAAAAGATTCCCAACTTTCCTCCATGGCCAAGAATTAACTTTCCCTTCTGTTTCAAGTCAAATTCTTCCAAGTCTATACATTTCTTCTTCATCTTGTTAAAAGAAGGTTCTAAACTGAACAACCGTTAGTCCTCCCTTCCACTTCACCTCGGTTAACCAGCCCCACTCTCAAAGGTTTTACCCCACCACACAAATCCCCCAAACATTGAGAAAAAATTGGCAAAATTATATTCAAATCATTGTTATCAATAATTTGGTCTCTTTGAACAGAGTGGGACTCGAACCCACGCCCCTTTCGAGACCAGGAAATTGTTGTTAAGGTAACCTTAACCTGGCGCCATAACCAGCTCGGCCATCTGTCCTAGTTGAGTTGTGTTTTATTGGTTGTTAAATTTTCAGCTTGTAGGTGATTAAGAACGCAGCGACCGCGGGGGTGTGGTTTTTTGGTGGGGAATTTTCAGCAGGGCACGTGAAGGTGTAATAGTGGGGTTTTTCTAGTCTAGTTGAAAGCTAATTGGTTCACCGGAGGGGCGAAGGAGAATCATCGGGAAGTGGGTGTAAATCCAGAAAGCTTGGAAAGTATGTCTGTTTTCTATCGAGTACCCTCAATGCAGTTTGGGATCATGACTACTATCTCCCGAGCACATTAAGCAGAACTGGAATCAAGTCTTGACCCGCCCATAGTTTTCAGACCTTACTTCCAAAACAACTGGTTAAGTGATAATATAAGTCAAAAGTCAAAGTTAGTCTTCTATTTTCTTATTAATTATTTCCCGTTTTTTCTTTTTAATTCTTTCGAAATTCGAAGAACCCAGAACTTCTAAGAACAACCTCGCGGACTAATTCACCAACCCTTTTTTTAAAATAAAAGTAAGTATCTAAGCACATATAATGGGATCTAGATGT
Source organism: Hymenoscyphus infarciens (assembly GCA_001414345.1). NCBI lineage: Eukaryota > Fungi > Ascomycota > Leotiomycetes > Helotiales > Helotiaceae > Hymenoscyphus > Hymenoscyphus infarciens. The sequence continues at coordinate 56,498 of LLCB01000474.1, forward strand.
GAAAACCAGTAAGGAATATTATCCTTGATTCACTTACATTTTGCCCCCCCCCCCTAGAAATTGGATCCTTGTTCTTTATTCTATGACAATAAGATCTATCTTGTGATCATAAGCTTTTTCTTACATTTACTTTCAGTCAGTCAGTCAGTCTAGATGGCTTTCGAAAGTTAAAGTAGCAAAAGTGATGATAACGAAGAACGTATACAGTGTGGAGATCAGCACTGAATAGATAAGGATCTCTTCTATAAGATGTTTATCACAAGGAAAAATTTCATTCTACAATTCTAGAATAGGTTGGACTTTTTTAGATAAACAACAAAATAGATTTAGAGAAGCGAGAGCTATATGTTTTCTTCAGTTATAAAATTGTTCCAGGAAAGTAGAAGAAATAAATTATGTTAAGTACTTGGGATGATTATCCTAAGTGTGTGAAAATTGTAAATTTCTGTTGACTGTTTAAGAAAAATTTATAGTTCGAGAGAAGTTACAACACTTGAAGATTCTAAGATACGTTTTCGTTATTATTATCATTGGTCCCCTGAATTAAAACTATTTTATATAGTTCAGAGAAATGTGCATGTGTGTGTACTATGCGAACAGACTAAAAACTCTTACATGCTCATGTCCCAAGTAAGATTTCAAATCAGGCTAGAAGTATACGACTGTGATTTCAAACACACACTATAGGCGGCAGATGAGACCAACATTATCAAAAAATGGTACCTAGGTAAGACAAGAAAGAGGTCAACGGGTTGAGTGATCAAGAAAGAGTCATCACCCACATTTCAAGAAGGAAACACATAGTAAAGACAACGACAAAAAAGCTTCCAATTCAATCTCATCCACAGCTCTAACTCCATTCGCTATATAGCTATTTCTCCAGCTGAAAAAAACTCTCGTCTAAACCATCAACGCTTCTAATTTCGTCTGCATCTCACAGAAGATCTTGATAGCCTATTTCAAACACGTCAGCCCATTCATCCATCCATCCACCCATCATCCCACCTCAAGAACATCCAAGTAGGGAAAAGAAAAAGAAACAGGACTCACGTCATCCAACTTCCGTAACCCCTCTCCCCCATCACTCCTCTCAAACTCCATCTTCCACCTCGCCTCATCCTCCCCGTACCTTCCCTTGCCCGTCTGATCAGCAACCTCAACATAAGTATTCCCCTCAAAAAGACTCGCAACTTTATTCCCCTTCACATCCGTCTCGGCCAATTCCTTGAGTAGTCCAGGAGAAATAGTAATGTGGTTGACGCCAGCTAGAGCGAGAACTTCATCGATATGTGTTAGACTTGCGGGTAAGACCTTTGTACGGAGTTTGGAGGAGGTGTAGTGGTTTTGAGCTGCTAGGCAGAGGAGTGCCGCTTTGGCTTTGCGTTTGTCGACGAATCTGATGTTCTTGAATTAGTTTTCCACGGCATTCTTCCGTTTCGGCTCCCTCAAAAAAGGGAAGAAGGAGAAATTACCCAGCTTCAAAATGCACCCTCAACTCATTTACATAAGGAGCAATATACGTGCATCCCACCTCGCCTGCAAGAACAACCTGTTCCATCACAAAAAGTGTCGTAGCTAACGTAGAGATCCCCGATGCTTCGAGCGATTTGCAGGCTTGCATACCAGCCCAGGTCGAGGGGATCTTTATGCATATTCTTTTACTATCGAATGTCGGGAGTATGGCTTTGGACAAGGCGATGATTCCTGTGCTTTGTCAGCGAGGAGGGCAGATCAGGAGGGGGCAGAGATGGAGTTGGTCAGAAGAGGAGGTGAGGTAATATTGGAAAGATGGGCAAGCGAGACGAACTCTGAGCATTCTTGATAGTCTTCTCCCTATCGTGGGAGTGAACGGGATTTGTTTGGATATGAATGTAACCCGTGAGGTAGGGACTAATTTGATGTTGGAGTTTGAGCATCTATTTCTCTCATTAGCCAGTCTTCTCCCCTTCCTATATCCAATTTTGCTCTTTCCATCTTCCCTTTTCCTCTTCCTCTTATCGTCATCTTACATACTCCATTCCATTCCACAGGGAACTTAAAAGAGAAGATGAGAAGAGAGAAAAAACATACCGCAATCTCCCCAGCCAACTCCCTCCCCCCAATCTCAGGGTATCCTCCCGCAAGCTTCTCACTCAACTCAACGGATTCCCTGATGAGTTGTGCGTGAACTGGTTTGACGAGTTCGTTGTATGCGATTGCCTATTTTCAGTCAACATCTCCGTTTCCCTTCATTTCCGTCTTGGCCCTTGGGAAAAAGACGAACTTGATTCGATGTACAATCCACAAAGGGACCCAGGGACTTGGCAACTATTTGAATCGTTAGTAGATGTTTGAAGGGAGGAAAACGAGAAGAAAGAGACTTGGAAGAATACCTTCAACATCCATCGTATCGCAATCAACCGCACTCCTACTCCTCACCCAATCCAACAACGTTCGCGAAACCATCTTGCAGTTCCCTTCTCTCTCGTCCCTTTCCTGTTCCTAGATTCTTAACTTTCAGGTCTCAAATCTCGCAATGAAGCTCCTCAATAACCAGAAGATGTCCTAAAAAAAATATTTTAAAAGTCCATCTATCGAATCGACCCAAAGCACCCCGTAGAAAGAACCACGTTCCCCGCCATCACTTAGCTCTAGCGTGCGTGTCAAGACAGACAGACAGACAGACAGACAGGCAGTTCCCAAAAAAAACCCCCCACCCCGCCATCCCC